>OX453244.1:1577453-2177453 GCA_949709985.1 Luffia ferchaultella
GAATGGTTAGTTATATTTATGTTTTTATGCAGGTGAGGGTGGCGGCGGAGGGGCGGTGCGCGGCATGCGGCGCGGCCCGCTGCTGCCGCTGCTGCTGCTGGCGCTGCTGCGCGCGCGCGGCCTGCTCGCCACGTCCTCAGGTATATATTATATAGTATGATGACCCAAAGAAAAACCACCGAAGAAATTTTCATTAGAACTCTGAAATATAATTTAAACAAGTTAGCAAACACGGACTGATCGTAACAAACTATAACCGTTCGCGCCGACGCGACGGATCGTGCTTCAATTTTCGAATCTGCTCGGCGCCAGTACTAAGTACGGAGTCCAAACTCGGGTTGCTGGTCAGAAGACTTTATTCTACCGATGCGAATGCTTGGTGTTAACTAAGAAGCAAGCTATCTAGCAGGTGTCTTGATGTGACAACGCTGCAAAGCAGAAGGTGCCAGGCGTTCTTGACTCGCATTGCTATCTAGTGAGCGCCCGTCCCAAAGCGTATATTATGTAGTACCTGCTTCTAAAATACACAATCTAATTCACGCATCTCTAATATTGCCCATTGAAAAAATTACTTTCACAATTATTCTAAAGAAGGCCAATAATTTTATGATAAACTTGAAATATTAAACAAAAATATGAAAAAAATATTATTAATTTTTAGAGTTATTATGAAAACTTAAATTTCACATTATTATCCTGCGACAATACCACTATAACACAATTTCTTTAGTGAAAAATGCGAAAAAGCTGGTGGCAAAAGAAGTGGTAAAAAGTTTCAATTATCGATAAAACATTTTTGATCTTACTTGTACGAATAAATAAAATTGAGGGTATTATTTAATTATGAATAAATTACACCCATATTAATTAAAACAATATGTACATTAGGTTTAAGTTTTTTAGCATAAGGGCACACGGAAGCTTTTAAAAAGATTAATAAAATAAGAGCACAAAAATGTAGGTAGAGAAGTAGATAGCTCGCCGGAGCGATGGATTATCCCGAAACAATAGCGGGGCGCCTACAAATGAAAAACAGAGGCTGTGTTGACAGGGAGTCTGTAGCGCTTTAAAAGATCGATCTCTGGTTTAGGTGACCTGTGCTTTAACCCTCTGCTTTTACAATAAAGCTTCATGTTAAAGCTTTCTATACTGGAATTTAGTGAATTACTATTTATAGTTTTATTTATAGTTTTACTAGAAATATCGAGCTGAAAAATATATGGGAAGTGTATATCAGACAGACGCCGAAAGCAACTTTGTTTTATATTATATATATACGTAAGGATATTATTGGAAGTTAGAAACTTAATTATCTTCAGTTTATGGACTTTGTACCCACTCCATCAAATTATTTATAACCGACACAGCAGTCACTTCGTTCTCGTTTGGATTGTTAATGTCAGGAATCACTATTCGATCTTGTTTATCCAACCATATAGTATCATTGTCGTCATCCAAACAAAGAATTTCTCTGGCGCGTCTAGCAGCAATTCTTCGAAGACACCAATAAAATAATTTAAACCTTATATTCATAGGGGTAGAGTTGGAAATATTTTAGAAACAATGATATCATGACAAGGTGCGGCGCGTGTGGCAGTATTTATGCATTTGTCAAAGGGCTCATAGAAGAGTGTGAACTGGCTAACAAAACAATTTTAACCTTATTTTCATACAGATAGAGTTGGAAATATTTTTAGGTTTTTCCTAAATACTTCAAATTTGGCAGTTTAACACTTAGATTTACATGTTTAAGATTTTTAAATGTGACGTCAGAAAACTTAGGACTCCTCCCACCCTTGTCACACAATGTCACACTTCATCGACCCCTTCTCCTCTTAAAGTGTGAAGTTTTTTTATGGATGGTCCCTTTACAAATGAAACTAAATAGAACTTTTAAGGAGTCGCATATTCGTTCAGTTCTTGGAGAAGTAACGACCAGACTTACTTTCTTACTAATACAAAACATGATTAATGGCTTTATTTTAATTTTGATACAAAAAATAGGTTTTTTCTTTGCACCCCAGTTTTGTTTGTTTAGTGTCAAGTCGCTCATGGCCAGCTGGTTAAGCCCTTATCAGCGAAATTCATGGATAATAAAAAAAGTTAATTAAAATTTAAAAGTAAAATTTATGCGAATTAATTTCGTGGCGATGGAGACTGTTTGCATTAATTACATTTAATGACGGAAAATGAATTGAGTGAGAAATGGATTATGTAATAATTTTCGAACGGCCGGTAGTATATACTTCCGATACGTTTACTTGCCATACTTTAGAGCTTATTTACTGAAATTGAGATTTAACGTGACAATTTTTGGATATTTGGAAGATTTTAATACAATTTTATGTTTTTATTTATTTTTCAAATATGAACTACATGATATATCATACTTATATATCAAACACTGTCAATTCATTTTTTAAATTATATTTCATTAATAAATGTAACTGTGTGTACTTATTTACTTTTATAATTTTTTCGGCATTTATTTAAATTACTTATAGTTTAATCCATAGAATATACCAATCTCCAACAGAATTCATGACAGGGTCACCGGTTTCCTCCGCACAGGACTTTCTAGTGAGAAAGTACAGGGTACATACAGTTAGGATTGGTTTAAGCATTCTTTAAATAATATTTTAAGTAATATGCATTGCTTAGTTTAGGACTAGATAGCGCTGTGTGAGATGTCCTAGGTATTATTTTTATTTCGTATTGGGGACATTAACTAAACGAAAACCTAGTATTTTCAAAGGGTTGTTCACAAAACTTAATCCTCTCTTATTACGAATTGAGGATAGTTGAGCCTCTAGTAACCGTCTATAGTATATGAGAAAGAACTCGTTTTGATGACGTACAGCACTCGTCCGTGGTAGTTCGCTTCAGCATTGAGGTCTGAAGTATGCGAAGAGTATTTGGACCGCGGCCAAGCTGAAAGTGCGGCGTGTTGCAGCGCGCTGAAAAAGCAAAAAGTGCTAAATTCTACTGTTATGTGTTCTGAAACATACTAAACCTATTGAAATTCATCTTTCGTGTCCGAGACGCTTTAGAATTTTTTATTCATGAAATATTATAAATCGTTGGAAATCGCGTCGATAGCTTAAAATAATGAGTATAATGAAGGTGGGACGCTGCCTGTTAGTACGGCTATTTAATAATAGATGGAGCAACTGTACAATTTATATTTTTCATGGTCTCATTTATGGGTTTCAGTAAATAAAGCATAATATGCGACTGTAAAATATATTTCTATGTAACGTCTTTAAATGTTATTACTGATTGTTTCGACAGATTTAAAGAGTTTGTACAAAAACCTGAAATTTGTGGAAAATAAGGTTCTTTAGACTGGTTTCTATAATGGTTCTTTCAGTAGTTTGGAATGATTTGTCGAAAAAACTTATTTTCTCTATCTATTACGGAATAGCCGTACTAACAGGCAGCGTCTCACCTTAAAGTACCCCCAACAAAAACCTACAATTTGTGGAAAATAAGGTTTTTTCGACTGATTTCTATATTGATTCTTTCAGTAGTTTGGAATGGTTTGTCGAAAAAACTTATTTTCTCTATCTATTATGGAATAGCCGTACTAACAGGCAGCGTCTCACCTTAAAGTATCCCAAACAAAAATCTACAATTTGTAGAAAACAAGGTTTTTTCGACTGATTTCTATATTGATTCTTTCAGTAGTTTGGAATCGTTTGTCGAAAAAACTTATTTTCTCTATCTATTATGGAATAGCCGTACTAACAGGCAGCGTCTCACCTTACACTACCCCCAACAAAAACCTGAAATTTGTGGAAAATAAGGTTCTTTAGACTGGTTTCTATAATGGTTCTTTCAGTAGTTTGGAATGATTTGTCGAAAAAACTTATTTTCTCTATCTATTACGGAATAGCCGTACTAACAGGCAGCGTCTCACCTTAAAGTACCCCCAACAAAAACCTACAATTTGTGGAAAATAAGGTTTTTTCGACTGATTTCTATATTGATTCTTTCAGTAGTTTGGAATGGTTTGTCGAAAAAACTTATTTTCTCTATCTATTATGGAATAGCCGTACTAACAGGCAGCGTCTCACCTTAAAGTATCCCAAACAAAAATCTACAATTTGTAGAAAACAAGGTTTTTTCGACTGATTTCTATATTGATTCTTTCAGTAGTTTGGAATCGTTTGTCGAAAAAACTTATTTTCTCTATCTATTATGGAATAGCCGTACTAACAGGCAGCGTCTCACCTTACACTACCCCCAACAAAAACCTACAATTTGTGGAAAATAAGGTTTTTTCGACTGATTTCTATATTGATTCTTTCAGTAGTTTGGAATGGTTTGTCGAAAAAACTTATTTTATCTATCTATTATGGAATAGGCGTACTAACAGGCAGCGTCTCACCTTAAAGTATCCCAAAGAAAAATCTACAATTTGTAGAAAACAAGGTTTTTTCGACTGATTTCTATATTGATTCTTTCAGTAGTTTGGAATGGTTTGTCGAAAAAACTTATTTTCTCTATCTATTATGGAATAGCCGTACTAGCAGGCAGCGTCTCACCTTAAAGTATCCCAAACAAAAATCTACAATTTGTAGAAAACAAGGTTTTTTCGACAAACGATTAGAAACCATTGAAAGAACCGTTATATCCATCAATCGAAAACACCTTTTTTAAAAATTTCAGATATTTGTACAAACGCTTCAGAACTGTTGAAACAATCAATGATGTCAGTTAGAAACATTAAAGAGGAATATTTTTTATAGACGCGTATGGTGTTTTATCAACTGAAACGTAGAAGTGTGATTATGAAAAAATAGATATAATATTTTTGTATGGTGGCTCCATTTATTACCAAATAGCCATATTAACAGGCAGCGTCCCCCTTTAAGATGTAGGCAAAAAATATATATTTTTTGTTCTTTTTAAATATTTTCTTTTACGTTTTACCTACCTTTTTCATTGTTTGCTGTTTCTGTTATATGCCTCATAAGAATATTGCAAATTTGAAAGAAATGTAAAATTTGGTGATCCTGTACATTTATCGTTGGTGTTTCAAATAAATCATAAATCTTAATGTTGGTTTATATTTTTAGTGTTTATTAAATTTGATAATTTTTTGTAGCCATTAAGAACCTTTTTGTAAATACGTTAACATCCGTTTTGCTGTCAATATCAGAACCTCGTAGTTCTTTCATATTTTCTCTTCTATAATAAATATTTCATAACACGAAGGATTTCATAGAAAATGAAGACGATAGCCCAAAGCGCAACGAACCTGTTTCAAATTCATGCGGCCATGGTTCGAATCCGGGCGTGTACCAATGAGTTTTTCTGACTTAAGTACATAACTATCACTGACGACTCCGTGCCTCGGAGAGCACGTTAAGCAGTGTGTCCCGGGCGCTGTCAATAGATGGCGGTCGTTACAATCCCCAACCCGCAGTGGAGCAGCGTGGTGGAGTCCAACCCCCCCCCTCCTACAATTATAACTAGAATGTTCAGCGTATTGTACTTGTTTGTATGGCCGTAGTAGACCTTTGCATGTTCTAGTGATGTCATATCAATATTTAATGTTTTTTTAATATCTCTGTAACTACGCTTTCAAAAAATTTCGTATTGTTTCTGTTAAATAAGGCCATACATTCCTATAAATATATACTTTTTTGGACGTTTGAAAATTTTAAATAACGCCCATTGTTCTGATGTTAAGATCAATCCATAATATCGACACCGGAGCTGCTTCTATTAGGATGTACACAGGTGGCGTCATCCCGAATCCGAAACTTTCAACGCTACCCAAATTTTCAACGATGATTAATAGTATGGGATGCGGTGATAAATCGTTTACCGTTTTATATAACTTTATTACTTAATTCTTTTGATAAAATATGTATCTTAGCTAACACACTACAATAATTTTCGTATAATATTTACATTTAATTTGAGTTTTAAGGGGCCTCAGCCTAGCCAAATGACATACTTATAACTTCATCCTGCCTGTCTGTCCGTCTATCACAGTCATTGTTCTTGTGGATTAATGGCACTTTAACAGATGAAGTTTGAGAGGTAGATGTAATCTATTAACAGCTATATAATTATAAAAAAATTAATCACATTATACCTGGTACATCCCACACAGCGCTATCTAGTCCCAAAGTAAGTAATTATTATGCTTGTATTATGGATTACTAAACAACTGATGTACATGCTTAAATATTCTTTATAATATAAACATATATAGATACTTTTACACTCAGACACATAGCTAACAAATATGTTCACGTACACAAATATTTGTCTCGGGCGGGAATCGAATCCGTGACCCTTCATAAATAAACTCTTGAGAGAGAAGCGCAATTGATTTAAAAGAAAATGAATAAAAATTGATCAATGTCCAAACCCAGGCATTGGAGTGTTATTCGGGTTGGAATCGCACCGCTATCGAGACGAGCTTTTAGATTATTCCGTGGAAGGCCGAAACGTGGTCAGACATAAACTGAATCGGACAGCCGGCCCGGGGCTTTGTGCGACGCGCGTGACCCAAATACCTACCGTACTGCCCGCACTATAATCTAGGAAATAATACTCGACAAAAACTTTTGTAATCACTGTGTCGTGTTCCGTTATTTGACAAAAAATACGTGTGTGCTTGAAATGGCTTGAAGTTATTTGATGTTGACATTAGTTTTTAGGGCAAAGGGTACCAAAGGGTACCAAATACCAAAATATTACAAAGGTTCCGCTGTCCGTCCATCCGTCCATCCGTCTGTCACGAGGCTGTATTGTCTGAACCGTAAAAGATAGGCACTTGGAATATTCACAAAGTGTGTATTACTTGGGCCGCTATAACAACAAATAAAAACAAAATAAAGTTTAAAATTAAAGGGAGTCCTCATAAAAAAATTGGTGATTCTGTGAATTTTTGGTGATTCGTGGTTGTGAGATGATTGTTTACACTTGAAATTTTAATGAAGTGAGAACTACTTTAGCTGCTATAACAACAATTAATGAAAATAAAATTAAAGGGGGTCCCCACACCAGTAACTTGTTTTTTAATGTTATACGTTGCCACGGAACCCTTCGTGTGCGAGTCCAACTTGCACTTAACCGGTTTTTAGTGTTTTGTACCGAAACTGGTGTAATAGAACAGTCTGTGGTAGATTAAACTCGTGCATTGGAAAATTTAAATTAAATATTCTTTCACTTCTATCACAAAAATATTATTAGTATTGGAAGGAAATTCATAAGAGACGTTTTTTTCAACTTGTAAAAATAAATTAAAAAACAAATGTGAAAGACGTCCGGATTTTTTTCTATGTCCATTATGGATTTTCTACGTCCTACATAGTATAATGGACATGCGTTTCATTGCCAGTTATGCTATGATAAAAATCTCCTTATACTTCACTATAATGATAAAATTATTTTTTTTTTAAATTATTAATTTATTTAAGTTAATTAGTCCGCGTCATTACACGTCTTTTTAAACTTGATATTTTGACTTTGAAATTGTTGAAGACTTCAAAGTTGAGTTGATACGGTTTTGAATTTTCTTACAAATTAAAATTTATCTTTCTTATTTATTTTATTCTTTAGCGACGTTACTGCCAGAAGTAGGAAATCAAAGAAATCGATGTTTACAACACTAGCACGTGCGTCTCACAAAATGAAAAACTTTTTGTCTTTGGTGCGGCACAGGGTTGAGAAATCCCCGTTTAGGAAGGATTACACCATGTTATCTATTACTAATAAAACACTTTCCGCTTCGATGTAAGACAGCACCAGGCCCACAACAGGTTAAATAAGCTATCCGGCAAACGATACCGAAAGGAACCAATTATGGAGAGCCAGTAATAATCGAGATGTTATTTATTGTATTACTCCTAGAGCATAATTGACTTGTCGTAAAAGGGATGTCGAAAGTGCCATAAAGTATCGGTACGTCGTTACATATTCTATCGATATTTTTTGCAAATATCGATATTGTTCTTTTTTATAAAAAAATGTCGATGTATCGGTACGATTTGAAGACAGATATGGATGCTCCAAAAGCTAAAATTTTTACCTTAAAATCTAAAATATTTAACCTAATCTAGCTCAATCATATCATATCACATTACATAATAAATTTTCTATGTTTGTAATTTCATGTCGATATATTAATACATCGAAAAATATCGATAAGAAATATCGATATATCGAACTAAAGAAAGAAATTTGAATGACTGATTGAAAAAAATTCGATAAACGATATTTTTTCGACAACCCTATGTATACTTCAGGAGAAACTCATTTTGATACCACACCGTAAAAGAAAATATTAAGACGATTTTTTGCTAAAACGTATACATAAAAATACTTTTAGAAATATTAATAATTTGTTCTTGACATATTTACACGCGAAAGAAGTAAAATATTTTCAAAACTCGAATTGCGTTTTATATAACGTTTAGAGTTTGGTTTGATATTTGCCGAGCGAACGGTCCTTGCCTTTGAGTGACATTTGTATTGCATACCGCAAAAGCCGACACGAGGAGAATTGCACGTACCGTAAATATGTCGTGCATGGAATATTTTGGTATAGGAATTATTTCAACAAGCTAAAATATGTAAAATGAAATTGAAATACGTAGTTTCCCGTTTGACCTATGGGTACCCATAACTATAGTGTGAAATAATGCATTAGTAATTTCTTTTACACCGAGTTCAAGTTTTTTACATTTTTGGAACCAACATTTTACCTGGGTCTTATTATATTGCACTACCAAAAACTGTGATGGTTAGGCACTCCGCGTTTGGTACAAAGATGTGATACCTGCCGCAGACGTATTAATCTATGACTTTTTAATTATAAAAACTTATGTCAAATAAATATCAAAAGCTTCGTTGACCTCTTCGCTTTTGTGACCTTGAACATAAACAATACTCAACCCAGACAAGACCAGCGTGGTGAGTTTATTGTCCAAACCCCTCAAGTCAATGTTGAAGAAGGACTGTACTCCAGCAATGGGACCACGAGAGAATCTTGTTTCTTGTGGTCGCTATCAGCATTGGTAGGTTGCTCGTCGAATCACTAGGGATGTATTAATGTGTTTTATAAATAAACAATTCATTGAAAGATTAATTAATTTACAGCGATGCTTGTTTTCCCTTTTCAAAGAAAATAATAGAATACCTAATAATTAAATCCTTACAAGATAATTAGAAAAAAATGTTTTTTTTTTAATCATAAGACGCCATATGCCTGGACAATGAATAATTTAAAAAATATTTCGGATTCATTTTAGGTATTTTCAAGATATTTCCAATAATCTGACATGATTTTTAGAATATTGAAAAAAAAACATCTTTTTTAATTAATGACGAGCGCTGATTGATGGGTACGATTTCTCAAACGGATAATTTCGCTGATTCAATTAGAGCTAAGTATTAAAAACTAGCAATTCAATTAGTTTTGTTTGTAAGTATTGTTCTCATCAAAAAATATCATGGAAACTGTGACAATCGCCTCGCTTTAGTTCACGATAGCCTAACTTAACCGGGGTACCTACAATGAATTTACCCAGCATACTTATTTATCATGTGAGCGTATTAACTCACCATACCTCGTGGAAACCTTACGCATAGTCCCTCAATAAGTTATGTTCAGTACTTAATGTCGGATATAAGTCAGTGGTTGGATGGATTCTTTTCTCTGTCGATTACAGAGTATGAATATATAAAAAAATATAAAATGGCAGTGGACGAATTGGACTACAAGAAACAAGTATTTCTAGTGGTCTCATCACAGGTTGATTAAAAGAATAATGGGACCATGTAGTATTTCGCTAGTGATCCCAATAACGGAACGACTTAATAGCATCACAAGAAAATACCTCATAAATCTTGAGGTCTATTCTTATGAGATCTGGATGTCACTTCAACCCTGACAATTATCTTAATTTGATTTTCGATTTTTTGTCGTATCTAACTCGAATTTCATTGACCATCTGATTGTCGATTGCATCAATTTATGTACTCAAAAATCGAAAACTGATCTTTTTAGAAAACTTCGGACAAATTGAATGTTTGATTGAATTGAGAAATATATTGTTTGTATTTTATTCATAAAAGTACGAATTGACTAGAAACCCTCTTCTGCGTTTACCATTTAACCTTTCCTACTATAGCTAGCTCGGGTAAGATTCAGTGTGCGAGGTCCCCGCGCGCCAGTCTTCAACCCCGCGAAATTGCCTAATGTCACTTCTATACTGTGAAATGGCATTTATGACTCTATTAAAACCAAACGCTGCTGTCAAATTAATTTACTCTATGATTTCATTGAACATTCTTGATGAAAGAAGACACGTGCCAGTAAATAGTTTAGTTAGTTAGTAAGTTTCCATAACACATGAATTTACGTGCATGTACACACATCAAAAAAGTCTAAGCACCACATACTATTTCAAATTATTAATCAATTATTATATCATTTCTTAACAAGTAGATAATACCTAAGTAAACTTTTCTGATCTAGAGGACATACTGGCAGGTTGAATATGAATATATATGTATAGAATATCATTTGTTTTTTTTTTCGCAAATTCAAAAGCGAATGCATTTCTTCGAATTTTATAGCGTTTTCTTTGCTTATTAAAATTTAGTATTCTGTATCAATTTTATGATTTAAACAATAATTTGAAAAAAGTTTTGAGCAAATTTGGATTTTGAGACATTTTTTCGTCATGGAGCAACGTCATTTGAACGCAGACGAAATGCAAAGAGCTGTAGGGATGTTGCACGCGGGAAGAAGTCAATCTCAGGTATCTCGGTATTTTGGTGTCAACAGAAGCGTTATTTGCTGTCTTCATCAGCGTTACACTAACACGGGAGATCCTGCTGAGCAGCACCCAGGTCGAAGAAGGTGTACAACCACACGGCAAGATCGATACATACAACTGACTGCAAGACGCCAACCGATGTTAACCGCCCAAGAGATAGGTTAAAGGCTACGAAATTCAAGTGGTGTTGCTGTTAGCTGCCAAACTGTGCGAAATCGACTGCATGAGTGTGGCCTACGAGCACGATGGCCAATTAGGTGCCCACCGATACGTCACGGGAATCGCGCTCGTCGAAATGAATGGTGTAGGGAACAAATTACATAGACCCGGGAACAATGGGATAAAATTTTATTTTGCGATGAGTCTCGATTTGGGTTTAAGCCTGATACTAGAAGGATAAGAGTGTACCGTCGTCCTGGAAATACTGAAAGACTGAGGTGCGTTCAGGAAGTGCATCCATACAACGGCTCAACAGTTATGGTATGGGCGGGTATTATGAAGAATATACGAACTGAGCTCGTTTTTGTAAATGGTAACATAAACGCTGTAAATTACGTTGAGGATATTCTAAGGCCTTAGGTCCGTCCATTCGCACAAACGTTTGGCTCCGATATCACGTTGATGCACGACAATGCACACACGAGAGTACTTGGCAAGGGAAAACATCCTGGTATTGCCTTGGCCTGCACAATCGCCAGACCTCAACCCCATCGAGCATGCGTGAGACATGCTTCAGAGACGTGTTTTAAAGGACTTGGAGTGACAACAACCCAACAACTGATGGACTTACTAAAATTTCATTGGGAGCAATTGCCGCAGGATAACATTAACAGTTTCATCGATTCTTTGAATAATCGGTGCCAGCAAGTTCTCCATAACAGAGGAGGCCACACTTAGTATTAATTTATGCAATTTTTGTACAACCATTTAATTTTAGTTTAAGTTTAGTTGATTAGGCACCTTACTTTGTACTACGTACGTACAGTACTTACTCGTAATAATCGTTAATTAAGATTATTAAAAAATAAATATAAAAAACAATTGTTGTGTAATATCAAAAAAGCGTTAAAAAATAATATAAATAAGAAAATACTAAGGATTTAATGCGAAAACACATTGTAAAATTAAAATTTGTATGTGTTGCTTAGACTTTTTTGATGTGTGTATAGTTTAACATAGAAACGAAAAACAGATAGGTGCATGAAGTCAAAAACTTCCGGTTGAAAAATGTCGGAAACAAAACTTAGTCAATTTACTGAATCTCAGCTCCAGTTAAAGACTTTCGCGCCGAAGTTGCATCCAAGACTTTAAAAAACGTTGACCATCAGCTCTTACGTCGTTGTTAAAACTTTCTTGACCTGTATAATTAAGCTTTTGTCTAGCCGCTTTGTAGATGTCGCAACTTTTTCAATACGTCTTTAAAAAAAAAATCAACGGTTCATTCAAAATTACAATCGTTTTTTACTTTAAGAAATTTTCCAAAGCAGTTTTCGTTACAATTAAACTTTATACAGTTTTAAACACAAATTACAGGTACCTGTGTTTAAAATTGAGGGGTTGAAATACTTTTTACAATCACAGAACGCTCTGATTGGCTCAAACGTACTAATTATCTTATTTTCAGATGAAAATAATACTCAATCATCAAAAATTATTTATTTCTTTAATATTTTGTGTGTTTAATAGGATTCCTTTATTATACTGAATAATTACTTGTCACTTTACAACAAACGTTATCTACTTATCTACCTCTATATATGACAATATTTTTCCTCAAGCTCAAATGCATGTTACGACCCTTAATTTCGATTTACTCATATTATTAAATAAAATTTTCTTAAAAAGTATTTAATAGATTTCGATTAA
Organism: Luffia ferchaultella; assembly: GCA_949709985.1. NCBI lineage: Eukaryota > Metazoa > Arthropoda > Insecta > Lepidoptera > Psychidae > Luffia > Luffia ferchaultella. The sequence continues at coordinate 1,590,128 of OX453244.1, forward strand.
ACTTTTTTTACGTATTCTATATCATATACCATGTTTTATGGTTGTAAGCCAGGGGCGCTGTAATCTATCTATTCCTTAAACGGAAAGCGATTTTTGATGCAATTGTTATATAAATGACGACGACCGCTTAGCCTAGTGGGTAGCGACCCTGCCTGCGAAGCTGGAGGTCCCGGGTTCGAATTCCACGTCGGGTCAGTATTTATACGATGAATATCGATACTGGTACCGGGCCTTGGTTGTTATGTGTATGTGGTGTCTTCGCTTTGTACCCAAAACATAAGCTAACGCTTAGTTTGGGGTTTAGACGTTTTTGTGATGTATATACTTTATTAAAAAAATTAAAAAAAGTATTACCTGAGATGAATTTTTAGATTGAATCAGATGCGATTTTTTTCCATTATATAGGTATAATCTCATAGCCAGTTCCTAGATAGTGTTAACGGTTACATGCCACGAAGGTGCGTTGCAGTAGAAACAGCTTTTAAAGCATCTGAATTTGGTGCTAGTTTTGCATTACAATAGGTATCATCTCAGACGAGGTTGCTTAGATACCTTTAGCCGCTATAGGGAGCTACAGTAGATGTTTCTACAAAACTTTTTCATCATCATCAGCCTATATCGTTGGACACAGGCCTAAAAACTAATAAATAAAAAGGTGTAATATATATTTTTAATTCAACGACAAAGTTAATATCGTAAAATAAATATATTTAAAAAGCTGTCCTTAGAGTTTTAGATTCTTCAGTCCCAGTCTAAAGTCGCATAATGTATTGAAGTCGCGTCCCTTTAGCTATCCCGGTAAAAAATATGCAGTTCACGCAGGCGGAAATTACACGACATGAAATAACACGATGAAATTAATTCTCAATTCTCTTGTACACAAATTCACCATGTAGCGTATCGAATGTAAAAAAACCGACATGAAATTAAATACGATATTAAAAAAATTTAAAAAAAAATTTCATGCAAGAGCTAGAGTGACTGAAAATAATGTGTACTTTAAAATAAAATAAGACTAGTCCAATACTATTTTTTTAATCGATAGATAATCATAATCATAATAAGTTTATTCATGCCACAGAATCATTATAAAATTACAGGTGCGTCCTACACCCAATATAACATCCTGCGACGCCCCGTTGGGGCATGGTAATCCTGCAACAGGAGCTATTCTAACCTATCCAATTTAAAACAGAGTATTCGATTACAATTTATACTGATACGACTTAAATAGCTTAACTTTTAATAGATTAACTTTTATATTACGTATAGCATTCTTTTAAGTACCTATAGTACCTATCAAGAAATAACTGAATATGATTGCATATCGATAGTTATGTGAGAATACATTGGTTCCATTCTGTATGGGGAGCACGTTCCTTCACGGTTACATACGGACACCCAATTCCCTGCTATTATCTGACTCCATAACATCGCTTGAGTGCTTCCTTTAGGATATTCTTGTACGCGGCCAGCCAGAATTACCTGGCTTACATCTTGTAACGTAACTAATAATAATATTGTGCCCTTTTATTATTCCACCTTAGTGTGGTCGTATTCATAAAGATTTTTCTTCTGCTTTTGATATTTTTGTGTTTATTGCTTGTGTAATTTATGATGTCATAATGATGGTGAGTTTTAGTTTACGATATTATGTTTATTTAACATAAAATAACTTACACTTATGCACAACTAGCTGGTCCTTGCAAATCCGTCGTGCATATATCGAGAAAGCAAAGAGCTGCAGTAAATATTGTGTGAAGGTAATATGGTTATTTTTGCTCTTTTCCTGTTTGTTTGTCTTTCATGTATGATTTTGAATTACAATTGCCTGGTACCTATAACAAAAGCTTAACTTAGTTTTGGCCTTGATAGCGCTGTGTGGTATGTCCCAGTTATTATTATTATTATTATTATTACATGATCTATTATAAACTTTGTTTTGTTAGCCAAAACCGTTCATTTCTTGTAACGTGAAGGAATAATAAATTAATTGAAAATTAAGGCTAAAAAAATCTTATTGGACATTATTAAAAGAGTATAAATGAATTAATTATTTCATTACTTTTGAGACATTGATATAGTTCAAATTATTAATTTTTTTTTATCGAAAGTGATTTGTCAGTGTGGGTTTTTTATTAACAGCTATCGTGTTTTTTTTTTTAATAGATTTGAGCCCTTTTTGTATATCTATTTATATGAAAAAATATTTTTCAATTCTTAAATTAACAGATTTGGCGTTAAAATTTTAGCATTATATTATATTTAAAAATTTAACTACGTCTCTTGATCGTCACTCATTCAGGCTTCAGGGATAAAAAGGACTTAATTCAAATTTCTCATGCCCTAAGCGAAATTCCAACCTAATCCGTTCTAGTGTCTGGAGTAATATATTATATTCCGTAAAGCTCTCCAAACATCGTCGAAGTTTGTGATGGAAAATCGAAAACGCAAACGCTGCTTGAGTACTTGTAATCAGCGATGCATTTACATATTAAATCCACGAATCTGTGACAAGTTATAGAGAACAAACACAGATTTGGATCTAGAAATAAGTGAGTGCAAGTAATGTAGGAGCGAAGTATTGCAATAAAATTGTGATCGGCTTTAAAATTAATCTCTATCATCATGTTCTATAACTCATGCAGCTTCTACGTCCATATATATACCTGGTATTCGGCTGAATGTAGTCCAAACTATAGGACTTGTAGAGCTTGCCGAACCAAACAAAAAAATAAAAAAGATTAAAAAAAAACTTTGGAACATATTCCTCGAAAATCGTTAGTTTGCGCCGTTGGCTCAATTGAGATTTTTGGATTCACTCGGTAAGTTCTACATGCTCTAAGTTTGGACTATACGTTCAGTTCAACACTCGGTAATGGACATAAAAGTTGCATACATACGTGTTCAAAACCGTTCTTTAAAAACTCACTTTTATCCGCTTTTGCTGTGTCATGTGCTTGTTTAGTTATCTATCGTGAATGTCCTACTAACTAAAAGTTCCTTATCGTTTAGAAAATAGTAAAAAGTGTTCTACATTTTAAGTTTACGCGTTTTTCGTGCCGTGTTCAACATCAACATGTAGCCGGGAACAAAGTAAGTGTCCACACATTTTATATAAGAGTAGGTTAAAAGCACAACTTATGTTTTGTTTCGAAAACATTATAAGAACGCTGAATTGATAGACTAAAGCTTGGTTTAAGTCACTCTTCTGCTAAATCCCGTCTAGTCACAATAACGGTAATTAATACTACGACGAAAACGACTGTGATGTCATTAAATTATCAACCGTATTGCGAAAACATAAAGTTCATAATTATTTAATGTCTTATAGCAATTGAAATAAAATCGCTCGGCGTTCACATGACAATCAGTCGCAGTGTATTGCATAGTAAGTGCCTATTAGGTTTTTATATATATTAACATTTAAAGAAAACTAACAATGTAATTTTCTTTTATCATTATTTGTTAGTTAAATTATTTCACATGCACCAAACCTATAACCAAACTATTTAGAGTGCAATGAAAGTAGGTAACTAAACATAACTGAAACTGACAATGAAAGTAAAAAAGTTTTCATATGAATCAAGGTATAATAGATTACAAATATGTTTAGAAGTTAAATCAAATAATACATATAATTAGCATACCAGCCAATAAACTATCATTGAAATTATCCACCATTTAATTTAATTAACCCAATAATTACTGTTTTCACTGTAAAGAGGGGTGACACAACACACATGTATACACTCGATATGTACACAGCTCGATTTATTTAATATAGGGATAAATACGTTTAGTATGTTCGACGTCCACATGGAAACTAAAATTTTTATTAGATTACTCGTTTCGCGCCACGATACTTTTATTTTTGGGGCCTACAATACTCGCTTCGAGTCCGTTTAGTTTGCGACCTCTGAGGTGGCTGCATCACGTTGATATGCCGCGTGCTTTTTAAGAAAATACCGATGTGTAAGGCAGAACTGTTAAAAAAAAAATTGGAACAAGCTTCGTCGTAGGAAATAATCAATCAAACACTTTATTGCGTTGTCTCATGCAAAGGACTGTTGTAAATAGGTGGGGCTCCGTCTAATAGAAGCCCGAGCGAGACCAATCAATGTAAACAAAGGTTGCGGCGCTCACTGTAAACAAAAGCCTTCAACATCTAGTTAGTATCGGGTTTAAAATAGAGCGTCTGAACACAAAGTTATGTTAAACATGGTCCTGTTGCAGTTTACATTAGTCTAAGCGGCTTAGTAACGCTTGCATCGGTCGACGGGACGAATGCGATATTGCATTTTGTTTATACATCGCTTTTCTTGAAATACTCATTTATATTTTGGACCATTGCACATACTCGAATCTTTTTTTTATTTGATTTTGTTTGCATTGCATAATACGGTAATTTACTAATATTGAAAATATTATATTTATCAAGAAAATATGCAAATAGACTTTAAAATTACACGATAACAAAATTATATTCCTTTGAAAACTGCAAGCTTTTGAAAGTTTATCTCTATCGTTTTTTTTTTTTTTTGAAAAGACGTTTAACATTATTGTAAATGGTCTGACGTCACAGTATGCAGTATTTCTCTCTCTGTCTAACATGCCAACTTGAATATTCATCACATTGTTTTTTTTTTAAATTTTTTCACTGTTATTACATATTTACAAACCTTTTTCATATAAAATAAAAAAAAAACAGTCCACTACTGTAATAAGAAGGTTATAAAATTATCGCTCCATATGTGCCCGGCAAAACATGAACTTTAGTTACCTTTTTTAATATATAAATGTTAATGTGGTTACGTCTTGTACTACTCGAGAAAACAGCTAAACTTTTCCTCGTTTATTTCACTCACCAACATTCTATAGAAAAATTACTACAAAAATAGACCACTTTCTCTACGCATATTCCTTGGAAAATCGGCAATTTTCGGCCCTTGTTTCGTTGTCGACACTCATTAGACTCAGATTGGCAACTCGCTACAAATAATAAATCAATTGTCAAGTGTGCCTTAATATATAGTAGAAGGTTCCAACGTGCTAGTGCTTTTCAAATTTTTCGTCGCCTTTTCTCGACTATACTTTCTGAACCAAAATTTGTAGAAATCGAAATATGTAGAAAAAAACTAAATCAGAATCGAATTAGTTGCTACACATTACCACAGATAGTACAATTCTGCATCGACAAATAGTTTTCACTGAAACTATCTTTAACAAATCTTAATTATAAAACTTTGCTGTTGAAATTAAAACATTCAAAAGCAACCGTGCAACACATAAATATGGCCTCACAAGTATATGTTTTAATATGGTTTTAATATATGTTTTTATTATATTAGGTCGGGGAGAAAGTCTTTTCGCGTATAGTTTGCATATACTTTTAAGAAAATCTCTTTGGCTTTACTAGTCGTATATGGCTGGTTTTGATAAAATGGCACATATATATTGTAATTAAATGTAAATAAATTTTGAAAAAAAAAAATGTCTTGAGTTTTCACATAGAATGCGAAGAAACTTTTACCCCAACCCAATAATTATAATAATAAGCTTCCTTGAAAATATCTTATTATCCTAATAATTTTCAAAAAAGATGAGATTTTCATTGAAATATTTGAAGCAACATATAGTCACGTATAATAACTTGGATCGATTGCATATAACGCTATGGGTAGGTATTGCACTTTAAGACGAATCATTTTAATACCTGTAACACGAAGAAATCACAAAAGACTAACAAACGAACAGATATTAATTAATTTTTATGCTACTAGTATAGTAAGAATCAAAATATCTATCTAGTCATTCAACTACATACGTATGATATTAACAATAAATTAACAATAATAATACCTGGGACATCCCACATAGCTCCATCTAGTTCCAAAGTAAGCAGGTATTATGCTTGTGTCATAGGGTACTAGACAAATGATATACATACTTAATTACTTTTTTTAATATATACACATTTAGTTGCTTTTACAACCAGACAGGGAACAAATGGACATGTTCATGCACACAAATATTTGCCCCGGGTGGGAATCAAACCCGCGACCCTTGGCTCCGCAGTTAAGGTATCTAACCACTGGGCCGATCGGTCGTCGATTGGTCATTGTATCATTGTTTAGTGCAACTTTGCGTTGTACACGGATGTATACTATTTAAGTGATCGCCTGAAAGATTAATTTTCTTGTGTTGCGTGTTTCGCGTACTTATTTCGCTGTGAGTTTTGCTCTGGCGATAGACAGTACTCTTTCAGTAATACTAATAAAGTAAAAGTTAACTTGTGGGTTTTTTGTTTATTTGTTCATAATTCAATTATGCTTTATCCAAGATATCCTAGTTTAGTGGATTGGATTGAGTTTCAATAGCGTGTGAGTGGGGTAGAAAACAGAAAGCGTTAGACAAGTGCTTGTGTGATGGGATGTATTTTTTAGTAAATCGGAACCTAGGACTAGACATGAAGAGCGCATGCTGTAAAAATATTTTTGTAATAGTGGCAAAACTCAGTTATTATATTTACTTTATACTATAATGAATGCCAATAATGAGCAAGGCCTAGATATAACAAATCAATTTTGTGTTTTTACCACCCTCTAGTAATTATCCGCGTTAGCCCATAGTAATGTAACCGAGTGACTTCATTGCACGATTTACTTTAAAAGTTTATATCTTCGGCATTTTTTGTAGACAGCAGTTTCAGTGATTATTTTTTTTTTTAACAAATACGACATATTTCCGTGAAATGCAATAATGACAAGACTCGGTTATTGTTGCGATTTATAGCGGGTTTCCTGCTTTAGTTTTGGAAGGAGAAGCAGAAAAGAAATTACTGAAAAATAGAACTTATATACCACGCTGGGTAGCCATACCCACCGATGTGTCAGGTCACCGATTGGTCACTCGAGAAGACTTTTGTCTGATTCTTGAAAAAAATGATTTCATCCCGGCCTCGTTGTTTTGGCTCCAAACGGAAAGAATTGTGAGTTCCCCCTGGACAGCATATTTATCCTTTTTGGGTCGCCCGGGTCAGATGATGCCAGCATCAACGCGGTGTCTCTCATATTATAATAAATAGTAAGTAGAAGTAAATAAACAAACACACATTTGCATTTACTTATATCATTCGATTACTTTCAACGAAATCGTTAATTTAGTTAATAAATAAGTTTAATTAAGACGAACGAAATTGACGAATTTATAATCTGTTTGAATCTTTAACATTCAGAAAAAAAAAACTGAAATGTATATACAAGAATGATATCCAAAACAGTTCCTAAAAAGCATAATAAGCTCTAATTACATATTTATCTTAATTAATATCGAAATGTATTTAACTCACGGAGGATTTTATGTTTGTTTTACTAATTTATTCATTATAACTTTTCAATGGAAACAGCAGATAGTACGACTGGGAAAGCAAACCCTACAAGACAAACGGAGGACGGAAAAGGTCGATTCGAGTCTTTAATCGTCGGCTTGCTTTTTCATCAATATTAAGGGAATCCTCGGTAGCCTCGGCGGCTCGACGGGATAATCAAGGCGGGCCCCGTGGGGGAATTTCACAATTTTCCCTCTTATTTCGCACGGGAATGAAATAATCTCCGTAAATTAGGTTGCACATTTCCTTGATAAATATTATGAGCGAAAAGTTAACGACAACTGTTCAGAAATAAACAGCTGTCCTTCGATAAGCATACTTCATCGCGATTCGCTACGTCTATCGGAGTCATTATTTGTTATATTTCTTTTGGAACGTAATTTTAATATGCTCCCATTGCATGTTTACGTATCAGCCCTCCTCTTTTCCTCCAATTTCAGCAACTTAACAATCAAAAGTTACATAATCGGAGGAGGCAAAAAATATATGTTACCTTACTGTACCCAGCTGAAAGTGATAAATACACTTCGAGATTTATAAAAAGCCTGTCAGCCATTAAGTTCGGTTTCATGAATTTTGGTATCTGTCGCGCTGTATACAACGACCTACAAACCAGATACGAAACGTCACATGTGCATACAATGAGAGAGACGAGGCCCTACAAAATCGAAGCTAGTCAATCACAGCCGATAGTTTCTTCCTAAAGCTGTCACATTTCGCTCACAGTCAACCGCATATAGTCAATCAACGTTACATCAATATCATATGTCAAGCAATGTATTGACATTGATATACTATATTCCCATGATTTCGACTTTAAATCACATTTATAGCAGACAAAGTCGTGATGAAGCCTAAAGTGTTGAGTGTGGCATTTGTATTAAACCTCTTTCACTCATTTGGCATGCCCGCGAATAGGTGGTCTTTTTATCACGCCAACTGACATGCCGTGGCTAACTTTAGAAGTGGGGGACAGACAGAATGCATCAAAAATGCATGAAAATTTTTAGACAGAATGTCCTAACCAAGACTAGCCAAAAGAGAAAGCAGAGTGATAGGTACCTATCTTTTTTTGAAGCACTTCGTCGCATTTTCAAACCCTTGTAGCTTCAGTTTGAATAAAATTAGAGAGACCAAATTCTTGAAATATAATGTAGTTAGTGGATATATAAAACACACGAGTTCAATTTGTCTGACTTTTATACTTCATATTTTATTAATACCTAAAATAAGTCGATTATGTCTTTGATTCCTGATTGAATCACTGACTCACTCACTCGTCAAAACCTCTAAGGTACTTTCAAATGTATTAGAAACCCAACCTCCGCCAACGCAAAAAATACATAATGAATTATTTGTAATAGCCTAAGTAATGTGGAAAAATAAATTATCTTTGTCTTTAACCTTTACAAAGGGGGTGTAGGTCTGTATATAAAATGTATTATGGATCCGTTCGTCCATTTGTTATGAACGCTAGATTAGTAGATAAGAACAAATACAACCCCAAAAAATAGAAAGAACTAGAGCATCTAAAAAAAAATTAAATCCCATCAAAACCATTTGAAATAGGTTGCCAAGACTCACTAGCTCATATAGATTTCACTGTTAATAAGTTATAAGATCCCATGAAGAGCCAAGTCCCTAACTTTACAAGTCCTATATGTACAAACCATAAGCCTATGGGAGTGTCTGTGCACCGACCGCGAAACGGCCAAGTCATACTTTTTGACCAAGTTGTAGTGTTTATAGAGTTAGCGCTTGTAGAGTTAGGGACTTTGCTTTTCGTGAGATCTGATAAATTTTGAGCAGTGAAACCTTTATAAGGTTCTTAGTCTTAGCAACCTATTTTACATGAAATATTTTTCGTGGGATTACATTTAGCCATAGAGCGATCGGTAAGTAAACACAGTTATAATTTCGTACGTTCTTTCATACGTAAAAATATTTTACATAATGAAACTTAGTTCATATTTCCAATAATATAACCTCGGTATCAAATTAAATCGTATCGAGACTTGAGAATCCCAGTTCTCCCAAGAGCTCACAAATAGCAATTAACGGGTAACGGGTCAGCCTGCACACAAGGTAATCAAGATTACTGGGGCGGACTGAATGACCGGAATAGCCAGTAGCGGGGAACGAACCCGGATTCCCAATTTCACTTGTTTTTTCTCAATGACATAAAAAACGTATTAACGAACTAAATACGTAATTTTTCGTTAATGTTAATGATTAACTTTATCGCATGACGTATTTTTTTGCATTGAATTTTTTATGTAGCTTTATGTTAACCGGAAGAACAATGTTAAACCATATTATCTTTCAAAAAAGTAATTTAAAATTAACTGAAACTAATATATTTACTATAATTACCCAGCTATTTTTATAGCTTACTTGTGCCAAATAACTAGAATATTTTGAGATAAATATTATTTAATCGATATTGTCTCAGATATTAATATAGAGGTAGCACATTTTTTTATGCTTTACTGTAACTACTTTTGATGTTATTTTTATAACGTACATAAATATAAAATAAACCTACATGCAAACCTTTAAAATAAATGGTTGTATATTTATAAATATATCCCATAAATTCTTAGTTTACTTAACAAAATAAGCACTTCTAGATCACAATACTTTAGTTTCGTTAATATACTTAGAACAAAACAAGACAAGAATTAGTAAATCGATTCTCGGATGGGGTTACACGCTCGAGTAGTCCATTCACGTGTGCAGCTCGTTTAAGCAACCTCGGGGTGCGTGTGTATACGTTATATTGAAAGTGGGCTTGTGTGCTGTCAGTGTACACTCTGGGATCTTAGGAATAGTTGAAACAGACTGTGCAACACCCACACAAGTGCATGCCAGTGTCTTCCCTTTAGTTGGAAGACATAGATATTCTGCGGCGGATGTAAGCGCCGATGAAGGTGTTAAATCGAATACGAGGCCGGCCGTTCGGAAAGCGAGATTAAACTTTACCTTTACTGGACACAATTTGGTTTAGATTACTGGGCCATTCGCACCTTTTCGCCGATACGTAATCGAGGGCGCGGAATTGCGAGGGGAAGGGATCGGATCCCAATCTGTCGGTTTTATGAGGAACGCGTCGACTGATACCGGATTATTCCGCATAATTTGAAGCGTTTCGAATACAACCTCGTGAATGGTGGTGAGAATCGAAGAGCGAATCCGTGGAAAATGTCAGATATATATGTAGATGCGTTACCTTCGTACTTATTTAATGAAAAAAATGCGTCACACGCACATTGAAATTATTATACTTTCGCGTCACACGATGCAGTATTTTCTAATATACTGGAATGGGCAACTATACGCAACGGGCAACCAGTGCCCACTGTTCGACACGTTGATATAAAAAATGAGACTGTGTTTTTGAATATTAATAACGAAGGTAATGTACATAGGGTCCACATGTGAGGGGGAGCGAGGGAACATATATACCACATAGGGTATATATGTAAATACAAGACTTTTTCAAATGAAAATATAAGATATATACACAATTAATTTTAATCGTTATTTATTTATGATTTAAAATCTGATGCTCTATTTAATTATAATCGTTATTTATTTATGATTTAAAGTCTGACGTTCTATCTGTTCTCTGATTATGAACGTCGTAAATAATTTAACTTTGAATAACAAAACTACTGTATACAATAGTTTAACCTCATTTTCCTCCAAGAAACTGCGGTGTTAAAAAATGCTTCCTGATAATGATGACTATTTCATAATATCCAGGTTTCCTGTAAACACGGTTAGCATAGAACAATGGAAAAAATGTTAAATAGAACAGGTGGGACTACTCGAAACCATTCTTTGGTTTGCAGTAGACATTTTACGGATAACTGTTTTGTCTAACTAAATCACCGACGACTTTTGAAGAAAGGATCTATACCTACTGAATTTGTGCCGTTAGGGGTTTCTTTTTTTTTCATATGTGCTTACTAAGTATATTAAGTAATATACTAATAATAGTTAATATCTAAAGTCAGAGCATTTATGCCAACTGTAATTTTTGTACAGGTCAATCTGAAGACCAAGCGATTAATGTCAGCGTACGTTTACCGGGATATATCACCAGGACCTTCAAACCTTTATTTCAGCACTAATATAAAATGGATTTGAAGAAAAAGTCCATCACAGTGAAAATATCAATTTTAGGCAAATTATCACTTTGTCTTTTACAAAAACTTGTTCCTTTATATTCAAATAAAACTTAATTACCTATTACATAAAGAAACAAAAGATATTATAGACTAATCCAAGGCATCCAAGGCATAATTTGTGGTGCAGTGAGACGACGCGATACTCAATCGAGTAGACAATGTGACGTCATGGGCAGTAAGAAGCCACCAGTCAAACCGCACGAAAATACATAATAATAATAATAACGTGCACATTACAACGTCGTGGCCCCAAACTAAGCATTAGCTTGTGTTTTGGGTACCAAGCGAAGACACCACATACATATAACAACCAAGACCCGGTACCAGTATCGATATTCATCATATAAATACTGACCCGACCTAGGATTCGAACCCGGGACCTCCAGCTTCGTAGGCAGGGTCGCTACCCGCTAGGCTAAGCGGTCGTCAAATTAATAAATATCAATAATTTATTTCTCAGTCATTTATTGACGAATTTAAAAAAAAAACTTTCACTGTTTTATTAGTTTTGGTTTATCTTTCAATTCTATCGAGTTAAATTGTATATTTTGAACATCATGAACTTCTCTATTATAAATGTTTGTGTTTTGTACATTCTCATTTTTTTGTTTACAAAGAGTTAAAATTTTGTTTTATGCGTTGCAATGTGACGTATTGTCATTAAAAATAAAAATCGTTTATTTATATTGTTTTATTTATTACTTGTCTTGTATTCAACAAAATATTAAAAATTCCATAATGATGTTAACGCTTTCTTTACTTCTGCAAATTTTTTATTATCAACTGTTTACAAAAAAAAAAAAAAATTATTGGAGTAAAGGAAATGGCATTTGAATTGACTGATTGATGATTTGTCATTTTAAAAAACTAAAAGTTAGGAAAAGTAACTCAAAACAAAAATTATGTAGTATAGCAGATTCAAAATAATAAATAGGATTGCCGATTTCGACTTATGATAACGCGGTAATTTCAACGACACATTATCATGAAAGTACTATGTGCTATCGATAATATAAAAAACACCCATGCACATCACTAAAACAGGCTCAACCACATGTGAATTTTGCACACATACTCATTTCCGTTTCGGTCATGCGATGTTTAGATGTCAGTTGGTCTCCTACGCTAGTATATATATGTCTATGGTACCTAATCAATTCATTTTGACTTTCGATAAGTGTGTGAACATCTTAAATTGACTAAAAATTTCCTGTTTTGATTTGAGTGATGTAGGCACTCATGGACCATAAACTATAAACGATTTGTAATTTATACATTTTCTAACATAGACCCATTCAAACAAAACTTAAATACAATATGCAAATCGACATCCTAACCGAAGACACTTTACTAATGGCTCTATTACGTCCTCCCGAAGGGATGATTCGGGGAAGATACCTTCACGCGTGCCCTATTCGTTTAAGTCCATGCGGTTCTGCGAGAGAGGAATCCACGTGATTTCCCAGAGGCCCATGCAAACTACATACCTTAAATTGAAGTTTGATGCATCTACGGACATCGACTCATATATTCATTGCGAAAATTTTGGTAAAATATATAAGTGTTTACACGTTTTTTTACACATTTCATTGTGGAATCGTTTGTTTATGATTTTAAGTTTAAAATAGGTTCCAGATATATTGAATTGTTTGTGATAAAACGAATAATGCGTATTTCACGTTTGAACAATACTGTAATGTTATACAATGAAGTTCCATATAGATAGAGATAGACTGGTTTCATTTAATTTTTTCTTTTATTTATGGAGAAAACACAGATACAATTGCATACATAAAACAATAATACAAATGTGCTTAATCTAGATTCGAACAATTGTTTTTTACCAATTTCTCTCTGAGATTTACATACAGCTTGTGGCAACTAAATATATGTCGTCTATATAGTACTTCAATACAGACGAAATCTAGAACATGGCTCTCGCGAAATATCGTAATAATTGTTCTTATAGGCATATTGGGTTTAATGTGTGGAAATGAAAATAAATTCATTTTAAATAATCTTAATGAAAATTCTATTTATTTACAGATACTTACGAACTCAACGTAATTTTTAGCTGTTTTCTTCTAGTTGTAGTATTATTTCCAGACGTTACACAGGAAGGTATTTTCAAAACTGAGGCAGGAAAAACACAGCAGCTACGTGACAGATCCATCGCGTAGGACTAAGCATAGACAAATAAGGCTTAAAGCTTACTTTGAGCTTGCCCCGCCGAGAGGACTTATAAAATGTCTACCCAAAAACTATATGTAACATCATTGCTGATATATATTAAGAGTCACAAAATTATCTTGAATGTGCCTATTGTACTTGTATTTAATTTAATTTTACGCTAGAAAATAAATCAGTTGTAGAGATAATCCAGGCATGCGTGCCTCGTTTACATATGGAATTTCTACCCACTCTTATTTTTGAGACATACTTTATCAGGAAATAGCTTAATGCGTTTGAGTTACAAGAATCATTTCATCAAGTACAGCGTAGTTCATTTTATTTTTATTTTATTTGGTAATCCTACAGCGTTACAGTTAAATATAACAGAATTAATTTTAATCACAAATATACGTAAAGTTTAACATTCAAACGCGAAAAAGTTAGAAAACACCAAATAAATAAACGAATCATTGTTTTGATTTTATTGTTACATGCACATCCTCTCTACTCATCAACAGTACAAATTCAAAGGGTTTTTTAAATTGGTTTTGTAGTGTGTAACACGGCGGGGCGTTTGGACATCAATTAATTGGAGTTACATAGTAACGGAGCTTGTGTGATTTTTTGATGCCGTGTTCTGTCCGTAATGAAATATACTGCGTTCCCAATGGATTTTTAAAATCGGTTAAGTTGGAATAAATTTTGGCAACAAATAAATTGAAATGTAGTGAAAAGGATAGGGTACAATTCATTTATTTGTTACTGTTAATAGTGCTAGTAAAAAAATACTTTTTTACACAAGTAAACTCATAGGCAAGTCATGAATATTTTTAGTTTCTTGTTATATTAAGAGAGCATTACTGAACTTCACGATACCGCATGGCTGTTTAGAATACACATAAAACTTCGTTTTTCAACAATAATGAATGTTTTTCAACAACATGTCTAGGTATTCGTTCTGCGTCTAGACGCGGAATACATACGGAATGTTGCCGATAAGTAGATGAGTTCTCGAACGGAAGTCACGTATACCGGAAAGCGAAGCATTAGATGCCCCCCGTCCAGGTGGACTGATGATCTAAAGCACCATACCGGAGGTAATAATGCGAAAGGCGGAGCGTCGTCTGTGGTGGCGAGCCCAGGCCTATAACATGCAGTGGAAAGACACGGGCTGTTGATGATGATGATGAACAGTTGCCTGGCACCCATAATACAAGTTTCGCTTAGTTTGGGACTAGATGGCGCTGTGTGAGGTGTCCCAGGTATTATTATTATAAACATTCCAAAAGGCGTCGAATACTTTTTTATAATATAATATTTCCCATTGACCTTCTCAACTTGATACGATCCCTTTCGTAGCATTTAACCGCAGCGGGTAACTCAAATTGTGTCAAGCGCTTAATCTGAGTCGGTGCTCTGACGTACCCGCAATTTCTTCTTCAAAGATGAAATTCCCGCAACGTAATTCATAGGGGCGTGCGCGGCTCATTAAAGCGAATCGTTGCTTCAATGCCGTCTTGCTGACTCTGCGTCTTATATTGCGTACGTACTCTGTGGTCTGTTTGTGATGTTATACTCATGTTACATTTTATGTGTGGGTATAAACGTGACTCTTTTGTTATATAAAGGTGAATTATATGTTGCGTGTGTCGTGATAGCCCAAAGCGCAACAAACATGTCTCAAATTTATAAGGCTATAGGGCCATGGTTCGAATCCGGGCGTGTACCAATGAGTACTTAAGTACATAACTATCACTGACTCCGTGCCTCGGAGAGCACGTTAAGCAGTCGGTCCCGAGCGTTGTCCCCAACCCGCAGTGGAGCAGCGTAGTGAATTTAAGCTCCAAGCCCCCCTCACCCGGGGAAGGCCTAAGCCCCTGCAGTGGGGTAAAAATAGGCTGATGAAGTGATGTTACGTGTGAGACGTAGGTCTGTTATTGTAAGATCTGTTATTGAAATGCAGTTTTGGTTTGTAATAGTGTACTTAATTGTTTGTTCATAATTTTGTATCCAGCTATAGGGTGCTGAGAGAGAGGTTATATGTTGGTATATTTTTTTGCAAAAAATATACAAAAATGAAATATTAAAAATGTTGGTCTGATGAGCCCATTGACATGGAATTCGTTTCGTATTCGTAAAAATAAAAAGAATTAATATAGACAGTTCACTGCCCCTAACAAAAAATATTTTAAATTTTTATGTTTCCAATTCATTTCGATTAATTTAAAATTTTATTCATTACTTTGATAGGGTGATGTTATCTAACCGAATTCTAATAAAAGATCAAACCTACCGTAGGCTTTTAACTACAACCTATATACAAAACGATAAATAATTTCGTGAAACTTCGTTTTGCGAATTTTATTTCAGATTCCAAAACGGTTGAAATTGTTATTTAAACAAAATAAGATTATTTTTAATTAATTTTTCATAAAATATTATAATACCGTTTTGAAGAAAGGAAGGTCGAAGTCACGATGACTTTTCTTAGGAAAAAAAACATTGAAATTCATATAATACTTCAAAATAATAAACATATTGTACGTGTTTAAATTTATTAAAACGAAATAGGAATAGATTTAAAGTAATTCAAATTTATCATATTGACAACTAAATTCGTACCTATTGTATTTCTGTTTATTATCCTTGATAGCCACGAAAAACATAAACAATCGTATTTTCCAATTTAATAAAAATATTTTTTATGTATTTAAATTTTTCTTGTTTAGTATGTCACACATAGACAGTAATTTATATAGATAGCTGATAAATAAAAAAAAATATAAAATTTTAAATTTCTTTAAGTTTTAGAAATATTCATTTTACTGTAATAATTTTTTTTTTGTGTTATGGAAAATACGAAGTGAATGAAAAATGAAAGTGGATATTCGAAAAGGTCCCCTATTTAAGTACATGCTGCGCCGGAGCCTATCTTAAAGGTGAAGTGGGGCAAGCCAACATATGAGATTGGTCGCCTCGGGCGAGCACTACCTTCCACCCTCGTGCATACAAGCGTAGCCTGTCTTTGCTCAAAACAAAACAGCAGGAATTCAGTATCCCTTTAAATACCTATATGTTGTGGTTGAATTGCAGTCTCCCATAATACTAATAATAATATCTGGGACATCCCACACAGCGCCATCTAGTCGCAAAGTAAGCAAGTATTATTCTTTTATTACGGGGTACTAAACAACTGATATACATACTTAAATATTCTTCATAATATATACAATATATAGACACTTTTACACCTAGACGCGGAACGAATAGACATGCACACTAATATTTGTCCCGGGCAGGAGTCGAACACGTGATCCTTGGCTCCGCAGTTAGGGTCACTATCCACTCGGCCAATCGGTTACTCAATACCTACACTATATTGATTGGCTTCTTCCCGTGACTTCTTAGCCCACGTGACACAGGTTTAAATAAATACAGAATATTTTTTTTATATATAGGTATATGTTAAAACCCTCCGTGTTAAAAATTTAGAAATAAGTAAAATACTTTTTTAATCAGATTAATCAGAATTTTGATGATTATTTGTGCTAAGTATCAAATTAATGAGTGTAAAAATGTTACGTATATGTATGTATGTATATACGGACATGTTATAAAAAAAGAATATTTAAGTATGTATATCTGTTGTCTAGTACCCCATAACACAAGCATAATACTTGCTTACTTTGACTAGAACTAGAGGGTGCTGTGTAGTATATCCTGGGTGTAATTATATATTATTATTATTATAACAGTGATTCGCAACTGATATATATTATATTTCCACATAACACATAACATTACGAAGTTAAATTATTTCATATATCGTATAGTAAGATCATGAAAAAAAAATTAACTAAACACAATACAACGATTTCGATTTATTTAATAAATTGAACCCTCTTAGATAACTTGGCTATCCCAAAGCCTATAATAAAATTTTAATGAAGCAACCAACGTAAATGTTTCGTGCTACGGAAATTGTTTGCATTCCAGGAGAGAGAGGCAAACAAACTAATTGTTAGAAAAACCCTCAGAGACTGAACAGAGTGTAATGTATTCCGTGTACTATAGTACAGCTAACAGCGAAATCAAATTTGATTGATTTTCATATTTACATGATTAATTAAAAGACAAATACCAGAAACTTACCAATCAACAGTTAATTAGTTGATTCGTTTTACACTATAACAATAAATTTAAAAAACCTAGAAAATAACTAACTAGCATTCCCAAATATATAATTGCCTAGTGACGGTGACGGAAGATATGTATTTTTCGTTAGACACTGGATATCGGTTTAGCAGGCCTGGCGCATTCCGTACTTTTAACTAAAAACTACACGTACATTGCCGGCGCTCCAGAACGCCCATTTAGTTGCGTAAAAACATATAAAGTTATGCAACAGAAAAAAATGCGGCCTGTAAACACTTGTAGGTGATTTCAGTTATTACGCAAGTAGCGCTGTCGTTATTTATTTATAGTAATGTAGTAAATGCTCGGTAGTTAATACCTATAATGTTATACTTAGGTCTCAGTTCTGTTCCAGGTTCGTTCCATTACTAATTTCTTATAGACTCCTTTGAGTTTTGTACTTGGGGGAATTATATGTGCAATAAATCTAAAAGTGTTAAGTAACTTAACCCTGCAACAACATATCCACAGAGTAACTGCTTCATAACCAAAATAAAATTTTATTCATAGATTTTTCAACTCTACCAACTGAAAATTTAAAGAGTGTCAAACGGGCTTTAAAATGTCGCATTTAATAGTAATAATGGGATATCTATTAAACGGAGTAATAGTAGAACACTAAAATCTGTAATAATAGGATTATATCCTTCTTAGACCCGATGTTCCCGCCGAACGACAATAGACTTTTTGTACTTTTGTCCCACATGAGATTTAATGGCGTCTACAAATGTCGCGATATTAGAAAGTGATTTTCAAGACAGTAATTTTATTGTCAAAGCAAACTTCAGAGTTTGATATTAATTTTACGAGTTTAAATGGTTTATTCTACTCGTTGCCTTGGAGCAAATTAAAAAATAGCAGCGAAAAATTTCTTTATATCCTTATTGTATTTAAACAATTTTTATGGAAATTAATACTTCGAAAATGATAACGAATAGCCCTGCCTAAATAACAGGTGAAACAATAATGGCCATTGGATCGAAACAAATGTGTAACAAAGTTGATCTGGTATAGGGAGGAGGGGTGGGGATGGATCCGTCCGCTTCCGGTCGGCCGAAGTTGCGAGTTTTCATTTCCGGCGGACGGGCAAGCTTTTCATAACTCATTTCGCTGCGAACTAACTGTATAAAAGTGCACGATTTAGTAAATGCAAATAGAGATCGGATGCTGAAATGTCTGATTTTAAAACGCATGCACAGATTTTGGTTTGAACGTGTTCGTTATTTGAAACAAAACTAATTTTAGTGAGTCTTCAGTGAGGCCGGTGAGATATGATAGATATCTTTAGAGCTATTCATGCCTTGGTATGTAAAAACACCCAGCCAAGTGTGAATCTCACATGAAGGATTCCGTACCACCGTACAATATACAACAACACGTTTCTTGAATAGGGACCTCCTTTAATTTTTAAATATATTTTTTTGTTTCTTGTTATAGCGGCTATGGTAGTACATACTACATGGCAATTTTAAGTGTGTACCTATAACGGTTCACATGATTCAGCCCTGTGACAGACGGGCGGTCGGACGGACAGTGGAGCCTTGTAATAGGGTTTCCGTTGGTATCCTTTCGGCACGGACACTAAAAGGAACACATTTAGTTAAAAGTTCATTCAGTTGGTAAAATGGGAAAACCACGAAAAATCGAGTAGGTTAGAAGGTGCCATGTGACGCTATTTGTTCAGAGACATGTGTCCCAAAAATAATTACTCACAAAACAAATACAAGTAAACATTGTTACGCATATGTAAATAGTTTTGTCTCAGATTTATATAATTTCAGAAAGCAGTTAAGTCGTTAATTTTTTTCCTTTATTCTTTGGTATGATATGATGTTGTATTTTATAGTTTGGGTTAAGAGATCTGTCTTAAGTATGCAATATATTGCATACTTGAAGGGGACAGCGTAACCGCCTACATGCCATCTCTAACCTACTCTAATGCTCTGTGGATAAAACCGTCACTTATGTCATTACTACAATAACCTCTTTTATATAGAAAATCTTAAAGGCTGACTGTTGTAGCAGATTTTAATCCAATATCTGCACGTGTTGCCGCTTCGCGAAAAGTTGTCAAATAAGCATAATTTGTAACATCAAAATTAGTATAGACCTAAGATAAACTTAAACTGAACTTTTTAATGTGTGAACAAATTATCGGTAGCACATTAATAGAATTACAGTTGTTAGTTTAAAAGAGAACGTGAAAACTTTTTTACAGAAACCTCTATACAAAAGTTCCCGCCAGAATTAATGCTTTTGTTGTCGCCATAAACGGTAATATATCACGTGACAGGTTGGTTACAAGTGATGTGCATATTTTGAAAATAGACAGTGTTCTATACTTGTTAGTGTACTTACGCTATCGTAAATTTACACCATCGAGCGGAAGAGATGGGTCGAAGAAGGGCCTCGAAATACACTGCATGTGATCAAGGAATTAGTCATAGCTCAACAAAGGAAAGAGTTAGACAAGATATTTGTACGTCGTTGTGTATATATTGAAGTGTTCTAAAAAGTGTGTTGAGCAGAAAAAAAAATTAAATTATTTAAATTAAACCTGGGATCACAAAAAAAGTCTTCACGCAAAAAATACGGTAGTGTAGCGATACTGCTCGCACCGATTTTTTTCGGATGGCTTTTGAAAAAAATGGTTCAAATGAAATACATCGTGCTTATGGTTGTATGCCAGTTCAAATATCTCTTATGAAACAGGTATTGTTAGTATATTCAAAGAACTCGTTTAGCATTCAGAGCGGACTTCCAATTCAGCGTGGCACTGCGTCTTGTTTAGTTCTCTTGTTGACACTAATTGAAACACGCTCGTTACCGTTTGGCGAGATTCCAACGCGGATTAAAATTTAACGAATACTCGAGACTTTTTAGGTTGGGGCTGAATATTAATTTAGGTGTAAATAAATTCATATTTAATCTCGTGTGGTTTATTGAGGCGTTAACACTAGTACGTACTTGTGTACTTGTGAAGTAATTGTAATCAAACTATCTGAAATACGTTTATAAGCTACGCGTGTCATTGAGATGACGTGAAACCAAAATTCAAAAGCCTTTAAAAAAAATTTAAAATTTTCAAGTAGGACACTCTGTTGTCCTTTTTCAACGTCATAAAGCTAATTCTTACGCAACCACTCTAAGATGAACACTAGAAGAAACTTAGAGTGGCTTGTTTTTTTTTTTAGTGACGGCACTACAAATGTCTTAGAAACTTAAAACGCTTTTGTGTAATTTATTTATTTATTATTATAAGTTTTGTAATTCTTATATTCTTTTAAATTATAATATGTTTTAGCTATAAGCTGTCATTTTACATAATTCTTGAATTTGTTCATTGACCAATCTATGATATTGCTTGAAAGTTTCTTATAAAATATTAAACAATTACCTTCGAATTATTTACTTATTTTATGCCTATGTATCGGGCTCAATTTTTTTGTAATCAAAGCCAATAATTAGGTACACATGTATCAGAAAATTAATAGGAATCAGTTGACATCGGACGCGCAGGTTTGCCCGATGTTATCCAATAAAATAATTTTAATAAGAAAAAGTCATAAATTATAACGAAAATACTGTAAAATAAACTTTATTACTAAATGCACTTGGTTCAAATTGTCTTTCAAATTGCAATTTGCAGGTACGTCCAGTCACATTACTTTTCTGATAGATCTGTACATTCAGAAGTTGACGTTACGCTATTTGCGCGGGGATTTCACGGAGGTCCATTAGATAGACATAGTCAAATACATATGTCACAAAGAACCCTTCTAATTTCTAAAACAAAATTAACAAACATTTGAAGAAAAAAAATGTGGAATATTTTGTTAAGATTAGAGGAAACTAGTTATAACTTGAAAGTGGATTTGCAAGCAATTACACGTACTTTTTATTTGGTTCATCTGAAAGTCAAATTTTTCATCGATAGTTGTCTTAACCATACGACAATTACAAAACTCTTTTCTCAGAATTGTGAACTCAAAACGATCTTAAAATGTGTAAAACGCAGATAGAAGAAGAAGAAGAAGAAGAAGAAAGAAAATGAATTAAAAATAACTTAATTAGTGAATATTTTTGTTATCCAGCGGTAAATTTTAAAACAATCTTCAAAAGTCATTAAAATTTAAACGAGGCAAATTTATGTTTTGGCGGCAGGTAAAAAAACCACGTATAAAAAAAAGACTTCCGTACGTATGTCATCTTTAATTAATACAAACAATTCTGGCTCACAACATTGTATTGTTTAACACGGAATATTCAAAATACACTCATGTTTTTTTCGTGTACAAGTCATAATTTAAAAACAGGCCAAGTGCGTTTTGGACCACGCACAATGAAGGGCTCTGTTATCGAGCCATATGTGTTATCATACCATATCAGCCCATTATGCCCCACTGCACGGATTTAGGCTTCCCCTGGGGATGCGGATGTTTGGAGCTTAATCCACCACGCTGCTCCAGTGTGGGTTGGTGGATTTATAACGACTGCGATCTGATGACGGCAACGCCTACTGAAGGCTTAACGTGCTCTCCAAAACAAGGTGTCAGTGATAGTTATTTACTTAAGTCAGAAAAAAATCATTGATACATGCTATAATGGGTATATAGAATTCAAATAATAAGTTTAAAAATAAGCATCTCAGGAACTAATAAATATATACCGTATTATAACGTTTTACAATATTAGTAATTTGAAATTTCTGTATATATATATATATTATATACTGTAGTACAAAATGAAAAATAATCATAAATAAATATAACATGCATAGAGATGTATAGACTAGCTTTTCGCCCGCGGCTCCGCTCTCGTGGACTACACAGTTGTACCGGGACCCCTTTTTCCGGTATAATAAGTAGCCTATGTCACTCTTATGTGTATAAACTGCAATAATGCAATAAACTACTCTTCAGCTTATAAACTATATCTATGTAACAAAGTGTAGCGATCCTGTTCCAAACTGTGCAGTCCACGCGAGCGGAGACGTGGGCGGAAAGCTAGTTTAAAATAAGATATCGACCATGTTATTCGCTGATAACGTGGCCTACAATAAGTAAATTTTTTTTTAAACAATTAATTCGTTTTTGAGTTTCGAGTTTAACAAACAAACAAACAAACAAACAAAAAATCAAATCAAATCAAAAATCTCTTTATACTTTAAGTATGGATTAATATTTATAATTTTAATAAAATAACAATAAAAAAAATTAAAACAGAAATACAATGTACGATAATATAATGTTTTCTTTTTTGTTTTCAGTATTAAAAGCAAACTTGCGTTTATATGAAAGTCTTCCTTACCTTTGAAGTCGACCCTCATTCAAAGTTCTTAATTAGCAACAAGAGAATGCAGTTATTTTAAAAATTTAATCGACGTCGTCCAACATTAAGGCTTTCATGGTATTTTTTACTGTGTATCATCTAAAAGTTTTGATGGCCGCTGTAAACGTTCCTACGACGACATTCCACTTCGGATACTTATGAAACGCCCGTTACGTGGAACCCTTTTTACTGCATTACAAGTAATTTTGTAACAGAATTATCGCTGATACTGGAAGTTTTTGAATTTTTCATTAATGACCGAAATGCGGGTCCTATTTAATAATATTATAAATACAGCGAACACATATTATTAAGTCTGTATAGTTGTAGATTCCCCTTAGCTCACGCAGCTATCATTTTTAGTTTACCTTACCCAAAGGGTAACTATTAACTAACTACTTACTAAACCTTCGCTGTCCGTCTGTCCGTCCGTCCGTCCGTGGGTCACAGAACTGTATCGTCTGAATTGTAACAGGTAGACACTTGAAATTTTCACACTATGGCGGATATAATATAAGATTATAAAAACAAAATAAAATTTAAAAAGTCCTCATACAAGAAACGAATATTTTCGACGTTTTGGTTGATTGGATGTTGTAAGATCCATTGCTTACATTTGAAATTTTCATGGAGTGTGTACTACTGTGGCTACTATTACGATAAAAAATAAAAATTAAATTAATGTTTTAAATAATTAAGTTAATGTAATTAAATTAGATCAGATAAAAAAAAATACTTAATTAAGAGAATTACAAGTGGAATGTGGGGAGGGAGGAGCAGTGGAATGGGTGCGGAGAATCTAAAAGATAAGAACGGAAAAAGGGGTATAAGAAATAAGTAGGTGAGGGTAGAAATCTAAAAAAGAAAATTAAATGTAGATAAACAATTTTTTTTGTTTTCGGGATCGGCTGAATACCAGCGATGGTCATGTCTGTTCGTGGCAGGCCATCATCAGCATGCTGAGCCGATCCCGTTTGCCATTGAATCTAAAATTAGGAATAAATGTAACAAAACCTGTATATATTTTTTGGCAATAAACGATTTTATTATTATTATTAAATTAAATTAAAAATTAAAGAAAAGTCTTTTCTTTACATTGTACGGTAGTACGGAACCCTTTGTGTTTCACACTTGGCCAGTTTTTTATATTTTACATTGAAGGTATAAGTAAATGATTTTTTTTATTATTTTTGAAAAATTACATATTTGTTGAGCGACATAGATTCTGTTGTCTCTTTACGTAAAATTAATGACGAATTTATAAGCCTTTACAGGGGCTTTAAGTGGTTTCAGATAATTGATTTGATTTATTTATTCTATTGAATATTAAACTCAAAGTGTTCTAAATTCAGTCCCCTTTTAAGACACACCGGCCTCTTTTAACATCTTAATTGGCAGTTACATCACTCTTCTATGCAAGAGCTTACAGATGTTTGCACAGACAGAGCTTTCACATTGTGATGGACTTTGTGCCTACATTTCAGAAGATACTCAGATATTAATTTCACACGATTTTACATCACTATATCAAAACCGATAAATGATGCCAACAGTTGGCTTGTGTACAAGCTTCAAAGTTGAATCTGAAATCAATAAGCCGCTCGGCGTTTGAGAGTTCGAATGTTATTATTTGCGCTAATTGAGTTGCATCAACGTAAGCTGGCAGATAGCCAACGCTACCGACCTACTCGAAAAGGTCGTGTTATATGGAAACAGGCCCGCATAGAAATGGACTATTATGGCGAAATATATTGACTTTTGAACACTACAACGTAACCACTTGGCGTTATAAAACTTTAGCATAGTTTTCGATATAGAATATGTTATGGCAGTTTCTAGGCATTTAATTAACGTGCTATGTAGTTGAAGGGCACAAACACTAACTTACACCCGCGGCTTTGTCCCGTGGTTTTAGGGGGCAACAGTGTAGTTTTATTGTCATGTGGTTCATGATTATGAATACGTGAGTTTTGTTAAGAGGAATGTTTACTGTAATTGCCATACAAATAGCTTTAACGGTTGCACGCCATTAAAACTTAAAAAAAAAAAATATTTTGATACATCATAAAAAAACTTAAATGCAGGGTTTCTTTTTTAATTTTCTGAAATGGTTGTGCAAATTGAATATGAAAATTCAATTAAAATGTATAGAGTATCTATTTTAACTATCTAACCAGACTGATTTGAATTTGTGGAGATAAGGACCGCGTATGATGATTGCGTTGCGCATATTTATTATTCGCGTTACGGTCTCGATTGCCATGCTGTCATGACAGCTGACAACGGCCGTTACATGACAAGTTATACATGTGAAATTCATGTATAAGTAGAAAGCATAAGCAAGCGAAATTATGCCACTATCATTGAGTGCGAGACCTATGGACTTAACGTGATATAATTGTTTTATGTTTATTGTATTACTTGTGAAAAATGTTTTCTACGCCTTCCTGTCTATACTAAATTTGATCGAAGTTTGTTTGGATTTTCTACCTTTTTATTTTAGGTACAGATGTGATACAATACTCTTGAAAATAGGTAGTAAAGACATAATATGAAGATTTGTCCAATATATCAAAACTCCTCTACACAATAAATAGTTCATATGTCTAAGTGTCCGAAAGTTAAGGGAAGAGGGTTGAAATGACCCGACATTCGGACACTTGGGTTTGACTTAGAAGTGACAAATCTGTGATTAATTATTTATACAATACCGATTTTTTGAAACTACTCCAAAAACCTACAACTGCATACGAGTATTTTCGTCTGATGTTTGATGTTGGCCTTTACAAGTTTTAAATGTAAAAGCTGCAGTTGATTCAGAAAGTACATTATACCAAGAATAACTGATAATAAGTTCAGTGGTTTGTATTTTCAATTACACCGTACTGTAAGTTGTAAAATTCACATCATTGTGAATTTTAAATCATTAAAATTGAATGAATGTAAAACAAAATTATATCTAAACACTTAGATCATGTTTGTGCCTATTCGTATTCTACTGCTAAGGAACTATTAGCCTTTCATCAAAAAAAAAGAAAAAAAAATTGGATCTTGTAAACTTTTGACTACACGTAGAAAAACATTTCTTATATTCTTATTATGATAGATAACGATAACAAAACATTTACCATTATCGAATCGAATTACATCTGAAAACTGCTGTCGTCATCTCTCTTAAACAAGTAATTTCTGAAACACATATAGTCCAGGAGCCCGTGCACTGAGGAAATTCTTCGTACAGACGAACGTATATTTCAGAAATATATAGTCAACGTATACTTTGGTCTTAAATACGCACAATATAATATTAATACGGATACAGCAGAGGTACACCGATAGACATATCCTGCAGCTGTATGGTGTAATATACTGTGTTACGCTAAATCAAGTAATACCACGATTTAAGTATACAATATGCTTTTTTCATGCTGAAATGTATCTCAGTGTGGCCAAGAATGCCTAACGAGTGTTCAAAATGTTAATTTTTGATAAGAGTTATTATTAACAGAGCCCATTCACCTACTTGCGATCAATAAGCTGGATAAGGCGTTAGGTCGAAGTCCACTGCTAATTATATAAAAATAGTAATAATTGGTGTTTACGGAAAACAAATGTTTGCATACTATATTTGCATGTATTTCAGGTTTTTTGACACGAGCTCCCCGACTATTAAGGTAATTAAATGTAAAATTTATAACTAATCCAAATTATGTTACGTTTCATAATTTGCAGAGCAGAATCATTAGACATTAATTGCCTAAAATGCATTGTGTACATTATCAACATTAATATTTCCGATCTCTTCAAAGGAAAGCTTTCGCATACCTTCGCCGGAAATTAACTAAGCATTATGAACACGGTATTTTCACACCTGTCCCTCCTTACTAATCCTTCGTGAGAAAATCTTATTTCGCGGTAATGTCTAACCTTCAATTGCATCATTTATAACATTTTAAACTTCGAAAGGCAAACCAAAAACATTACAGGACAACTTCGTTGTCCGATTGTCCATCAAGACCGTTTTCTATGAAATTGGTGTTCGGCTGAACGTAGTCCAAACTTATAGAGCGTGTAGAGCTTACCGAACTAAACAGTTAAAAAAAAAACCGGCCAAGTGCGAGTCGGACTCTCACATGTAGGGTTCCGTGCCACCGTACAATATAAAAAATCACGTTTCTTGTATGGAAGCCCCCCTTAAATATTTATTATATTCTGTTTTTAGTATTTGTTGTTATAGCGGCGACAGAAATACATCATTTGTGAAAATTTCAACTGTCTATCACGGTTCCTGAAATACAGCCTGGTGACAGACAGTCAGACAGACAGACGGACAGACGGACAGCAGAGTCTTAGTAATAGGGTCCTGTTTTTTTCACCCTTTGGGTACGGGACCCTGAAACGATAGAAAATAGAAAAAATGAAACTTCAATCATGTTTCGCTCAGTAAGCGACAGTTTACACCATTTGCTTACTTGGAACACGCTCTAAACGTACTACGTTCAATGGAACACGCGGTATATTCGAAGCGCTGAACGTAGTTCAAATTTTAACATGTCTT
Source organism: Luffia ferchaultella (assembly GCA_949709985.1). Taxonomy (NCBI): domain Eukaryota; kingdom Metazoa; phylum Arthropoda; class Insecta; order Lepidoptera; family Psychidae; genus Luffia; species Luffia ferchaultella. The sequence continues at coordinate 1,617,966 of OX453244.1, forward strand.
TCTCGGTAACCGTTAGTTTGCGCCAAATGCTCACTTGAAACTTTTTGTTTAATTCGATAAGCTCTAGATACTCCATAAGTTTTGACTACGTTCAGCAGAAAACCCCGGTATACTTTTGAAATAATCAGTGTCAAGTTGAAAGTACTACTAAATACTAAGGTTTTGTGGTTCAATAACCTTGTAGTTAAGGTACATCACAACAAAATATGGGTGTTTAGATAAGGTGACTTCGTACCCACCCTGCCGTTGACTATTTATTTCTATCTTTTTTTTAAACGACCGACCCTTTCATCACAGTGTTTTTGGACCAAAATTTTTAACTCTTAGTTTTTATATTTCTTCTTTTTCTCTTTAAATAAGACTGTATTTTTTAGTAATTTTTTATTCAAAAATTTATTAATGAAATATCCCCGTGACGTCGACTGGAAAGATGTTTACTATTTACATTATCTTAGACATAAAAAGTCATAATTTTTTATTGATTCATGGGAATTGCAATTTCATTTGACATAGTGACGTTATCTTAATGTTTTTTTATTTGATTTTAGCTTTGGTTTTTACTTAAGAAAGCAGCACAATCAGTTTAACCGCTCAGATGACATCACAGTGACGATTTCAACAACAGATGAATTTTCATAAATATCTAGCAATTAGAAATAGAAAAAAATCGATATTTTGAGAATTTATTCTAGAACCTTATTTTTTTTTATTTTTAGAACCTTCAATGCAAGTTTAAAATTTTGTCCAAGTCCCTTTTCCACCAATCGGCGTTGTCTCATTTGAGCATTTGCACAAAACGTTTAGAATGTTTAAATACAATACAACTTAAATTAAGCTGCAATTTCCACTAGGGTGTACCTTGCGCGGGAGTACGTAGGGAAGGTATTTTGTTAACCGGGGAGTTGTTTTCATTACTCGCACATTTTACGTTGAAAGCTTGAATGAACTGATGTCTGTGAAACGACAGGTGATGACTTAATGAGTGTACCCCTTAGCGTTGATATTGTCCGTTCTTAGTTGTTTTAAGCGAGCCGAAGCCGAGCCGGGCGCGGCGACAGCAAACAAACTTATAATTTTATTTGAAACGGTATTGAAATATTCGTGAAAAGCCATTACAAAGTTGAAATCAATTTGGTAACTGTATTATACTTTAATTGAAAACAGGAGCGATTTTAATTTCGACCGAGCAAAACGTATTCGGTTCCTTTCATTTGCAGTTACATATTTCTAACCGGAATAAAATAGAAGTTATTGTTCCAATTTTCCAACCGGCCAAATTTATAATACGTTTCAAGGTTTACGAATTGTTTCCTTGTTTATGTTATATGAACTTGTATATTAACATGCTCCATTCCATTCCACCAGCCCATTATGTCCCACGGCAGAGGCTTAGGCCTCTTCCTCGGTGAGAGGCCTTGGAGCTTAATCCCCCATGCTGCTCCAGTGCGGGTTGGTGGATTTTAACGACTACCATCTGTTAATAACACCCAGGACCGACGGCTTAACGTGCTCTCCGACGCACGGAGTCTTGGTACACGCCCGGATTCAAACCACGACCGCATTGTTTTGTAAACTTCGAAAAGGTTCGCTGCGCTCGGGCTATCACGACACCGTAAATGCTGAAGCAAGTATTTTTAACTAGGCACTAGGATATTAACATGAAGCTAAAATTTAATAAAAAATGCTAGTCACCGCCGTCAACCAGCCTTTCATAAATGTTGGATTTGAAGCCTGCCGTAGTGGATGGAAGTTTCTGCGCCCATTTATGATCGCTAACCACACGCGCATCTGCCGTTACGTGACCGTCACATAAACAGATTCGGTTGTTGGTATAGTTCACCTCAAACTTTATGGCGGATCAGAATACAACGCTATAGGCGTGCTTGCGCAGGTACGGCCATATACCCTACACTGCACTGCGTCCCACTACACCTAAAACTGGTTACTGCGACGCGATTTGTACCTATGTTTGGATCCGCCAAAAAGTTTGAATGGAAGTGATTTCGATTGAATCAAGATCGAAAGTTTTCTTTCACCTCGGCTTCTGAGTTTGACCTCTCTTCCAGGGTTCAGGAATCAGACATTCCACGTGATTGAGCTCCAAATTAGTTTGAAGTTTATACTGATGGTAGATAAGTAAATCAGAGATTAGAACAAAGTTAAATCTATAGTTTTATAGATCACAAAGGCTTAGGATGGGCCGAAACGATAGGATTCTAATTTTTCTTTCGCGCATTTCTACGAAGGCGTCCTTTCGCGCCGCTACAAGTACCGAGTTCAACGTGAAGTGTCCAAATGACAGCGCACTGCGGGCAAGACAGTCAAAAGTCAGATGCAAACAATATATGAATGAATACAGGCACAGACGCCTTTTTATTTTCAACAATAATAAAATATATAAATCCTCGCGTTTTCGGGATAAAGAGTATTTAGAAATTATGAATTAGGAATAAATAAATCGCAATAAGCTGTAATAGGTGTATTATTGGAAAGATTCATCTGTCCATTTCGATACATCAGCCTTAGTTCTGGATAATGGATTCCACGGGGGTTATTTATTAGCTAGGCATTAAACTCAGTGGACCTGAGCTCGACAATCTATTGCGCCTTTGTCATCGCGAGCGCTGAAACTCGACTGCAAATTGTAACGAGAGTAATAGTATTGTTTATTTCTATATAAAAGAATTTCTACTAATAGGTACAGTAAATGTTTCACGATTTAAGCGTTAATTAGATTTCTGTGAAATGAGAGCAGGTAATATTTTGCCTATCGTGATAGCCAAAGCGCAACGAACCTGTCTCAAATTTATAAGGCCATAGGGTCATGGTTCGAATCCGGGCGTGTACTAATAAGTTATTCTGACTTAAGTGCATAACTATCACTGACACCGTGCTTAATAAAGCTTCGATTTAAAAGGGCTTCGACCATAAATTTTAACACACAGTTTTTATATTTTTTGCGGAAAATACAGAGTAATCTATTTATTACCTTTCCTTTAAAATAAAAACAATAAAGTCGTAATTTTTGTAGTGATTCTTTTCGAAAATTGATTAATGATATATGTCTGTGACGTCAACTAGTCAGATGTTTACAATTTGCATAATTTTAGACTAAATAAAGTAATTATATTTTTATTGATTCATAAGGTTTGCAATTTCATTCGACATAGTAACCTTACGTAAGTATTTTTTATTTAGGTTTAGCTTTGATTTTTTATTTTAGAAAGCAGCGCAATAAGCTCAACCGGCCAGGTGACGTCACAGGCAAAATTTCAACGTCAGATGAATTTTCATAAATATTTGCATATGCGTAAATAAAAAAGAAAAGATATTTTGCAAAGATATTTTAGAGACTTATTCTTATTAATTTTAATGATCGTCAGCGCAACTTTAAGATTTTGGGATTAGATCATGATTAGATGACGGTGTGTGACATATCCCATATATTATTATTATATGTTTGAGTAATAGAGCTTCATAAGAGGTTTTAGTTTTTTCTGCCAGTTATTATTACTTTTTTAACCGGATATTTTACTTGATTTTATATTATGCTATTTGTCAATGAGTTAGAACAAAAACTGCTGTCTTTTATCGTATTTTTAATACGTATGCGATATACCAAGTGCATCATCTGCAAAATTTTTATATTGTGAACTTTGGTGACAATAATTTATTGAATTACCGTGGCGATGCACGGGCAACTGACAAATGCATCGATCAGGGACTACAGGCGGGATACCAATCTTCGCTACACACGCAGTTGCACCTTTTTGCCTCAGTAACCACGTTATATCAATATTTTTTAGGAAAAACATTTTTGTATGAAAATTTGTCATTTTTTTTATGGAGTCGTTAAATGATACGTCATGCTCAAAAAAAATGCTATTGATAAAAGAATCGCCTTGTATATTATATAATTTTTATTTTAAGGTATTTATAATCTTTATCTGTTGCAATATGTAACATATGATAGCTTAATTACTAGAATAATTAACCTTTATGGTACTCGATTCCGGCTTCCGGCAATCTAGTACAGTCGAATCGAGCGTTTCATTAATTTAAATAAAACAGGGACAAGAGTTCTCTTGAGAGAGATTTGCCTCCTACGAGACTTTTCTCAAGATAATCGCCCAGAAAATTATTTTGTTTCGGTACTTACTTAGGCTCGAGCGCATCGTAGCTATGTCGAGTGAGCTTTAACCGAATAGTCTAAGAACCTCTCATTCTTTTCTCAGGCGAAATATTGTTCGTATAGGTCCTATGAAATATATGTATGTACAGAGGAAGATTGGCACCCTAAATTCGGTCCAGGCTATTTTTAATTAAAATTGTATAGTAATAAAAGCATATAAAAATAAAAATAATTCTTTTATAATAATAAAAATAATCAAATTCAAAACTTTAAAAAAATTGAAGAGTTTTGGTAAAAATCCAACTTTATTTCCCATTAGAACGACAATACTAAAGTAAGTAATACTTTTGTTGGTGTTTAAATATACCTTAAAAGTTACACGTTTTGGAGCATGTACTAATAATTTTTCATACAAAAAATATGTACACTGGAAAAGAGTTTTTCAAATTTTTTTTTAAATTTATAATAGCCTGGAGTGAGTTTAAGGTGCAAACCCTTCTTGGTAATGTTTATTTTAAAATATTTTTCACATACAGTAATATATATCATTATATATTACTGTATGTGAAAAATATTTCGCCTGGAAAAGAATTGGAGGTTCACAAGATAAATCGGATTATCTGCTAGTAAGTTTAGAAGTGACATAAATTTTATTTCTTGGCATCTCTTATTATGTTTTTGAAAGTGAATTATTAATAAGGGTTCTTTATACGAGTTTACCTGTGTGGTAATTCGTTTTGTTGGTAACAGTTTACGAAGAAATGTAATAATAAAACTACCATTTCTAAACAATTAAGGCTAAAATTATGTATTAATAAGTTGATACATATAAAATTTTAGTATTTATGTGGATGAACTTTTTAGTAAATTATTGGTTACAGATTAGGAATTCTCTGATGAACAGAAATGCGCCAGTACCATTTCAGCCTGAGCACTCATTGTGTAATTCATGAAACCATCCGCCGTTTTCTTACCACGTTCGTTACTTCAGTTCTGTTTTACATAAAGATACAGAATTTTAACCATATAGTAATAATATCCGTGTCATAATACACAAGAAAAATCAATAATCCAAATCTATCCTTTCCGGATAAATAGTCACCTGAAAAACACATACTTGTTTGACACTTGTTTACTACATTTATTTAGTTTGGTTTGGTTTTGGCTCTTTAAAATATTTTTTTTTTTAATTTTAAGGCCCCCAAACAAGCCCGAATATACTGAGTCTCAGTAGCTGACTATCGATAACTTTGCAAAATGGTAGAATTTATGTTTGGTACCTAGATAGAGTTTAACCTGCAACCAAAAGGGCAAAAAAGATAAATCCGTTCTTTCGATGCTCAAGATTCCAATTAGGCCCGAATATATGGAACCTAAATAGCCGGGTGCGGAGCACTTTTCGACACGGTAGCATCTGTATCTTTGATTCTTATATAGATTTCAACTTGTAACCAAAGAAAAAAATGTGAAAATCCCGATAAATAAATAAGATTATTGAATAAAATAAATGTATCCCAAACCCTATTTCTATTGCTACTCCTACTTCTACACAATTTATTGTTTTTAATTGTCAAGTTTTAATTTTGTTTTCTGATGGTCTAAAGAAACTTACTAAGTAGGTACGCGAAAAAACATAAAGAAGTGCAAAGAAAGAAATTTTTAAATGTCGCTTTATGTGGATGACTTTACCACTTTTCTTGTGGCCAGAAAACTAGGCCATGTATTTTAGATCTCACAATCTAATTGGGAACCTTTTTGAGTTATATTATATGGAAATTCGTAGACACGTTTGTAAGTTTTTTGGACTGGCAAAACTTGGCAAACTTCTTGAAGCTTTTTAAGGTTTTACAGTTAGGTAGTAATTATAAAATAAAACCGGCGAAGTGGGAGTCGGACTCTTTCTGGAAGGGTTCCGTATGTACATCGTTCCGTATACACGCCCCATGAAAATTTCAAAAGTGATGGTCCCCCAAACACGAATCACCAAAAACGTCTAAATTTTTTTCTTATTTTATTTTTTTTATTTTTTGTTATAGGGGCTATAGTAATGCATTGTGTGTAAAAATTTCAAGTGTCTACTTATCACGGTTCGGACGATACAGCCCTGTGACAAACGGACGGATGACAGCGGAGCTTTATAATAATAATATCTAATACATATAGGACATTTCGCACAGCGCCATCTAGTCCCAAAGTAAGCACATATTATGCTTGTGTTATGGGTCACTAGACAACTGATTTACGTACTTAAATATTCTTTTTTTTTAAATGATATATATAAATATTTTACACCCAGACCTGGAACGAAATACACAAGTTCATGCACACAAATAATTGTTCCGGGCGGGAATCGAACCCGTGACCCTTTGCTCCTCAGTTAGGGTATCTAAACTGCGAATACACACATATTCGAATTGTTGATAAATAAATAAATTTTATGTTTATTTAAAAAAATAATAATTTCGTCTGGATTACGACGACTCAACCGTGACGGACCTTTTACTAAATATTCGTGAATAATTTATGGTAAATATTTGGCGGTTATTCTCTACGATGGACTAATGAAGTGTTATAACTTTATTACACCAACCCGAGATAAGATGATTTAATTATCATTTTTAAATGTTTACATCGGTCGGGATTTTGTGGAAACTTCATAAAACAAAATTAAATACTTAGAGCCGACTTCAGGAACTTGATCCGCTTAGTGAAAATTAAGAGAGGGGGGCGACCGAGGGATTTATTCAACGCTGAAATTATGTTAACGGCTCCAGGTAATTATCTCTGCAGTAGGTGCGAACTTAGGCTTCTTATACTAAATGAAAAGATAAAAAGATATCGCTATCTAAAAATGAAGATAATAACAGAACTTGTGCGCAAGGTTTAGGTGTAGAACATGAATACGCACCGATACTTTATAGTATTACCCTATTTACTAAGACTCTGCTATCGGTCGATCCGTCTGTCACAGGGTTGTATCATCTGTACCATAATAGGTGAACACTTGAAATTTCCACAGACTGTCCGTTACTTTAGCCACTTTAGCAACAAATAATGAAAATAGTGTTAAAAATTAAAGGGGCTCCCTATACAAGAAACGTGTTTTTTCTCCGACGTTTTTGATAATTTATGGTTGTGATATCATTGCTTATTTTTAACATTTTCGTACAGTCTGTATTACTATGACCGGTACGAAAAAAAATGAAGTTAAAAATTAAAGGAGGTCTACATACAAGAAACGTGTTATTTTATATTGTGCGATGGTAAGGAATCCATCGCGAGCTAGTTTGACTCGCACTTGCCCTCTTTTTCGTTTATAAATACTCATAGTAGCACCAATTTTTGTTTTGATGTTTTATCAATTTTTTTTTGTTTCTCACATTCACAAGTATGCCACCGAAGAGCCATATAATCTGTCAATCTTAAATTCCAGAATGTTCGAGATTTTTTTAAATCATTAAATCTTAGGCGCATCACTAGATGTAGCGTAAACTAGTTACGTATATTTAAAAATGTTAATATTCAATAACAAGAAACTGAAAGCTGTAAAATGATCGGCCCTTTTGTTTTCGTGTACCAATGAATCGTGTACGATAAAAATACTCTAATTATTTTTGTTTTGTTGCTGCTTGTTTAGTCTCATTGTGTTTGTTTATTGTTAGATTTTGTGCTTTTTGCAATAAAATATCAAATGTCGTTTCGAATTATAAAGATTTTCAGCACATTTTTATGATGTGCTTGTAACTAATGCAGTAAACAAATGGTGTATACTAAATTGTAATTGCTAAATCGCGTTCAGCAAAATTTCCGCATTTATATACGTGATTAATTGATATCATAGTTAGTTCAGCACATAGAGCTCATGAGAATAGAAACAAAACTTTTTAACAATTTTTTTAACAATTAATATCATTTTCTAAAAACAATAACTTTTACGTGTAACTTACAATTTAATAAGTAAACATAGTCTATTTTAACTTTACAAGAAAAATAAAATGCTATGATTACCGACTAAATGATTGCTTGAGTGGTTAGAGACATTAACAACAGACCACCGCTTAGCCTAGTGGGTAGCGACCCTGCCTACGAAGCTGGAGGTCCCAGGTTCGAATCCCAGGTCGGGTCGGTATTAATATGATGAATATTGATACTGGTACCGGGTCTTGGTTGTTATATGTGTGTGGTGTCTTTGCAAAAATATTTATATATGTATATATTATATAGAATATTTAAGTATGTATATCAGTTGCCTAGTAACCCATAACACAAGCATAATACTTGCTTACTTTGGGACTAGATAACGCTGTGTGGGAAGTCCCATGTATTATTATTATTATAACCAACCCGTGAGGGTTCGATTTCCACCCGAAACAAATATTTGTGTGCAAGAACATATCTACTTGTCCCGTGTCTGGTTGTAAAATATTTATTTATTTATTATAAAGAATATTTAAGTATGTATATCAGTTGTTTAGTGCTCATAATATAAGATTTTCTTAATTTAGGACTAGATGGCACTGTGTGAGGTGAACCAGGTATTATTATGACTTAAGAATATACACACGAACCCGCCGAAAGAGTAGTTACAAACCCTAGTATTTTTTAATTTCCATTTCGGACTTAATCCCACTTACTGGAACAACGATAATATCTTTATCTACTTACCAGCTTCACTAAGGCTTCATATTTCATTCCAAGTTAACTTCGATTTAAGCTCCTCCCTGGATTCTGATTGATTATGATCATAAGAACTGAATTAGTTAACCGCGTAAGAATTTGTGATTTATCCAAAGGATTCTGATAAATTTATTACTCATTCACGTAATTTTCGTGTATTTATTTATTTACTGGGTGCGGAGGATTTAGAAATTAAGAAGGGAAAGAAAGTAGGAGGAAATAGGAAATATGTAGGGAAAGGTAGAAGTGTTGAGAAGAAAATTATATGTAAGAAACATGTAAACATATTTTTTGATATCGGCAGAAAATCAGCGATGGTCATGACCGCCCGCGGCAGGCCATCAGTAGAATGAGCAGATTCCGTTTGCCATTAACTGTAAAATTAGAATTACAACTATTTTATTATATTATTATTATATATTAGGTACTCGTTGCTACCTCACTTTAACTTTGTAGAATTTCGATCGTGTTTATTAACTCAATGACACTGTTATCACAGGGTTTTAGCAGTGCCTTATTCAGAGAGGGTACGATAGATAGACCAATAAATAAAAAAGTGCTTTAGAAGCAATGAAAATTTAATATTTCGTCCGCTTCTTCAAACTAACAAAATTAACATTTTATGCTGAGTATAAAATACGCAACATTTATTAGGCCGATTCATAGATTTATGACGTGCACTAATTAGTACGTAATGGCTAGTGGTTAGTAAGTTGGCGAATGCTTTCATAGTCATTACCTTCGTGGTCTACCATAAGATCTCAGGAGAGACAGCAGACATCAAGTTGAATAAGGAAATCGCTCTAGGGTTTGTAAAGTTGAGAATGATGGTCTGGTAGGAAGCAGCGCAACATTCCAAGAATAGCAATATTTGCAGCCAGTAACAAGACTGTTGGTTATGAAGAACAAGACCTGGTGACGTTGTTAACATCCTCCCTCCATCTATTCGTGTGGGAGGTACACGAATAGATGGTGGGAGGATGTCAACAACGTCACCAGATAGATAAAAAGCAGTATCGTTTTCAGAAACAGTTCAATAAATTTACGACAGAGAACGGTGTGGTTCATGGTATAGTACGACTGCCCTTGTTCATCTATACTAAAATTCGAGTCATTTGGGTAGCGTGACGTCTTCATAAATACGTAATTCCAACTATTTTCAGGATTTCTTCACCGGTTTTTGTCTCGACTTTTTTTTTCTTTTTTCTCTGAGAAAAATATTTCAAAAATTTTACAAGAAATCAATGTTCGATTGAATGACATTTCATTTCAATCAATCGAAAGCAATATCGACGATAAAACAATAATTTTCCCAGCTTCTACAAACTGTACCTACATCAAATTTATGGAGCTATAGAGAATTTGAGTCACTAGACATTCTTTTAAAAAATTTAAAAATAATTATTAATTTATTAACTAAAATTCATTTTTTGAGGAATTTCTACGTTTAATATTTTTTTTATATTATTTTTTCTTAGTTCCGCACACTTATAATCTTAGCCTTAAATCGTAAAATCGTAACGAATAAGATTTGAATAAATATTTCAACACGATTTTTTGTCATCTCAATTGTGAGATGACAAAAAATCGTGCTGGTCGGAATTCGATACACCTATTTATGCTTCTTCGCACATCAACAAGAGCTCTACATTTTCTCTTGTGTAACTATATCAAGATCTTTCTATTTATTATACTTTAATATTATGGCGGTAGTTACGGACAATAAAACGGAGCCAAAATACTTTAAAATGCTTTTAAAATAAAATAAAAAATATGAAAAAATTGAATTTCTGTCTCGTCACTAAAAGGATAACGAATTCCCTAATTTAATAAATTTGTTTTATGAAACGAGCAACAACATTTGTTTCTACGTAAATTTTATTTTTCAAACAGCCTAATGAATATTGTGAAAGGAGTTCAAACCTTTTAGTGAAAAATAATTAATTTATCTAAGGAATTCGAAGAAATGATTTCTAAATATTAATTTAAAAGAAATTTTAATAATAAAAGTAGACTTATACCTAGTTTGCTTACCTTTCTCTAGATATAATATAAAATGTCCATAATTGTGGATTTTAGGTTCTGCAATTCTACCAGCCAATTATGCTCCGCTGCAGGTGCTTAAGCCTCCACTCAGGGGGAGGGGGCTTGTAGTAATCCATCATGCTGCTCCAGTACGGGTTAGTGGATTTTAACGACTGCCATCTATTGATGGCACCCGTGACCAGCGACAGCTTAACGTGCTTTCCGAGGCACGAGGTCAGTGATAATTATGTACTTAAGTCAGAAAAAAAAAACTCATTGGTACACGCCGGGATCCGAACCACGGCAGCACAGCCTTGTAAATAGGTCCTGCAATGATGACTATATAAAACCTAAGGTAGACGTACTTCAACCAAAGTATAGACGTATTAAGGTCCGCAAGGGCCAAATTTATAGCACTCGAAAGCGGAGAGCCTGCACGGAAAAGTAGGTATGTATAGTTTTTGCTATCCGGAACTCTCTGGAAAAACTAGAATCAAAATTTTATAAAATTAAAATCAGATCATGAAAACGCTCTCATAAAATTAATCGAAATTTATCAAAATATTCTCGCTACTAAAGCCGGGTGATTCCATTCTAGACACAATTAATTTTGTCAAAGTCGGGCCTTCCTTAAGTAAAGGGGAAGGCTATTATTACTTGAAGCTGTCACCGAGCAAAATACCACAACTACGTATAACCCAAGAGGTAAGGGAGCGTAAAAAGTTCAAAATCTCATTTCCTACGTACCGCCGATCATAATTCGTCACAAGATCCGCTCTCAATTTCCGGCACACGTGTCCCCCCTTCGATCGGTTCTCCGACCTCACCCCCTGCGACGTGTGATAACGACACCCCCCTAACCCCTCGTTCCTGGCGTAGGTTGAATCCGCTGACGTCAGAGTCCTACCGTTAAGCGATCGCGTATAAAGTTTCGGCTTATTACGTGCTACGGGATGAGCAGGTTACGTAAACTGAAAAAAATGATATTTTAGATAGATTTTAAATGAAAGTTTTTTACAATGGTATGCAAATATCGATATGCTCGTCTTCTACTGCTTAAAAGGACGAGAAGGATTGGCATATTCTAGTATTACTACCTGTAGGATAAGTTGGTAGGAGCATCAGAACCTCGCATCTTGTTCAACCATACCGATCTTATTTCATGCTACTTTCTTCACAGGGCGACGAGCAAAAACGAAATTCATAACTCCATAATGATTGATAGAGCCACAAAAACAATAAATAAAGAACAAAAATAAAGTTAAAAAAAACTTTATTAAATTTTTTGAGAAAACATTATACAAGTCTTCTTAAAACAGTGTATTTCATATATTACTTTCCAAAGGCTCAAAGTTCTTGATGCTGTTAGAAGTAATACACCTTTTGTTAAATAAAACTCTCTATATATATTTATATATTTTTCTACGACCTAGCAAAAAGTATATTGAAAGGCAAAGTATGGACCTTTTTTATGCGCCGAACTCCGATCAAATTGAAAATTGGACTAAAAATATGAACGCCATAATCCGAAATCCTAAAAAGCCTTCGTCAAATATTAACAATGATAAGATTGTGACAAATATTTTATCTATGGTAGGTATATTTTTTTAAAGATTAACTAGCTTCTGTTTACTGTATTGTTATTTGTAATTTGTTTCAATAATAACATGTATTCATACATCTAAGAAGTTTTATTACCGTTTTTTTCATTCACTCTTCATTAGTGAACCGATTTCAATGTGGTTTTTTATATTATATTACACTAGCGACCCGTTCCGACTTCGCACGGTCAGCAGAGCATATAAGCCGTAATGTTTTTATCTGTCGTAGTATCATATCAGCTTGTTGAGTCGAACATGTGGATTGGATTTAATTACCTTTAAATGTGACATAAGTTCATCGTACTTTGAGAATTTTTAAATTATTTTATTTCCAATTCTATAAATGTTTGAAAAAGTAAAGAATAAATACATATCACCTAACCTAACCTAACTACGCGTGTCGCGTTGGTCGTCCCGTATGGTCGCCCGGCTGGTCGCGCGATACTTATATTTATATTAATTTAAATTGTATAGTGTAAGGGCAATAATAATGTGCATAAAATGCTTAAGGTAAATAACGTATTTAATTTGATAAGGATTAATACTGTATCTGTATAAATTGCTTGCCAATTACCTCATCATATGACATCATTTTTTTAGACATAAAAATAGGTGTAATAAGTTATCCATAAAAGATAGACATATTCCATCACGGACTTTTCTTTAATCTTATATAATAATAATAATAATAATACATGGGACCTTCCACACAGCGTCATCTAGTCCCAAAGTAAGCAAGTATTATGCTTGTGTTATGGGTTACTAGACAACTGATATACGTATTTAAATATTCTTTATTATATATACATATATAAATATTTTTTTTTTGAAGACACCACACACATATAACAACCAAGACCCGGTACCAGTATCAATATTCATCATATTAATACTGATCCGACCTGGGATTCGAACCCGGGACCTCCAGCTTCGTAGGCAGGGTCGCTACCCACTAGGCTAAGCGGTCGTCATATATAAGATACACAATTCCTCCATACATCACTTTGTTATATCTCAAAAGGATTAGGCAACGTTTTCGATGAAAGCTCCCAGCCGGCTTGATTTTTTTCCGACTTCTTCAACAATAATCGTCATATTTCAACAAATTTTCACAAACCATTAATAAACGTAAACCTTCCTCTTGAATCATTCTGTCCATTGGTGTCAACAATATGTCAATCCGTTTGGTAGTTTTTGAGTTTATCGCGTTCAGACAGACAGACAGATGCGGCGGGGGACTTTATTTTATAATATGTAGTGATAGGTGTCAGAGCAGGTTCTTGGACATATTTTACGGATAATGACCACCAGGGGGCACTGCAGTAATGTTATTTCTTTAAAACGGCTGAGATTTTGCTGCAGTTACAGTTTTGGTCACCAGGTGACGCTGCATCTTATGTATTTTCTAAAGCGGCTAGATTGATTTGGATCCGGTTCTCAAAGCTCGTTTTCAGACCTGCTTTTGTAAAATTGATTTATTCTGTTAAACACCGATTTACATTACCTATTTTTATTCTTACTGCACTACTCCTAAGTATACCAGCGTAAATGATATCATACATATTAGAGTGACAATAATAATAATATGTAAGACCTCCCATTCAGCGCTATTTTTTCCCGAAGTAAGCAAGTATTATGCTTCTGTTATGAGTACCAGACAACTGGTATACATACTTAAATATTTATATTATACATATATAGTTACATCTACACAAACCCACGGAACAATTCACAAACAAATAAACTTGTGCATGCACACAAATGTTTGTCCTGGGCGAAAATCGAACCCACGACCCTTGGCACCGCAGTTAAGGTCGGCCAATCGGCCAGTCGAATACCTAGTTATCAAAGTGATAAATGATAAAAATTATATTTTTCAATATTATTTTCCATGTAAAGACATCATTCTGTTACAGTCGAAAGTACCTAGTATACAATTTATAGCTATGGAACCATTTACGCGTTTCCGTTCATCGCACTCGAATGATTTTTTTTAATGGCCGTGTTACAAAAACAACTTCGTTACATTGAACGGAGCGGACGGCAATCTTCCAAGCACCGGAAGTCCGGGGACTTTTATCGAAGTCTTGTGCTTCCGGCGAAAAGTCAATTTTGTTGCCTAATTAAATATATTTCGGCTTCTCGTATTGGTAACGTAACTTTTAATGTGATACAAAAGTACTCGAGCCTAATGTATTGTGGTTTGTGTTTGAGAATCGAACATGTGTAGCATTGTATTAACTTTTTTATTTAAGATAGCTCCACACTAATGCGTAACGCCTTCGTTAACAACTAATTTTATCACCTGAAAAATCTTCTTAATATTATGAAGAGTTAAAAGTTGTAAATTTGGATATAGGAGGTAATCTCCGAAACTGCTTTCAGCTATATTTAGAGTGGATCTTCAAGATGAGCTTAGGAATTATTAAGTCGGTCTGTCTGTGCGGGCTAAACTTCGGAATGGCTCAACCGAGTTTGATGGGACTTTTTTTTTGGCAAATAGAGGATTTTTCGTAGGGTCTAAGTTACTTTCAATTTATGTAAAAAAATAAAATAAAAGTGTCTGTTTGTGTTAAAGAATTTGCCTTAATATGAGCTTATTCATCGCCGTATTCTCACTTTAGTTTTGAAATAACAAGCTAAGAACGTATGTACGAGAAAGTCATAAATATAAAAGACGACGAAAATAAATTGATCTCCCGGTTACTAATATTGAGAATATTATATTTATCATGAAAATAAAAATATGAACTTTATACGATAAAAAAATTTATATACGAAAACATATTCGTAAGCTATTAAAAAATTATCTCTGTATCTTGCAAAACGAAATTTAACATTATTTTAAATCGCCCGACGTCACTGCTAAGTACACCGTGTGGTTATAGCCCTCTCTGTCTAACATAACACATTCACAACTTTGTTATTAATGGTTTTTTTTTCATTATTTCACTGTTGTGATATATTGAGCAAACTCTTTAATATGAACAAAAAAATTGTCAACTACCCTATTACGATATCTACAAACATGTGTTAGTCAAGGCGGACGGAGCCGCAGGCGGTCGCTAGTAAACAATACAATTAATGTCATAATAAAATGGCATGACACGTTTTTTGTTGCCCTGTTATTAGAATTGAAAAATGTTCCAACCTTAATTTCCATACCACCGTACAATATAAAAAATCATGTCTGTTGTATTAGAGCTCTCCTTAAATATTTGTTTTATTTTAATTTAAATATTTATTTTTAAAGTGCATATCCAGGTAAATATTCTGTGAATATTTCGAGCGTCTACTTTTTGCCGTTGTCAATATTGAGCAAAAACGAGCAAAAAAATCACGTTTGTTGTATGGGAGCCGTCAATCGTTTGTCATACAATGACTTAGTTAATACTTATTTTCACAATACGTGAAAGTTTTGAAGAACATAAACCGGTCCCCTTCAAAATATCCATGTTGTCATAAAGTTACTTTGCATAAAAGGCGAGCATTATAAAGTGATAAAAGCCATTTCTCCTTTGATTTTCGGTTCGGCGGGTGATCGGCCGCCGACACAGCTACGTCGGAAAACTTCACGCGGGAAAAACTTGCTTCGGAAAACTTGAAATTGTGTTTTCGGTTAAAATCCTCCCTCGCCCGCCGTCAATCATTCCACCTCCCCATCCCTCCTCTTACATGGCACGCGGGTTGATATCTGACAATTTTATTGGACCAGTAATTGAATTTTCAGAGTTTTTAGCATAGAACATTTCTGCAGCGCTCGGATAAAGTGCGTGCTAGCGTCAAAAATAAGAAACATTCTGGTGCGTGTCGGACGATACTTAATAGAATGTTACGCAAGTAAATTAATGTTGACGTGTTTTTCGCCATCTTGAAAATAAAATCGTAGACTGTATTATTTACTTATTTCTAATATTGAACATGGAATTATTTATTAATTAATCAGTTACTGTTATAATAGTTATTAATAATTTTGTAAAATATTACGTACCTACATGAGGGCACTATGAAGAATTTTTAAAGATATCTGATTAGTAGTGATTTCTTATATTCCAGTCGTATAACTAAATATTTTTGGCTTATTTTGTTCATAAGTGTTGTTTTTTTTATTTCGTACAAAATAGTGTAGTATCACGATCCAAATTTTATATCTGTCTGTTACGACGGGATATTTATTTTCAACTAATAATAATACTTGGGACATCCCACAGAGCACCATCTAGTCTCAAAATAAACAAGTATTATGGTTGTATTATGGGGTACTAGTCAACTGATATACATACTTAAATAATTTTTATGTTATATATGTATACTAGCGACCCGCCCCGGCTTCGCACGGGTAGCAGAGCATATAAGCCGTAATGGTTTTTCTGTCGTAGGGTCATATCAGCTTGTTGCGTTGAACATGTGGATTAGATTTAATTACATTTAAATGTGCGTAAGTTCATCCTATTTGTAGTATTTTTAAAGTATTTTATTTCCAATTCTATAAAAAAATAGATATTTAAAACCCAGACACAACAAATATATATGTTCATACACACAAATATTTGTCCCGGGCGGCAATTGAACCTGTAACCCTTGGCTCGACAGTTAGTGTCTCTAACCACTTGGCCAATCGGTCAGTCAACTGTGCATACCAGATTTCTAGTAAATGTACCACGCACAACCATTTGGCTATTCTTAGTTGAGTGCCTGTAGGATCGTCAAAGTAACAAGTTGCGTGTAGTTGCCCTTTGGTTGCAATAATATTGAGTAAATTATTTCATTAGTCAAAGATGAAGCCTCAGAAGAATATATACAGACAGAACTTTCTGCGCTCAAAGTGGGGAAGATAATGGGATGCCGATTGATCATATCCTATCGCCAGTCAGCCGCGAGTGCGCTTTTGCTGGAAAACATGAAAATATTCCGTTTTTTTTTTCCATTTCCAGCAAAAATAATTTTAGTGGTGACAGTCATATAAGCTTTTGAAAATGTTGTCACTTCATGACATACCTAGATGGAATTGTTGAATGGTAGAAAAGGATTGAGATGAAATGTAATGGTAAAAATGGAAGAAGTAATTAGGAAATGGTACGGAATAGATAAAAATTGTAGGAAGTGGTAGAAATGATCCGAATTTCTATGAATGGAAGAAAATATCAAAAGTGATAGGAATGGATAGGAAGGGTTAGAAAATTGTAGGAAAAGCTAAAAATTGTAGGGAACTGCAATAATACATGGTAGGATATGTTAGAATATAGCATAAAGTTATATTAAATGGTAGGACATAGTGGGACGTGTTTGATGGCAGGAGTAATAGTAGGAATCCATAGAAAATTGTGGAATATGTTTGAAAATGGTATAAAGTGGAAAGAATGTTAAGAATTATCAGGAAATAGTAATGTTAGAAACATTTATAAAATGGTAGGAAATAACAAAAACAGTAGTAATTTGGTACTCATAAGAACTGATTCCAAACTCGATACGAACTTCCGACTTGATCGAAGTGTACCGAGATCGTCCGAAGTGACATTGTTATACCTGTATTACCTCTACTTTAAAGTGCTTTAGGTAATGCCAAAAAAAGGTTTATTTTTAAAAGTACGACCTAAGTCCTAAGGAATTTGATGTATTCAATATTTAAACCATGTTGAATGAAATGTAAATTACATAGGATGATATGATTACAATGACCTCATTTTTCATTTTTACAAATAAATTGTAAACGTTTCGTACATACAGCTTGCCTTGAAATTTTTCTTTAGAAAAATTCAATTTCAGATTTACAATATGGCCACCCAAATTTAAGAATTATCAATCAATTATTGATCAATTATTACATCAATTGACAATCGACATACACACACGCACCGATAGACATTCTTCATTGTTTTCGATTCTTTTGTATGTGAACACTCCGTCTGCTTATTTTAATTAGTCTTTGGACGAAGGTAACGCATTTACAAACAATATATTTTACGGCGTGGCAATTTTTTCCGTATATCAATCATAATTTTTGAATCCAATTAAAATTCGGGATCGGGGAGAGAGAATCATAAATTCGTAAAGCCGATCACAAAAAGCGGTCTCTAATTTTGTTGCCAGTAGGGCAACAGATGTCTGTTATTTTTCAGGGAACCCTTTCATCTTTTTATTTATTAACTGAAAATAATAACGCGCGGGCGGTGGAGGGCGTAAAAAGTATTGCTCTTTCGGCAAATCGCCTTTTTTAATTTGATTCTCTTTTTCGTTAGATAGAAAGTTACTACATATTATCTGGAATAAGATATTTAATACTAAGTTATGCATTAACTTCTTTTTCTTAATATTATATTATATAACATTAACAATTTTTTTAAATTCATATTATCTTTTATATTTATATTATATTTTATCTATTTGAATTTCGTACATTTTTGTTATACTTAAATACCTTAATTTATGTAACGGGAAATCAGATTCCCTAAGACAGCCATTACATTATACCAAAAAGGGAATTCTCAACAACTAACGATAAAAAATGGTTTTTATTATTTAATTGTTGTATACTAAAGAATGTTTGACTGAGTTGCATATAATTATTTTAATTTAAACTTTTTTATTTAGGTAATTTTACTAACATTTATTTATCAGGCTGTCAAAATATTTTTTTTTATTCACGAATTAGCCAGATATTAATGAAAATAAATCCGACCTCGAAATTGTCCCTGTGACGTCATCTGCGCGGTTAAGCTTATTGCGCTGCTTGTCACAGTAAAAACCAAAACTACATAAAAATATTGAGGTAAGGTTACTATGTTAAATGAAATTGAAATCCTCAATAATCAGTATAAATAGTATGACTTTATTTAGTCTAAGACAACGTAAATAGTAAACTTAAAATAAGTAAGAAAATTATAGATTTTTAATTTTTTTTTATTTTAAAAGGAAGGTACAGAATAATTAATTGGCAATCCAACGCGGAAAAGCGGCCAGTGTGATGGCCACGTTTACGGGCACGGCCTTTAATAATAGTTAATTTTTATGTTTTCATATTCTTTTGTTAGGTAACGTTGGAAATACGGTATAGATTGGTCTATATTTTCGGAAAAAAACTACAAAACTTATTAATTATTATTTTAATATTTATTATTATTAAAAAAACAATATTTAAGTATGTATATCAGTTGTTTAGTAACCCATAACACAAGCATAATACTTGCTTACTTTAAGACTAGATGGCGCTGTGTGGGTTGTCCCTTTTATTATTATTATAATGTGCGTATGTTAAAAATTTTGTTCCAAGCCCTTTTTCTTGGAACATGTTGACTGATGAACGTTTATGTGCAGAACGAACACCTGACTCTGAACCTTAGAGTATTTAAGACGGTATAACGGACAACGAACATGTGACTTGTTGCTTGCCAAGAAGTTTTATTGTTAAATTAATAGATCAATTTTCTCGGAGAAAATAAACAAAGACAGAACGTCCCATTTTGATGAGCCTCACAATAAAACTCGTAAATTATATTTCATTTTAATATACGTTAAGGGGCCATCTGCGGCTTGCAAAACAAGTAAAATTAAGTTATGTGCATCGAGAATCGCTTAGGGTTAATTGGTTTGAAAATCACTTTAGGAAACTTCGGTCGGACGTTGTGGACGCGGGATGCAATTTTCAACATTTCCAATTTCGCAGTTGTTCTAGCAAAACGTATTAAAAGTCATTCTGGCAAAACCATACCATACCATCAGCCAATGAATGCCCCACTCCAAGGGCTTAGGCTTCCTCTCGGGTTGAAGCTTGGGTTTGGAGCTTGATCCACCACGCTACTCCAGTGCGGGTTGGTGGATAACAAATAAAACCAGGTAAATAATTAAAAAATAATCAAATATCTGAATTTTTTTTATTTTTATTGATAAGTAAGACACATTTAAGATTATTTTCCGCAATAAATTTTTCTCTATGTCTATAATGGTAAACGACAGTTAAGCAAGAAATTTTTTATCATAAAACTATATATAGACAGAAATACAAGCGGAAAGATAATATTACAAAATATGTCATGATAGCTAAAAGTTTATTTTTCGTAACAATGGATATTATTTGGATGAATACAATGACAAAATTTTAAAGAGACGATGGGTTCAGGGTACCATGGATTTGGATGAATACATATTATTTAAAGTTCCTTATAACTTCTTTTTCCATATATCTAAATGATATGAACTTGCAATGTATAACCATTACAAAGTAGATTGGAATGCAATATATTCAATAAATTTATTTATTTTGACCACAGAGAAAACTCAATTGTTTGTGGTTGCAATCAGCTAATAAACGTATTTATTAAAAAAAAACCGGCGAATTGCGAGTCGGACTCGTGCACCGACGGTTCCTTACAAACGTGTAGGTACATAAGTAAAAGTAAGTTTGATTTTGTTACAGCTTAAAGGTATTATAGACCTGAGTATCTGATATAAATTTTAATTTAATACCTCAAAGCGTTCATGACGAAAAGAGTACTTTAAAATTATTAAAAATATGTTTATTATATGAAATAACCAAAAATATACGCTTTTCGCAACTTTTCCTTTCTCTGTGTTATAATTACCTACATCTTGATACCTACACGTGTTCCTGAAAAAATGGATTTTGACAGACAGACAGACAGACGGACAGACAGACGAACAACAAAGTGATCCTATAAGAGTTCCGTTTTTTCCTTTTGAGGTTCCGAATCCAAAAAACACTTAGTTTTAATGTTAGTCGAATTTCTCTAATGGGTTAATTCAATACAATATTTAGTTTTTCGAACGATGTTTATAATCTAAACCGAAATATACTTTGTACAGTTTTGTAATATTTTTTAGTACATTTGTTTCCGTATTCACTATAGTTTTAAAGGCATATTTTAAATATATTGCAAAATATACAATCAATTTTCAGCTACTGGCAGCGTCACCTTAAATATGAATCATAAACAACTTTCTTATCGTAGTCCAACATTTCTTTTCAAATTTAATAAAATTTATAGTTTTTTCGTAAAAATCCTAATCTCTATTCAGTAACGCTAACCTATAGTTAATAAATGAATGCGCAAACAGAAATACGTGCAGTCGAGCGGTGAGCAATATTTTATGAGGGCGAGTTAATGATTCGATACTCCATTAACGTCTTGCGATTCCCAACTTGGTTGAAGTACTGCGTTTTAACGTTTCCAAATAAAGTTCTTAATCAACTTCGAAAGCTCCTTTTCATACTGACAGCCATAAAATATTACTATATTTCAACACTTTACACTGTTATTTAATATTGTTATTGTATTTTTTTGTATTGAAACGCAGATATAAACTAAAGCTGTGCTAAAACATTACCAACGTAAAACAATAAAATAGTACTCGGTAGTGGTCTGAACATAAAGCAAAGATTTAATCTTGCCAGCGCTTCTACACGTACTAGGCAGATCCCTATCGTGTGGAAATAGTAATAGTACCTAGGACATCCTACACAGCGTCATCTAGTCCCAAAGTAAGCAAGTATTATGCTTGTATTTTGGAGTACTGGACAGGCTGGTATACATACTTAAATATTCTTTTTTATAATATATACATATAAAGATATTTCTTTTACACGCAGACAAGGAATAAATAGACATTTTCATGCACACAAATATTTGTCCCGGGCGGGAATCGAACCCGTGACCCTTGGCTCCGTAGTTAATAATAATCAGTTTAAAAAAGAAAAGAGTGCCTCTTGAAGAACCAACAACAAAAATTATGTTAAAAAAATGTTGACATGATTTTCTTTGAAATAACAACTCTAGACACCATGTCACTGAAAAACAATGATGCACTGCAATGGTGGCTACGTATATCTGAATGGAATTTCAGATATACGTAGCATTTGGTAGACTTACTATGGTGTAAATGTGTTCGCGTTGATGCATGCGTATATAGCAAGCGGACTTACTAAGGGTGCGTCGGTAATACGCGATACAACATCCGGGTATTCCTAGGTTTATGTTATGGTTAATATTGTGTCTGTGCGGCATATAGATTCCAGTGTGGTAGTAACCAGCACAATAAAATAGGTTGATGCGATCAATGACCTTCTTTGAGTTACATTATTGTGTTAATTACCACAATCAGATTTGATTGCTTTTATTAAAGTATTTTCAATATTTTTTTAAACAATATGTAGTAGTTTTTTTTATATATTAACTAGTAGTATTAACAATTAATATTTCTGTAGCTTAAAACTTTAACAATGGATGAAACAACTCGTCCAAGTAATATATAGCAGGCGTTTCTTTGTTATTATCAAATGACTTGGCAAGTCGTACCGGAAGTGCGTGTCACATAGCCAAACAAAATGGGCGGAAATGCGAAATAATGCTGCAGTGTTACTACTCGAAAGTTGGAATGGAAACAAAAAGTTATTATATGTCATTTGATATAACACAAATACGCTTTGTAATTACTTTCCTTGTGTGATCGGTATTTTTGAAGTTGTTCTTGTCGTCATGAAAATGTTTTTTTTTGTCGTTTCGTACTATAAATGGAAAAATTAGAAAATGTATGAAGCAGTTACTTTTGAATAACAACAGGCGGAAATAATGATGAGTACTCCGTTGCGTAGTGTTGAAGCATAAGACATTGAAAATGATTGCTTTTTGGCTGAATTAAATGTACAACTCACAATGATTTACAAAGGTTTCATATATACATTATAGACGTAGACGTAGTCTGCACGTTCATTCTTTTTTTGACTTTGATTGATCAATTGGCCGAGTGGTTAGAGACCCTAACTGCTAAACCAAGGGTTGCAGGTTCGATTCTCGCTCAGGACAAATATTTGCGTGCATGAACATGTCTATTAGTTCCGTGTTTGGGTGTACAATATCTATATATGTATATATCATAAATAATATTTAAGTATGTATATCAGTTGTCTGAGACCCATAATACAAGCTTTGCTTAGTTTGGGACTAGATGGCGCTGTGTAGGATATCCCAGGTATTATTATTTTTCTGTGTAACTTGTTTTGTCATATGAACTGTAGGCATGGACGGACAATGTATTGTCCGTCCATGCCTACAGTTCATATGACAAAATATTTTGATGATGACATGTATGTCATCATCAAAATATTGTGACGCCTATCTACTCTCGCGACGACGTTATCGAACTCACTAGAAAAAGCATGACACCTATCTACAATAGTACAAAAACAGGTCATCGAACTTACGAGAAAAATTCCCACAGCCATTCAATAAAACCGAAAAAGTCGATTTTTGGAAATAAGTCAAGCGC
This sequence comes from Luffia ferchaultella, assembly GCA_949709985.1. Taxonomy (NCBI): domain Eukaryota; kingdom Metazoa; phylum Arthropoda; class Insecta; order Lepidoptera; family Psychidae; genus Luffia; species Luffia ferchaultella. Next base: position 1,641,681 of record OX453244.1, read on the forward strand.
GACAATTTGCGAAGTGCGGAGTGTTTTAACTGTGCAATTAGTGTTCGATATTGTTTGCTCTTGGATTATTTTGTGATTTGGAATTATAATAAAGTAAAGTGAACTAAAATCAGTGTTTCAGTGCATCGTCAATATTAGAACCGGTAGCCCGTGCATTTGGTGTCAGAAGTGGGATATTGAAGATGCCAACAACACCTAGGGATTCGTCTGAGTCAAGAAGACGTCACACGAGACAGGCGGCAACGGATCAGCAGCACGAGGTCAGGGACGAGGTCAACGTTGAAAATGTAAGTGCGGACGCCGGGGCCGCTGCTGCTCAGGCCTTCGACTTCAGCGCTCTTATGCGACTCATGGAGGAGCAGGCTCGTCGCCAGGAGGAGCAAACACGCCAACTCATGGAGGAGCAGGCTCGTCGGCAGGAGGAGCAAGCTCGTCGCCAGGAGGAGCAGACACGCCAACATCAGGAGGAGCAAGTTCGTCGCCAGGAAGAACAGGTGCAGCGTATGGAGAAACTGCTTGGAGAAACTCTAGGCAAAATAAACCTGGAGGTGAAGCAGCTCAAAGAAAACCTACGCGAGCATGAAGACAGGTTAGTCAGCTACGGGGATGAGATACTTCACGTTAAGTCCCGTTGCGACTCGCTCCAAAAAGAAGTGCAACATCTGAAACTGGTTGGGCCTAGTGGAACCAGCTACACCGGCCCTCGGGTTAAGGTGCCGCCGTACGATGGTACCACTTCGTGGAGTGCCTACAAACGCCAGTTCCAGACCGTGGCATCGTCAAATGGGTGGACGGACGAACACTGTCTGACCGCCCTGACGGTGGCACTGCGAGGACAGGCGCTCTCGGTCCTTGAGGCATCACCAGACAGCGCTGAGAGCTACGGAAAACTACTGGACTCCAGATATGGCGACAAACACCTAGGGCATGTCTACCGGGCTCAACTAAGGGACAGAACGCAGCGTGCCAGCGAAAGCTTACAGCAGTGGGCTTTGTTAATTGAGAAGATCGTAAGAAAGGCATACCCGTCGGCCGGCACTGATTTCGTCGATACGAATTTGGTACAAACATTCGTCGACGGAATAAAGGACCTGGAAGTAAGGGCAACCGTCAGACTTGGGCACCATAAAACTCTGAAGGACGCTTTGGCGCATGCCCTTGAAGTAGAAGCTGTGAGACAGGAGCCTCGCACACAACGAGTGAGAGAATTAGTGGAACCAGCCGCTTTACCACCTAGGCGCCGATCCACGCCGCGCTGTTTCTACTGTCAGCAGCTCGGGCACATTCGAATTGACTGCCCTAAATTAAGGCAAAGGACAGAAGGCAACGAATCACCACAGGAAGGCAGGGCTCAAGTACAAGCTCTGCCCGTCGAAGTTCAGGGAAACGAGTAATAGCCAGGACCGTGGGGCAGGTGCTGGCTGGTCGTGATACAGCCCCGAAAATTGTCATCTCACAAGTGTTCAACGGGAATAGTCTCATCATAGACGGCGAGGTAAATGGTACTCGGTGTCCAATCACAGTCGACACTGGGGCAACACGGACGGTAGTCAGACCACGACTAGTGAAGCAATCGGCACAGAGGATCCAGCGATCGACTCCTCAGTTGAAGCTTGTCACGGCTACCGGCCAGCCGATACCTGTCCACGGCGAGCTCACGGTGACTTTGAAGGTGGGAGAAGAGAAATACTCGCACACTGTCATCGTGGCTGATATCTCCGACGACTGCATTATCGGATTGGACTTCATGCAACGGTTTCAGTGCAAAATCGACGTGACCAATGGAGTACTAAAATGCGGCCATAACGAAGTTTTCTTTAAAGGCGGACCTAGAGGTGTGGTACGCTGTGCTAAAGAAACGACGCTAGCGCCTTACACGCGAACCTTGGTCAACGTAAAACTACCACCATCGACGAACGAGGGACCTATTAGAAGCGTTATCGTTGACCAGCTACCCCACAGCAAGAAGCGCAACTGGTTGACGGCCAGGACACTGCTAAGAAGCGGCGAGGGACATCCAGTAATCAGGTTACTAAATTTCAGTAACGCACCTGTTGTTCTGCATGAAAATCAGGCTATTGCGAAATGTCAGGAAGTTTCTTGGATGAGAAGTTGCCTGCAAGTGGAGTCACCTACGGCGAGGAGTGGATGCAAGAAAGTTCTCGAACAAGTGGACATTTGCAAGGAAGACCTTACTCAAGCAGAATATGCGAAAGTAAAGGAAGTGCTGACTCGCTATTCCGACATTTTCTGCCTCAAAGAAGGTGACGTTTGTAGAACGTCACTAGTTAAATATAAAATAAACACAGGCGATGAACTACCTATTCGTCAAAGAGCCCGGCGAATACCCACGAGCAGAGAAGAAGAAGTAGAAGAGATGATTAATGACATGAGGAAGAATAATGTCATCGAATCCTCTTCAAGTCCTTGGTGTTCTCCTGTCGTCCTGGTCAAGAAGAAGGATGGTAGCATGCGATTCTGTGTGGATTATCGTCGGCTCAACAGCGTGACCAAAAAGGAGAGCTACCCTCTACCTAGGATTGACGACACATTGGACAAGCTGCGAGGGAACCCAGTGGTTTTCTACTCTTGACTTGAAGAGTGGATATTGGCAAGTAGAACTTGATCCAAAGGACAGGGAGAAAACTGCCTTTTCAACTGGAAAACTGCTATAGCAGTTCAAGGTCATGCCTTTTGGTTTGTGCAATTCTCCCGCTACCTTCGAGAGACTGATGGAAGTAGTACTTGCCGACCTTCTCGGTGAAGCTTGCCTGGTCTATCTTGATGATGTGATCATTATGGGACGCTACTTCAACCAACATCTACAAAACCTGGTGCAAGTGTTTCAGAAACTAAGGACCGCAAACCTAAAACTACATCCGAAGAAATGCAGCTTCTTCAAAAAGCGGGTCAACTACTTGGGTCACGTGATCTCGACAGAAGGCGTGGAAACGGACCCTGCAAAGACCGAAGCAGTACGGGAATGGCCAACTCCAAGGAACAAAACGGAGGTGCGAGCATTCTTGGGGTTATGCTCGTACTACCGCCGTTTTGTGAAGGATTTTGCGGGAACTGCCAAACCCTTGCACAGGCTTACAGAAGATAAGACTGCATTCCTGTGGACTGAAGAATGCGAAAAATCTTTTACAGAACTTAAGCAACGGCTCTGTGAAGCACCTATCCTTGGTTATCCAGATCAGACTGGAGAGTTCGTAGTCGACACCGACGCCAGCAACTTGGCAATCGGAGGAGTGCTATCACAGCGACAAGGCGACAAGGAAGTCGTCATAGCATACTTCAGCAAGGCCTTGTCAAGACCGGAAAGGAACTACTGTGTGACCAGAAGAGAGCTGTTAGCCGTAGTGAAGACGCTGCGCCACTTCAGTAAATACCTCTTGGGCAGGAAGTTCAAGCTCAGGACAGATCATGCCGCTCTCAAATGGTTGCTCCAGTTCAAGGATCCTGAAGGACAAGTGGCTCGGTGGATCGAACAACTTCTGGAATTCGAGCGCGAGATCGAGCACCGTAGTGGAAAATCGCACGGAAACGCCGATGCTCTCTCGCGTAGGCCGTGCCCTGACGAGTGTAAACATTGCTCCAAACGAGAACAAAAAGAAGAAACAGTTAAGGCCATCACCATCAATAACGTCAGTGATGAGTGGACCACGGATGCAATGAAGGAGGAGCAAAAGAAGGACGGTGACCTAAGGGCCATCATAGACTGGAAAATAGAAGGGAGTCCAAAACCACAATGGAACCAAGTTGCAGCCTTGAGCTCTGTTATGAAGAGTTATTGGGCTCAATGGGACAGTTTAGTGATGGTTGATGGACTGTTGTATCGCAAATGGGAAACCCCAAGTGGACGGGAGTCAACTATGCAGCTGGTCGTGCCAAGATCAAAAGTACGCGCAGTGTTGGAAGCCTTGGACGATGGTACCTCAGGAGGGCATCTGGGCATGAAGAGAACCCTGGAGAAAATCAGGAAGCGATTTTATTGGGTCTACTGTCGGCAAGATGTCGAGGACTGGTGTCGAAGGTGCACTGTGTGTGCAGCCGTAAAAGGCCCGACGACGCGGAACAGAGGACGTCTCCAGTTGTACAACGTGGGAGCCCCTTGGGAAAGAATCGCAGTAGATGTAGCCGGACCTTTTCCTGTATCTAATGATGGCAACAAGTATTTCATGGTCGTGGTTGATTACTTTACGAGGTGGCCAGAGGTTTTCGCAATACCCAATCAGGAGGCAGTGACAGTGGCAACTAAACTGGTTGACGAAGTGTTTTGCAGATACGGACTGCCCTTGGAGATTCACTCGGACCAAGGTCGTAATTTTGAATCTCAGGTGTTTCAGGAGACGTGCCGTATCTTGGGTATAAATAAAACACGGACAACCCCATACCGCCCGCAATCAGACGGAATGGTCGAAAGATTTAACCGTACGCTGGAAACCCACCTCGCAAAATTAGTCGACGAACATCAAAAGGACTGGGACCGATATATTCCGTTGTTTATGCTCTCATATAGGACGGCGGAACATGAGAGCATAAAGGTCACGCCAGCGTTTGCCAATTTTGGACGAGAACTAAGATTGCCGTTCGACCTGGTAACTGGCAGGCCGCCTGATGACCCGCGACCAATATCGGATTATGTGTCGGACCTAAAGGAAAGGATGCATGACATTCATGAGCAAGTCAGAGAGAATGGTCTTCTGGCAAGCGAAAAGATGAAGACTAGATACGACCGAAGCGCCACCGCCACTGGCTTTGATGAGGGATCTCTTGTATGGTTGCATAACCCGAGGCGCAGGAAAGGTAAATCCCCCAAACTACAAAACCGTCGGGAAGGACCGTACAAGGTGATAACCAGGATCAACGACGTGACGTACCGCATACAACGTGGTCTACGAGGAAAGCCTAAGATAGTGCACATCGATCGACTAGCCCCTTACCGAGGTTCGAATATTGCTCGGGACGAGCAAATCTAAGAACGAGGTAGTGTGACGCCTATCTACTCTCGCGACGACGTTATCGAACTCACTAGAAAAAGCATGACACCTATCTACAATAGTACAAAAACAGGTCATCGAACTTACGAGAAAAATTCCCACAGCCATTCAATAAAACCGAAAAAGTCGATTTTTGGAAATAAGTCAAGCGCGACAATTTGCGAAGTGTGGAGTGTTTTAACTGTGCAATTAGTGTTCGATATTGTTTGCTCTTGGATTATTTTGTGATTTGGAATTATAATAAAGTAAAGTGAACTAAAATCAGTGTTTCAGTGCATCGTCAATATTAGAACCGGTAGCCCGTAACAATATTCTAAGTTTATCTTAGTAACTGTAAAAGAAAGAAACGTTTTCAAATATATGTAAGAAAAAATATCAGCAGCGCATTGCATAATACAGTTTTACATAAATTAAAAACACTTTCCAAGTAATATTTATTACGCAACTCCCACTCGCATTTGGGCAGTTTGTTTGGGACAAACTTAATTTTTACTTACTTAATCTTTAATAATCTTTTTTGCATAACTACATTAGACTTGAAAACATAGCAATGAATCATATAATTAATTTTCCTTTCAGTTATGGCTGAAGCATCAGAAAGTTTCACCATTATAGTCCAAGTCGTTAGCGGACGACAAAAACTAGCTTTTCCACTAGATAACATCGTGAAAGCGTTTTCAGCAAACGATATTAATTCCGTATATTTAGTAACTACCTAGATTACGCTATTTACTTAACTGAAAGCTTTCGGCGACCACAAGAACAAGGTATACTGTGATCGTCATATATTATTATTAGTATTATAATATTCTATGATAATGTTGACAAATGAAATAGAAAAATAATAAAGTTAAAATCTGTAGTTCATATTCTTTTATTTATAATTGTGTGTGTGTGTTTTTTTTGTATATATAAATACGAACCACATACTGATTAAATATTAATATTTTTCGATTTTACCCACACATAAGAAACAATTTAATATATTGTAGTACTTTATTAGAGATTCATTCATCAGGTCTTTGGGTCTTAAAATTTGGAGGTCTTAAAGCGTGTTTGGGGATTTAAACTATATCTCGTAATACTCAGAGTATGCACATAAATATGACTATTATTTATTTTTTTCAGTTATCAAACAAAAAGTTAAGAGAGAAAAGTTTTTTTTCAGATTTGTTTTTTTTTCTTGAATAGGTGAATCCGTAAAGATAGCGTCATTTATTCCGCATGCAAATTCAGGACAAATATTTGTTATAAAATAACATTTAAGTATGCATACCAGCTGTCTTGTACCCATAATACAAGCATAATACTTGCTTACTTTGGGACAAGATGGTGTTGTGTGGAATGTCCCAAGTATTATTATTAAGTAAGAAAATAATTCTGAAAATATCATACTGCACAGTTGAGCTTTTATATAATAACGTTTAACGTTTATTCTTATATAGTGTTCCGATCGTGTCTAGGTCAACGAAAAATTAAATTCTTTGTTATGTAGAACGTAATATTTTTCTTCAAGGCCCCGCGGCGGGTGAATACGACTCAGCGAGATATCTTAATTTCGGATAATACTGTAAACATTTTCTCCGTAAATTGTTTTTAGGATCCGTAATTCTCTTGTAACTGGTTGTTTGGGACTGATATGAATATATTTTGTACGCCACGTTGCTTTCTAAGGTCAATTGGAGTTTATTAGATCTGCTTTTCAAAATGTAACTTTAATATAGTGGTATTAGTTATATTCACGACTAGAAATTATTGTAAAAAAAGAATACATGAATATGTATACCAGTTCTCTAGTACACTATAACACAAGCATAATACTTGCTTACTTTGAGACTAGATGGCGCTGTGAGGGATGTCCCAGTTGATATTATTATATCTATGTAACTGACATAAAAAATAATACTCGTAATGCCGAAATAAGTGTGTTGGAATTATCTTTTTCTGTTTAAGTAAACTGAAATTTTATGAGAAGATAATTACACGAGTAGTTGACAGGTGAGTGTGTGCAACTTTTTTTTGTCGTACGATATCTTGAGAACGGATCAACCGATTAAGACCCACGATACGGCGTTCGAAAAAGTTTATCGAGACTTAAATTTGATTAGAATTTGAAGTTAATTGGTCGACCTGTTTCAAAACATTCAAAAAATAAAAATACTTTTTTCAATTCATTTTTTTTAGTAAACGTTGAGATTTTCCAACCGGTCTACTTGAATTTTTCCATACGTTTTTTTGTGCATAATAAACTGAAAATCGAACGACGCGTTCAAAAAATATTGCAGTTTATAAATTTCCGAAAAAGTTTTTTTTTAACATATATTTGAGATTTTGCGACCAATTGATTTTTGACTTTATACAAAAAATTTAGGCTTACAAAATTGCATACAATGCCGTAAATTGCATTAACGAATTAAATCAAACGAAGCGTTCAAAAGATTTCGCAGTTCAAAAATTTCCAAAATTATGTTTTCTTTGAATATGTCCCTGGTTTTAGAGCTCGAAGAAATCTTAATTTATAGAAATTTTATTTGAGCTTGGAGAGCTCAGAAAATGAATATTGTGAGCTCGAAGAGCTCAAAACACCATGAACATCGATATTTTGAGCTTGAGCAATAGCTTCCTAATAAGGATATTTGCGAGCGCTTTGGTCTCGAAAATAGCGGGAAGTTTCAGGGATGGCCTGCAGGGTCAACCGATTTTTTTAATATATGTTTATATATTTTTTTTCCTGCGTTTCCATGTCGTCTAAACACCCCATAACGCGTCGTACCGTACAGTACCATGTAAACGTTTCATTGTTCCCTAGCTATGTAGAGCGATGAAATTGCTGATTATTCAGCTTCTCTGCATTATGAAAAGTAGAAATTGTAATATTTACTTTTTCTTTCATGTCTCAAATAATGAACAACAGACGGAAAAAAAATGTTAAATATTTGTTGATAATGTTGATTGAAAGTTTCTGCCAAAATCCCTCGGATATAAACTTCCGCGATTTGAACTTGTCGTTTAGATATGGTCATTTATTGGGTGTAATTTTGAATCGGGAATTTCGGGAATCGGGAAACATCCCCAAGATATACTTGTTATTAAAAAAACATCAATTTGTAGCAGAATAAAAAAAGTCATGGCATAAATAAAAATAAGCAAAAATGGGGTGTTTGGATGAACGTAGTCCAAATTTATAGAGTTTGTGGTTATTACTGATGTAAATAAAAAGTTTCGAATAAAAAAAGATAAGTGATAAAAAAATTTAAACATGTTTTTTTCTTGGTAATAGTTAGTTTGCGTCATTTGCTTACTTAAAAGTTTTTTTTAGTTCGGTAAGCTCTTCACGTTATTTAGGTTTAGACTACGTTCAACCGAACACGTGGTATACCTACGGCCTGTTCAGCTGAACGTAGTCCATACTTATAGAGGATGCAGAGCTTATCAAACTAAAACTACTTGCATCATAATACACTATTTAAAGACCGTATTGTTGTTAAAGGTACATTAAAGATAAAATGTTAAATACCATCATAGTTTACATTTGTATGTCACTGGTGAACGTCGTCGCAAGCTAGAGCATGCACACAGCGAATGCATATTATGTTAGGCGGATATTACGGATATCCTCCCTCGCATAACACGAAGCGTGCGGTCAAGCATCAACAAAGCAAATGCCACAAATCAGTGCGTCCAAAAGCCGAGTTTCAACACATCTGACTTAACTAATATAGCAATAATCTGGATCACTTGCTCTGCGTGACGTAATGGAATACACCTTACGATATACGCACATTATGTAACTCAATGCTTATCTCGAAAAAATTTAATAATATCAGCCCATAATGCCACTCTGCAGGGCTTAGGCTTCCTCAGGATGAGGGTGTTTGGAGTTTAGTTTACCACGCTGCTTCAGTGCTTGTTGGTAAATTTTAACGACTTAACCGGGACCGACGGCGACGGCTTAACGTGCTCTCCTAAGGACGTACTCAGTGATAATTGTGTACTTAAGCATGAAAAAAACTCGTTGATATATGCGGTTTCTGCGATTTGAACCACGACCTTCTAAACAAAAAGCAAGCGCGCCACCTGTCGGCTATCACGACATGAAAAAGTTTAATATATATAAATGAATCCAGGGATGTGAAACAGAATGGTCAGTACCTTTTTTTATTTTTTATTTTCACACAAATGCATAAATAAAATTAATATATTTCCTTCAGTTATAATTGTAAAAACTTTTGGATCGAATACGCAATTTAAAATTTAATGTATTCATGGTGTTAGAAATGGATTTAAAACTTTTTTTAGCAATTCCTTCTATTTTTTTTTGTCAGAATATTTGTTAGAATAGCATATTGATTGTAAACTAGAACAAACCGTTTCATGAGAACCTATGTAAAAGGATCCACAAACACGGAATAGAATATATTATTAATACTCAATTTAATAACTTTTTCTGCAGGATTAAAATTTCCGAACTTAGGATGCAGCAAACAATATCTCCTAAACTGCTTTATCATAGACGTTTTGTCATTGAAAATGACTATCATATCCATTTCACGGGAAACGCATTTTTAGCCATAACTCCGAGGGTATGGGGTCTAGCCAAGATTTTAAGGTTTTAAAAGATTAAGAATTTAGTTGTGCATTGTACGACATCAAAATTTTGGAAATCGGTTGAGTAGTTTTTGAAAAAAATTGGAAAATGTAAAAAAAATCGGGATTTTTTCGGTTTTTTTTTTTACTAAATCCACAATATTTCAAGAACGGGGACCGATATCGAAAATCAAAAAAAAATAGCATCTTGGCCATTAACGTAGCTACGATTTGAGACCAAGTTTTTGGAAATCGGTTGGTAATTGTAAGAGAAATTATTTCCGAAAGATGAGATTTTTTGGTCGATCGCTTGTGTTTGTGGATATAAGTTACTATATTTCAGAGGGTATTCGTCGGATCGCTTCAAAGTGTTACACCAAAGGTTAGAAGGCGTCGGTAGCTACAGTTTAAGACCAAAATTTTGGAAATCGGTTGGAAATCGAACAAGAAATTTGACATCGCATGTTAGATTTTATGGACGTTCGGGAACTTGTTAACATTACGGTCATCGCCTTTCGGCCTGTATTCGTTCGAATGCTTAATTATCGAGTTCAGAACGTTTAAGGATATCAGAGGCTGCAGTTTAAAACCTAAATGTTTCAAATATGTTGAACTAGCGACCCGCCCCGGCTTCGCACGGGTAGCAGAAAATTTTTTCGTTGATTTATTTCTGAGTTTAAAGAGTTGAAAAGAATAGTGCCACGTTTTCGTGGCAATCTATACTAATATTATAAAGCTGAAGAGTTTGTTTGTTTGTTTGTTTGTTTGTTTGTTTGTTTGTTTGTTTGTTTGTTTGTTTGTTTGTTTGTTTGTTTGTTTGTTTGTTTGTTTTTTTGTCTGTTTGTCTGTTTGTCTGATTGTCTGTTTGTCTGATTGTCTGTTTGTCTGTTTGTCTGTTTGTCTGTTTGTCTGTTTGTCTGTTTGTCTTTTCTTTTCTGTTTGTCTGTTTGTCTGTTTGTCTGTTTGTCTGTTTGTCTGTTTGTCTGTTTGTCTGTTTGACTGTTTGTCTGTTTGTCTGTTTGTCTGTTTGTCTGTTTGTCTGTTTGTCTGTTTGTCTTTTTTTTCTGTTTGTCTGTTTTTCTGTTTGTTTGTTTGAACGCGCAAATCTCAAGAACTACTGGTTCGAATTGAAAAATTCTTTTTTGTGTTGGATTGTCTATTTATTGAGGAAGGCTATAGGCTATATGTATAAAATAATACTATCTGTCTGTCTCTCTGTCTGTCTGAGCAAATCTCCAAAACAGCTAAACCGATTTTGATGAAACTTCACAGATGTGGATAGAAAGTGGTCAAAAATGACATACACTACTTTTTGTATGTCTGTATGTACGTCCATTTGTCTATTCCAGCTAATCTCTAAAACGGCTAAATCGATTTTGATGAAATTTCACGGGTATGAAAAGGAGGTAGTCAAAAGTGACATACGCTACTTTTTGTTCGTCTGTCTGTCTGTACGTCTATGTGTCTATTCGAGCTAATCTCCAAAACCGCTGAATAGATTTTAATGAAACTTTGCAGACGTGAAAGAAGGTTGTCAAGAGTGACATCAGTTACTTTTTGTGTCTGTCTGTCGTTTTTCCTCACTGATCTATCAGCGTAGATAAAGCCGAAACTAATAGATCTAGGAAGCCGAAATTTGGAACAGTGGTTTATTTTATAACGTGAATATAAATTTAAAAAAAAGGAATATTTTGAAATTTCAAATTGAAGGAGGGAGGGATGGAGGGGCTTCGTATGAGAGTCTTTGTTCTTTAAAGTTAGAAACATAAAAATTTTAACATAAATAAATAATGACGTCTTTCAAGGTTTTTGGATATCAAGGGTGGAAAACGGGATGTGAAAAGTATGGGAGTATCGATTTTCTTAAAGGAGTGGGGAGAATGAAGATTGAAAGTTTGAATGGGTGTCCCCAATATTAGTTTTAGCAAAAAGTACCTACGTATTAATTAATCATTTCGAATGTTAATACTACCTAAAACAGGAATGTGTAATCTACGCAAGCGAAGCTGCGGGCGGTCGCTAGTAAAATAATATAATCTGTGAAAATCGGCTTTGGGTAGGTTCATTTTCAATGAAACCGATGGTTGCGGGGACTGCAAGATCTGTGGATTTTTTCGAATCGACAGGCGTGGAACTTTTCACAGTGCTTTTACAGTACCGTAAACTTTTTGGAAGCGGTAATATGTGCAAATTTTGACTTGTAAAACGCGCTATTTGTAAAGTACTCCACCTATTTTACTATATTTACAAGAATGAACGAAACTAGACAAGTCTTGTTATTTATAATTTTGTTGTACAATTCATTAAAATTGTATATTAGTAAGAAAACTTTTAGTAAAGCCCGGGTTGTCATTTGAGACGTATATTTCTATGCAAAACAAAAATTTCTAAAATACAAGTATATAATACAAGAATACAGAAATAGTAATTTAAATTATCAAAGGAATTATTATTCCGATATTAGTTTAACGTCTTACTCGGTTTATAGATCTATTTCGACTGACTTATTAACCGAGTGGTTATAGAGACCCTATTGGCAGAGCCAAGGGTCGCAGGTTCGATTATGAAGATGTCTATTTGTTACTACAAGAATAATACTTGCTTGCTTTGGGGCTAGACGTCGTTGTGTGGAATGTCCCAGATATTATTATTGGATCAATAAGTGTAAAATTAATAACTAAAAAATTAAAAAGATATTTTATACATTTTTCCACAACAATGCTTTGTATCGGAAACTACAAACACACAGGGAATCTTCTGACATATAATTATAAGGTGAAGTGTGCGCTATAAAACTTATAAAAGCCTCCCCTCATTGTGGCAGCAGTGAAAGGCGGCGAGAGGAAGTGCTTGTGTTACCAAGTGGTCGAGCATCCAGCCAATCTATGGCGGCTTCGATAGGCTCTTCAAGATGGTCGATACAATCATGATACAAAAGTATCGGGTTGCTATAAATTTTTGTATTTTTATATATTTTTAGGTTCTATACGGATTTCTCTTCCGTCGCTTTCTGTAAAGAGGGGATAGCCACAATTCAAATACTAGACATAAGCATATGTTATCAATTCCCAGGTTCAGTCTTTCCAAAATTAAGAATTCTTTCATAATTGTCCGTTTTTAGGGTTCCGTACCCAAAGGGTACCAACGGAAACCCTATTGCTAAGCCTCCGCTGTCCGTTCATCTGTCATAGGATCGTAACGTCTGAACTGTAATAAGTAGACACTTGAAATTTACACAGAGGGTGTATTTCTATGGCGGCCCTGACAATAAATAATAAAAATTAAATTAAATTAATAATTTAAGGAGGTCCTTATAAAAAAAGCCTGTGATTTTAGACGTTTTTGGTGATTGATGGTTGTGAAATTATTGTTTACGCTTGAAATTATAATGAACTGTGTACCACTAAGGCCGCTATCACAACAACAAATAAAAATAAAATAAAGTTACAAATTAAATGGGTCCCCACTTTCCCATACAAAAAGCGTGTTTTTTCTATTGTATGTGGTATGGAACCTTTCGTGTGCGAGCCCGACTCGCACGCGGACGGTTTTTTTAATTAAATTCCAAAAGAGATATTAAACTTAAATTCTAATCAATTTATAAATGAACTGTGTTAAAGACCAACTCATGAAGAAAGCTTAATATTGTATTATTGAATACTTAAACGACGAGTGTGCATGCACATTAGTGTTATAGTTTTAAGTATTTTTAATTTTAAAGAAATCACTCAGAATAATATATATATTTAAATAAACAATGAGAAGTTTCTCGCCGAGTGGCACCTCATTAAACCTTAATCAATATACGTAAAAAATGTTAAGATTTAAAATCGGTTCAGGTTTAATGGGTGCAAACGTTAACGCCGTTTGCATGGAAATCTGCCACTACACACTCCTCTTAAGTCTATAATATTTAACGAAAATTTATCTCAGAAAGTCCTGATCGATAATGTGAAAAGTGTAGACTTCAGTTCATTTCATTAGCCCATTTTTACCCCACTGCAGGAACTTAGGCTTCCCCCAGGGTGAAGGGGGGGGGGGGGGGTTGCAGCTTAAATCCACCACGCTGCTCCACTGCAGGTTGGGGATTGTAACGACCACCATCTATTGACAGCACCCGGGACCGACTGCTTAACGTGCTCTCCGATGTACGGAGTCAGTGATAGATATGTACTTAAGTTAGAAAAACTCATTAATACACGCTCGGATTCGAACCATAGCCTTATAAATTTGAGACAGGTTCGTTTCGCTTTGGGCTATCACGACACTGCTGTACTGTAGACAAAAGAACTCAAATTCAATTTTCTTTATTGAAAGTAAATAAATAAATTACACTTTTTCACGTCGTAAGAGTAATAAAAATCATTACAATACAAATTCCAATGAGCATTCACATAAAAGCATTTCTGTCATTCATATAATCATCAAATTTATAATAAGCTTCCATACTAAAGTACGCTTGATATATGTCTTGAACTTTTATTTTATTATAATATCGAATGCATAGACCCATAAATGAAAAATTTACCTTAGCTAACCTAAAATGCGCAATCTTATTTTTCGTCCTCATATTATAACTATGTCGGTGACAATTTTATGTGTAGTTAGATAAACTCTTACGTGCGTACATTATATTTACATATATATATATTGGCATGGCACCGTCATTATATTTATTTCTTTAAAAAGTTCTCTTAACGAATCACGATTCCGAAGAATGTAAATTGCCCTAATTGCTCTCTTTTGTAAGACAAATACAAATCCGATATCAGTTGCTGGCCCCACAGTAAAATGCCATATGACATTACACTGTGAACAGCCAAAGCATACCAGACGTGCCGTAGCTACATCCGTGAGTTGCCTTATCCTTCTAACTGCATAGGCAGCCGAGCTATGTCTTCTTGATAACTGAGTGATATGAGGATTCCATTGTAATATAGAGTCTAGTGTTATTCCCAAAAAAATGCCGTCTCAACAAATTCTATTGTGTCATTATTTAGCATGACTTTTTTTGAACGAACAGAAGTACACTATTTACAAAATTTCCACAATAAACTAAAATAGCTAGAAATGCAAACGTGACAGCTAACGACCACAAATAAAAAGATTCGTTCGTGCTCAGAGTAAAGCACCGTGCTCAAAAGATAATTCCAGAAGACAGCTCGATGTATGAGCAGGTTCTGCAGACATGAATAAATTCATACCGCAGACAGAACTTAATAACACACAATCCCAGCACTTTAAGTTTTGAGAGTTGAATTTTGCAGAGAAACCGCATTTTTAATAGGTTAAAGTTTTATATTAGACATGCCCCTAAGTTTAAAATTGCTTCACTAAAATTTTAAAAAACATAATAAATGAACTCTGCACGTAGGTGAGAAATGATGTATCCATAGAGCATAGACTAAATAAAGACAGCAGCGTTTGGTTTCAATAGTCACAAATGGTACTTCACAGTATCGAAAATGTCAAATGAAATTTCGCGGGGGTGAAGACCAACGCGCAGGTTGCTCGCGGACTGAAATTTACCATCTTACACCAGCCAGCTATAGTATGAGTTTTTAGACGGTAAACGGAGAAGAGAACTTCTAATCAATTCGTACTTTTATTTCGGTTTCGTACTTTAATCTATGTACCTATAAATTATTATTTATTTCTGATATCTCACAAAACGTGAGTTACATTATTACGGGCTAGTGGTCCAGATATTTTTGGCTGCACAAAAACATACCTTATTTCTTCACAAAATCACAAACTCTTATCGCATTTGCAAATATATTTGCTTGTTGGTTCTTCCAGAAATACTCGTTAGCGCTATCGCCGGCCTCTTTAACTATGCCCCGGAATCCCCACCTTAAAGCATCACGAAATTTCTATCATCGATGATTCGATTTCGAATTTAATTTATAATGGGAATAATTCACGACCCCGTGCTATCTTTGACTGCTTTGTGACGCTGCCTCAAAAATATAACTTAGGGCGGCAATATTTTTTTCACGCGTTACCTTTAAAATAAAATTTCACTTCTAATTAGTTTTGATCTCAAAATTCTAGTTATTTCTGTATTTAGTCGATATGTTTGTGAAGTCGCGTGAACATTAGGGAACTTTCTATAAAATATAGAGGTGTTTCTGTGCAGGAACATCATAATTTTTAAATCCGCATCTTGTTTGCTAAAGACATGCTCACAACCTAACATTGCTCATTCATCGCTTAGCTTCGTTGTGTGAATTCAAAATATTTGATCATATTTAAATTTTTTAAGTTACAAAAATTTATGCAAGTTTCTTCAGTTTTCAAACGATGTCTATAGAATTGCATATGAGACGTTGCATAAAGCGTTCCATTGGACCACGTATCCCCATTCGCGACATAAACTCCATTGTACACGCCCGACCGGATACTGGGATAGGTGTGCGGAGCGGCGAATATTATTCCAAGATATTTTTCAGAGCGTTTTAGAATTTTCAAACAGCTACAGCCAACGGGCTATAGTATTAAACATTTTATATTCCTTTAACGTATGATGCTAAGCCTGGCGTATGAATCATGCTGCACATAAAATATATTTTAGGATTTATAAACATTTCTGCTTGCAATGGTATACGTACTCCATTATGGCTAGAATATTACTCCTAATCCGAAGGGATATTTTTAGAGACTGGGAATCAATAGTAATAATATATCTATTAATAGTAATAGATTTAGAATTAGATAAAGCCTTTATTCACTGACCACGAGTATTTTGACTTAATAATGAATGAAGCATAAATTAAATAAGATAATTTCTATTTTGAATTAATAAATTATAATAATATCCAATAATATAAATACGAATAATTTAAAATAATTTATATTATTATATATTATTATAATTTGTTATTTCAAAATAGGATATTATAGTGTACTTTTAAATAGTATTGATAAATATTTAGATCTTATTAGTATTTATTACTATTATTGCAAGCAATATACATTTTATTGCTAATTCTGTTGTTTGCGGCACCTATTGTAGTTACGTATAATTTAACTGTGGAAATAAAAAAAATATTCTGTATATTTACATAAATTCCAAATCTTTAACTAGTTTAGGTTTTGAGATTAACACCGTAACAAAAATTTATTGTCTAAAACTGACCACTTAATAGATGGCCCACCATTTCTTTAAATTTTGAGGATAAAAAGAACGAACAATTGTCACCTATATGTCAGGGTAAGAAGGAATATTTTATTGGTTTTTTTTTCTATTTAAACCAAAATAATTCAATTTAATTTTCCATTCCATATTTGTCTTTGGGGCAACATTTTACACGAAATATCCAAATTTCAAGTCTGTAACTCACTACGTTAGCGAGCTAGCGACTCGTGGCATATCAGGCCAACGGACGGACAGACATCAGAGTGACAGCGATAGGGCTTCGTTTAGCCCCATGGGTATGGAACTTTAAAAATGAATTTTCATGCTATGTACCGACCGAATCTCGACGTAACAGTTTTGACTGAAGTAATGAATACTTAACAAAATCATACATATTTTTTTTTTTATATACTGATATTTATTTATTTTTATTTTATTTGTATGGAAAACGATCAGCATAATTAACTTATTGACAGACATTTAAAGTATAAAATTTAAGAAGTAATGTTTTCTAACTACACACTTCAAAATCTGTATCAAACGTGTCTATATAGGGATCGAGTACGTTTTTGCTAGTTACTAAAAATCAGGTTTTTAAATTTATATTTTTTGTAACTCCTATAGATACTTTTTAGTAAATTTCGTCAATTGAAAAGTTTTTTAATTTCGGTCAAAGGATGAAAATCATCTGTTAAGTCGTATTTCTATATAATTTTGCAACGAGTTTGAAGCCAAGTCAGTACAATTTCTGCCATACTTTTGAGTGAAATCTAAAGAAGTATAGAGAGAAGAAGTCATTTGAACCGACAAGATATGACCAGAGCGGTGGGAATGTTGGAAGCTAGTTCTCGGCAACAGCGGCAGGCGGCGGCGCTAAAAAGGACGTGGACGGCCATTTCGCAACGTGATTTGGATGAGCTCATATTGCGTAGGTATGGCGAGTCGCTATGCGATTGTGGTATACGCGTTAACGGCAGAAATACAGGTTATAATTGTTTATTTTAAGCCAAAAACTTTTGAAAGCTTTTATTGTCATCTTTTTATCACATTTTTATGACAGAATCACTAAGATGAAAAATCCAGCATAAGCAAAAACCGCGAAGAAGCTTTATTTAATTTCAATGGATTGAATATGTTATATAAAACAATAATGCTTTGATCCCTAGATATTTTTGATGTGAGTATTATTCCCATAAACGTACAAATTGACTAGAAGCCCTTTTCTGCGTTTACCGTCTAACCACTCACACTCTATCTAGCTTGTGTAAGATGGCGAGTTTCAATCCGAGTTTCAGTGTGCGACGTCCCCGCGCGCCGGTCTTCAACCAGCGAAATTGCGTAATATCACTTCCATTTTGTGAAGTGACATTTATGATACTATTAAAACCCAAAGGCTGCTGACAAATTAATTTGCTCTAAAATGATTCCTAATAAATTCTCTGTGAGACATCATTACATTAAACTTTATTAATCAGGTGGTTGGTCGTTTTATCACGATGTTATAATAATATCATGCATTAAAGAATGAGCACTTTTAGGAATTAATTAATGTCATATATAACTAGAACAATACCTTAAAGGGACCTTAAGGGATATTAGATATTTTGTCATTAACTATTAGTCTAACATACCTATATTTCTTGTGAACCCCCATTCATTTCCCATGCGAAAAATTGTTTAATTTCTATTTATAAAATACATTAATACACATTTCTAAGGACGGTTGACACTCTAAATTCGGTCCAAGCTATTTTTCAATGAAAATTGTTAAATTAATGACGACCGCTTAGTCTAGTGGGTAGCGACCCTGCCTACGAAGCTGGGGGCGGGAATATTGGTACTGGTACCGGGTCTTGGTTGTTATATGTATGTGGTGTCTTCGCTTGGTACCCAAAACAAAAGCTAAGGCTTAACTTGGGGCCTAGACTTTGTTGTGATGTATACGTTATTATTATTATTTTAACATATAAAAATAAAAGTAACTATTTTACTATAATAAAATAATAATCGGATTCAAACAGTTATAAAACTAAATTTAATAGTTCTTCTTTAATAGTTAATTTCCATTAAAACAAAACTAATATTAATAATGAATACTTTTGTTGGTGTCGGAATATACCATGAATGTTACAAGTTTTGAAGCATGTAATAACTTTTGGTACAAAAATGTATATGGGAAAAGATTTTATCTAATTATAGCGACCGCCCGCAGCTTCGCTTGCGTAGACTACGAATTCCTGTTATAGGTACTATTAACGTTCGAGATGGTTTATACGTACTTTTTGCTGGAACCAATTTTGGTTACACTCATTCAAACTTTCAATCTTCATTTCCCTTCCATGCTTTAAAAAAACCGATACAATTTTTTATCTCCCGTTTCCCATCTTTAAAATGTGGAAATCTAAAAACCCTGAAACACGTCATTATTTGAGTCCCTCCATTCCCATCCTTAAGTTTGAAATTTCTAAAAAATCCTTGCTTAACTTAATGCTCACGTTATAAAATAAACCTATGTTCCAAATTTAAGCTTTCTAGACTTAGTAGTTTTGGCTGTAGTAGTTGATAGATCAATGTGGACAAACGACAGACAGATAGACAGACAACAAAACACAAAAAGTTGCTTATGACACTCTTGACAATCTTCTTTCACGTCTGCGAAGTCATTAAAATCTGTTCAGCCGTAGTGGAAATCAGCTCGAATAGATAAAATTGAATTGAATAGACACATAGACGTACAGACAAACAGACGGACAAAAAGTAGCTAATGTCAAATCTCTTGACAACCTTCTTTCCCGTCTGCAAAGTTTCCTTAAAATCTGTTTAGCCGTTTTGGAGATTAGCTCAAATAGACAGATACACGTACAGACAGACAGACGGACGAAAAGTAACATTTGTTAGTTTTGACGACCTTACACGTACAGACAGACAGACGGACAAAAAGTAACATTTGTTAGTTTTGACGACCTTCTTTTCATACTTGTGATGTTTCATTAAAATTGGTTTAGACAGATGGACGTACAGACAGACATACAAAAAGTTCTGTATGTCACTTTTGACTACATCCTTTCCATAAGTGTAAAGTTTCAACAAAATCGGTTAAGCTGTTTTGGCCGAAACCTATTTGCTCGAATAGACAGACAGTTCGTTTTCATATATATAGCCTATAACCCTCCGCTAGATTCAGGCTATCAAAGGCAAAAAAAAAAAATTTCAAATCCGACTGGTAGTTTCAGAGATTAGCGCATTCAAACAAACAAACAAACTCTTCAGCTTTATAATAAGTATTTCTATTATATAGATTAATAGATTATAAGATAATAAGAAAATAAGATAATACTGAAAACCGTATCAAAGTCTATTGCGTGGTTTGGAAGTAAAAAGTTAACGAACAGAGGCAGACAGCGAATTTATTTTCTCCCGCTATAGTTTTCATATTTCGATAAAAACTGCTAAGATATTAATTTAAATTGTGTAGTGTAAAGGGCAATTATAATATGCATGAAATGCTTAAGACAACTAACGTATTTAATTTGATAAGGATTAATATTACGTTTAAAAAACATCTTCGCAAATAGTACATTATGTTAGAACAAATTTGACTGTCATAAAAAAGGTTATAGTAAGTTAACCTTAAAAGATACACATATGCTGTCACGGACTTTTGGTTAGGACTTTTAAAGTGGAACAATTCCGTAGTACATGATTTTTGGTTAACATTAACCGTTTACGCAGCGCGCGCGACGGAAGCTCTCAAAAGGAATAATTTTTCCCGTTTTTGCAACATTTTTCATTGATGCTCCACTCTTATTAGTCGTAGCGTGATGTAGTATAGCCTATAGCCTTCCTCGATAAATGGACTATCCAACACAACCATAATTTTTCAATTTGAACCAGTAGTTCCTGAGATTTGCGCGTTCAAACAAACAAACAAACAAACAAACAAACTCTTCAGCTTTATAATATTAGTATAGATTAAAAAAAAAAAATATTTAACAAATTTAATTAAAAATAGCCTGGACCGAATTCAGTGTTCTAATCCTCCTTAGAAATGTTAATTTATATTTGAATAATATTTCTCCTGGGAGAAGAATGAGTGGTTCACCAGATAGATCGGGATCTCGTAGTAGACTAACGTATGTTTCTAAATATCACCCTTAACTTACATATATCAAATTTTGCCAACAAATCTAGTTCTGCTGCTTTTATGTCCAGAATTTTAGGCAAAAGACAGATCTTGGAGTGATACGTCTTGTTTACTTTAGGCATTTTCACAATGTACTCGTAATATCTTGCGGTAATATTCTGTGGAATAACGCTGACTGCCTTTTCTATATTATACTGAAAATAAAGTTTCTTGTCCAATAATATATGTATTAGCGTAGTGGATACATTATCTCATATAAATGATTGTGCCCCATGCGACATCGACCAATGAGAACAATTTGATGTATTTTTCTTACTTTTTTCAGACGGAGTCGCTTCCCAATATAAAAGTCGAAGGGTGTTGACTCACTCTTATATTGATCCATGTCTAAAGCTAAGTTAGCTATTGATTTATCTTCTCTTTAACTTGGTTTTAATAACTAAAAACAGAAAAATGATAGTTATTTTGAAAATTGTGAGTCTCAAAATATTTGGTTTTTGGTCTTAATTTTAGCATTTTGAAAATAAATAATAACAGAAACTCTTAAGTACTTTTATTGTTTGTTTAAATGCATTTATTACGTTCTTCATAAAAACAATAAATCTATAGGAAGATTTATACGTAATTTTGTGCACACTCGTTTTGGCATATTCGTAAAATGTTGTACGTCTCACAATAATTTTTTAGCAATATTACAACGCATAGCATTAACATATGGACTCATGAACAGTGCTTATGGCATGATTTGTATGTGAATTTTTAGTATATATAGATTAAGAAGGGGCTGCCTGCGTGATTGCCCATACAAAAGCTCTTAAATGATTACAACGTTAAAACGCATTTTAGTCTTCGAATGTTTTAAATTATAATCTCATTTGGGTTATAATTAGGTTTGTATAAAGTCAACACTTCAAATCTGTAAACATTTTAGTGATATGAATTTCTTAATAGTTATAAAAATATGCGAAATTTCTATAACTAGGATGTTTAATAGAAACTGCCTGCCTGATCTAGTAGATACATAAATATATGTTCCCATATATCCGTTCCAAGTGTACCACGTAACATTGTCACCTTTCTGACGTGTGTGTAATAATAATATATATTGTTCAAGCCATAAAACTGTATTACACTATATTTCAGTAGTATTTGTTTATTCGTCGATGCAGTAAACTGATGGTTTTCTCAAACACGTTCCTCGACAGACGTATGTTTATTTCAGATGTAATTTCAGCTGCTTCTCGGCAATACAGTTTTTATTTGCTTCTTTTACTGACTACAACACAGTTATTTACAATGTTGTTTCAGTACCACTCCAAAGGGAGCGAAAAATTTATATTTTCTGCAAGGCCTTTATGAAGTTTTTTTTATATAACGGGTTTATAGTTGGAAGACTCGAAACATTTAAAATATTGATTAAGCCTTATACATCGATCGGCCGTCGAGAGTTTGCGGTCCTGACACGTGCATGAGATTTATAGCTATAACATCATGTTTGTTGTAAGTTGACATAATAATAAAATTTTTAATTTAATTTTGTGTCATTCGTGCACGTAAACGATAATAATATTTGAAGACGGGATTCTTCCGACGGTACAAATTCACATCAACCGTCCGATTACTATGGCGATTACGACCTATCAGGAACGCAAACTCTCGAAGACCGATGTAAAATAACAAAATTTACCGCGAAACAATAATCACTTTCACGAACATCAAGAAATAGATATTTGACTAAATGCTTGCTATCTCTCCTGACGTAGCGGGGATCTCAATTGCGCGAGAAGGACACCTGTACGGCTAGACGTCAATAATTCAGACGTAATTAAATGTTTTATAAAATAACGTTTTCCCCTTGTAAATTTTTGCATCGATCGAAATTTTTGATTCAAAATGTTGATTTCCAGATGCTAATATATTTTTTCAAATTAAGATTTTAAAAAAAAGCTTATATTCCTAGGTATATAAAAAATTAAACTAGATTCCAAAACCCTTAGGAATCTGTTAAGGTTTAAGATGGTAGAAACGTATTGTATTGCAAAGACCGGCATCCACTTCCCTCATAACTATTAGGTTATAGCATAATACCAGACAGAGTACCAGAAAGAGCACATCTAGTAACTCTATGGTTACCAAATAAAATATTGCTATGTTACACATATATTCAGTTACGATTGTTATGTAGATCTTAGATATTAACAATTCGATATTCTGTATTTTTTTTTGGTATTTACTTTCAAATTTTACCTAGCATTTTTCGACAAATAAAAACTTTAAAAACATGACATGACCTCGACGGCATTAAAGTACTAAAAATACTTTTTGCCTTCTTAAACAAAAAAGGGCATTTGGCAAAGTGAATCGCTCCTTCTAATAACTGCAAACGAGGCCGGTTCCACAGCTTAATTAAAACATCAACGAAATTCCGATGAGGGTACCGGTTAAAAAATAGATTAGTGGCGTGACTTTGCGTTTTGTTTAACTACATACTAATATCGACTAATTATCGCATTTTCAAAATCAACTTAGGAACTTCCCTACTAAAACGTTTTCGTGGTACGAGAGACGAATTTCGTGATTTAATATTTATAAAGAAAGAGAAAAATATTTACCAAGACTAAACTTAAACGTGGAATCGTGCTACTACGGTGAAAAAGCTTATCCCTATTTGTTTTTAATAATATGCAATTATTTATTTATATAATTTACGTATTTTTGGGGTATTTTTAGATATTATTCGTTTTATGTGTTTTTATATTATTATTAATACATTTTTTGTTCTTTTTTGTTATCAATTTTAATATAGTGTGTTGCTTAATCTTTATTACTGAGTTGCGAGGCAGACAGGTAAAATCAGGTGGGTAAACTCTGGGCCTTGGCACGACCTTGCATAACTACACAGTGCACATTATTCACCTCACAAGCGAATTTGTAATAAATTTGTAATTTTGTACTAAATTTGTAATAAATTCCTAACTTTGTATTAATTTTGATTGCAAACAATGATAAAGGAAGTCTAAATTAATACAATCTGTCATTTATTTAAGTCCTGAAATGGTGATTTTATAATTTTCACATTTAACATTGTAGAAGAAACGTTTAACGTCTTTGATGTCCTTGAAAAAAGTCTAAAATATGTTCTTCAAAGCACAAAAATTTATCTTTGTCGACCTTGAACTTCCCTCTTAATTAATTTGGCACTTCCAAAAAGCACAGTAAATACGTGAATGTAATTAAAAATTCATTTCGTTTACATGCTTCGGGTCGGTGGACTCATTAGAGCTAAAAGTGAATTTTAATGATAATGACGGAATTAATTACTTTAATAATCTTGTTACTTAGAAGAAGATATCCCATTAGTAGCCTTGAATACACCTAGAGTCCGTTCGCTGTTTCGCTCGCTGTATTCGGCGTTTTAGTTCCGAAGCCAGATTTTGTCCAATTAAAGTCTAGTATGCAATTTGATAATATCTTGCCACACGACATCAGCCATTTTTAGGGTTCCGTAGCCAAATGGCAAAAAAGGAACCCTTATAGTTTCGCCATGTCCATCCATCCGTCTGTCTGTCTGTGGTTTTTCTCGGAAACTATTGGCAATATATAGATGAAATTTAGAAGGTAGGTGTAATCTATGAACCGCTACACAACGCCGTAGTGAAGTAAAAAATGTATTTTAGAAAACCAAGAAAAATTGGACATGCATAAAAATTTTTGCTGACGTTGAACTGGCGCGAGAATATAAATCAGGATCAATCTTCGAAAATTAGAGGACATTTTTTCGAGACGTCGTGTTGCTTATTACAACGAACGAACATTTAAGTTTCAGTGATGGGAAAGTATTTATAATAGAATATCAAATTCGTGCAAGTACACTATTGTGATCATTACAAAAGAAAATGGGAAAAATTAAAAAGGAAAATAATATTGAAAGCAAACACGATAATGAGCAGAACACAAAGGCGTAGTATGTACGTAGTTATTAATGTTCAAGACCTGACCATCTCTTTATTTCTTGGTTTAGTTCTTTGTAGTTATCGAGCCGCAGGCCGCGAATGGATCTTTTGTGCCGCTAGCACGCTAGCCCCTTATTGTTCGTTCACTGCATCGAATATCTGATTTTCCATTTAATGGAACCATCGCGTCGGGTGGTTTAATCGATTTAATTTTCCATCTAGTTTCTTTTTATAAGAGCTAGGAAATACTTTTATGTTTTGTCCTGCATACCTACAAGGGGTTTCGACCACAATTTTAAATGATCATTAAAACTAAAAAGGGTCTAAAATATTTTCTTAAAATTTTTTTGTTTACGAATTTGCCAAATATTTATGAAAATACATCTGATGTTGAAATTGTTTCTGTGAAGTAATCTGGGCGGTTGAGCTTATTGCGCTACTTTAGAATATAATTAGGCGTGTGAAGTGTTTTTAAGTTATATATTTTTCTTTATTTTCAAAACATGAATTATACAACTAATTATAATGTTTAATTTTTCTATAATAATAATAAAAAATAAAACTAATCCAATAATCCACCCCTCGTCGCCCCCGACGCAAATGTGCCCATGACGCTCATCGCATTGCCGCGCTGAATTGCAATGGCAATTCTTTGCACCAGGAAGGAACCGGAACGGGGGTAAAGTCCCTTTTCTATACAATACATACTAAATAAATAAATATTTCAAATAGATTGTTAACTATCGTGGTGGGCTGTATATGAATTAAATTATTTGTATATAAAAAAAACAATTTGATCCTGTGACGTCATCTGGATAGATGAACGTATTAGCACCACCAACGCATTAGACTGCTTTCTACAGCAAAAACAAACAGTATAAGATATTGAAGTTTGTTACTATATCATATGAAACTGTAATCCTCATAAATCTATCAAAAGATTATAAATCTTATGTACACTTAGGTAAAGCAAATAATAACCATTTCTCCAGATTACGTCACACGTACATTTAATTAATCAAATTATAGAAATGAAATATTTACTGGAGAAATTGCATACTTATTTTTTTTTATTTCGAGAAAAAAGCTGGTTCTACATTCGCGATATATTTCTGAGACGTTGAATTTCTTATTATAACGAAGGAACATTTAAGATTTTCAATTTACGGACGCTGTAGGAGCGGGAGTGGCACAGCAGTCCGTCCCTACACCTTGGCGTTATTCCCCTTAAATGATCACCCATAAAGGATAATATACAATTTCAGCTAACGAGCTAACATAAAACGCAAGTGGCCCCTCTTTTCATTTCAGTGGCTAGTGGGCGCTCGCCGGCGATTATGGGCTCATTCTTCTCCGCGGCGCACGTTTATGATGTACTAAAACGTTTTCTTTGCTCCGTGCGTTGTGTTGTGTCCTAAGCCAGCACGGATCAACCTGATGATGTAGTCAAATGCTCGAAGTTCGGTGTCTTCTCTCAAAAATAAATTGGTTCGGTAGAGATTTTAGATAGATATTTATGAACACGAACATGTCTATTTGTTTTTTGTCAGGGTGTAAAATATTGAATTTATATATTATAAAGAAGATTTAAATATGTACACGAGTTGTCTAGTAACCCGTAACACAAGCATAATAATTACTTACTTTGGGACTAGACGGCGCTATGTGAAATGTCCCACGTATTATTATTATTAGTTTTCAGTTCATCGAAAGCCTCGTTTTAATTTACGAAATGTACAAAATTACAATTTTAATCGCTAGACGTTCACTGCTTGACATAAGCCTTCACCCTAAACTTTCACAATATAAGGTCTTGGCCATTTGCATCCAAGGGCGGCCCACTATTTTATCAGGTCGTCATTCCACTAGTGGCGAGCCGCCCAACGTTACGACGACGTCCGGTTCGTTGTAACTACTCGAGAACTTTTGTTCCTATCGGATATCGCTTCTGTGAGGGATATCCATCCACTTCAACTTGCTAAGTCTGTGAGCCGAATCGGTCACTCCAGTTCTTCTGCGGATTTCTTCGTTTTGGATTCCATCCCGCAGAAGAATTCCAAGAAACTCTTTTCATAATAGTACGTTAAGCGGCCCTGATAACTGTTCAAACATTTTGGTCTTTAGACATTGAAGTATACCGGACTAAAAGACGCCGCGTAGCTTCCCGAACGCTGCTCAACTGAGTACTATTGTTCGATCGACCTCTTTGTCGAAGTTGAATTAACCAAATCGGACGACTTGTCACACGTAAATGTATCCATAGACGAATTTGATTGTGGAATTCCCAACATCCACGGGAGCGGGTGCAACCTGAATAATTTTATTCACATTATGACATATGTCTTCTTGTCTATATTAATTTTTAAATCCACTCGTTGGGAAAGTCTACTGAGGTCTCTGAACAGTGTGCAGTAGTCCTCAAGCGATTCTGCCATTACTTCTTGAGGTTATCCTGCCATGCTATTGTATAGATAATAATTATGTGTTATCACATGATATCTTAATATTATTACTTCTAAAATTAAAAAGAAAATAAAACCATCAATCCATTGGTTTTGTATCACTGTGTGGTGTGTCTTTTATGTTTAGTTACAAAAAATAACCACGACAGCTGAGCTGTGGCAGAGTACACATTGAAATTAAAACAAGCCATACCATAACTTTGATTTAGTTGCTATACACGCAACATGTAACATACGGACGTATGTACGAAACCGTAACAGATACGATATTAGTTGTATTCATTTTAAAATGTGCTCTGCGACCGAATGACCTTTGGGGTATATTCTTTTAATACACTGAATAAAAACTCAGTCAATAACACAAAAGAAATTAATATATGATTTCATCTTCTCTTTATTTCCCGAATTCAGACTAATGAAGACATGTGACTACACATAATTACTATTATTGTAATGAATGAATGAATTGATATCGGGGATGCACTAAATTACTTATTTTATTTAACTTCATTTTATTAGAAGACGAAATCACAAACTAAATTAGGAACAAGCAATATCGACCACAAATTATACCGTTATTTCACTCCACACTTCGCAGTTAATCGCATTTGACTTATTCTCAAAAACTGTCTCGTTTGACGTCCATCATCGCTTTTATACCCTTACTCCCCTCCATCGTTTCACACGTCACGAAAATTCCACTTTTCGAACATTTAATTTAATAATTACATCGCTATTATTAGCGAGAACTTACTCGCACGTGCGTCAGACGCCGTGGGTGGTTGTGGCACCCGCTTTTTCAGGGCACTACCTTCCGTCTCGAAAATGTTTTTATACATTCGAAATATCGAGGCGTTCTCATTGTAAAGTCTGTCTTGCAATTAATTATTTTAATTCGCGGAATTTATTTCTCTATCTGGATTTTTTGTTTTATTGAACGGCCGTGGGAACTTTTCGAGTAAGTTCGATGATATGTCGACGTGCTATTATAGATAGACGTCACAATAAATATATTCAATGACATTAAAAAATATTGAAGGTGTGATAAAAATCAACTAATATCATTCTACTTATAAAAAAAAATTCATGATGAGCACAGAGTGCCGAAAAAAAATATTCTTTGCTCAGAGGGTCACTCAACAACAATCGGAGCCTTGCGCTTGTGACTATTTAAATAATATATAGTCTTATTATAATAATATTATCATATTGATATATTTGGAACTAGATAATATATATAGACAGTAGTTATCTAGCCATACAATTACGGCTGCAACGTTTCGGTTAAGAGATGACGCTACTTCGCAAGCACGTTTTGCTAACTCAGCAATGTCATCCTACGGCGCTATGAATTCTAAATTAGGTCAACCGATGACATAAGGTTTAAAAATTCCCTTACATTTGTATAATTTAATTTGAAGACAAATTATTATAATATAAGTTTATTGTTGTTACTGTTATAATAAAAGTGAAATAATACAGAACAGATTGCAATGAAATTATATGTACATACAAAAATGTAGTGTACATTTCCTCGATCAAAAAGATATGGGTTCGTGAGCGATTATGAAATAATTAAAATAAAATAAAATAATGAATAAGAAAATATTATGTACGTACGAATTTTTTTTTTGATAGTTTTAAATCGAATTCTGACCGCTATAAACATGACATAAATACAAGTACTAAAAACAATTTGACATTTAGAGATTGAAGCTGGGATTGGTTAGGACATCATTTATAGGTCATTGTACAATATTATATAATACAATATATCATTGTACAAAATTTTCCAATAAAATTCCAGTTGAGATAATAGAGTTATCAAATAGTGAATTTAAAACAACGAAAAATGGTACGATTTGAAAAGGGGATATTACGAAATCACTGATTATTTGCTGGATATGAGTGTTTGGATTATGGGATAGTTCTTGTGCAATCATGTCAATTGTTTATTGTATTTTTTTTAATAAGGATACTTGTTAGTTGTTTAGATTTAACTTTTCGTTTGAATTAGTTACGGTTATTGTATTTTATGTACCTATTTACATTTAGTTAATCGGTTACGTACTGATGTTTATGATATTCGAAGAATTTATTAAGTACATTTTTTTAATAAAATTTCTTTGATTTGAAAAATTGTATTGATTTAATATAAAATAAGACAGGCTAGAAATAATTTTCATCAATTTTGTATAGATATTCCCGCTGTTATAAAAATCGCGAAAACTGCACCTTTTTACGCTACTGGGCAATAAGCGTTCTCGGGGACACGTTTTCGTTACAGTCGAGTTTTAGTATAATCACGCTAACATGTAACATCCGTGTAAGGCATATGATTTGATTCCATGTTAAAATCTCATTTTAATTAATTGTAAGACGCTTGTTTTTCACCGACATTTGTGGACCAAAATTAGTTACGAGAAAATTACAGGCAGTATTGTAATATAAGCTAATGTGCAATGTATCCATTTTTGTGGTTATCTCAGCCAAGCGCATATATGTATATATAACAAAGAATATATAAGTATGTAAATCAGTTGTCTGGTACTCATGACACAACCTTTGCTTAATTTGGGACTAGATGGCGCTGTGTGGCATGTCCGAGGTATTATTATTATTATTATCATTATTATTATCTTAGTAGAGTTCCATATCACAATGAAATTAAATTATATCTGAATAATATAGATTACTTTAATTTAAGTTAAGACTTAGAAAGCTGATAAAGCACAGAGCCTGCATTTTGTTCCTAAATTTAATCAAAAGAGCGGATCAAACATTCAAGACACTTTCGAACAATGACAAATAGTTCGTAACAATTAATACATTTCAAAAGTTTATCAATACCAAGTCCGTATTTATGATTTGCAAAGGACTCGAACGGTTAAAGTTCGAAAATACCCTTACAAATCATTTCAGGACTTTAACATAGTCGAGCGGCCGCGAAATGCTTGAAAGAAAGTTTCAACGTTGAAGAAATTGTTAGGACTCGACGTTAACTGGCGTGAAAAGTTAGCCGGCAAGTGGGTTTTTTTAAGTACACATAAATGCTGACCATTGTACGAAATCCGTCGTAGATATATACAATATTTGAACACCTAGAAAAATACAGTTTTTAACCGACTCCAAATTATATGTCTTTAATATCTTTCCATCCATTTCAGTCCATTAGGTACACCACATTGCAGGGGCTTGAGCCTCCCTTCGGGGAGAGGTTGCTTGGCGCTTAATCCACATCGCTGCTCCAGTGCGGGTTGGTGGATTTTAACGGAGCGACGGATTGACGTGCTCTCTGAGACGCGGAGTCAATGATAGTTATATACCTACTTGAGTCAGAAAAACTCATCGGTACTTACCGGATTTTGGGATTCAAACCACGAGTTTCTAAACAAGAATCGGGCTCTCTACCACTTGGTAGAGAGCCCGATTCTTGTTTAGAAACTCGTGGTTTATCATGACTTATGATTAATGTGTTTGTTTTAATTATATAATAAAAAAATATATAAGCGAAGGAAACTGCGTACTCATTTCCTATACACCACCTGTACGTTGTATCGACACTTCAGCATATTGTTCGGCATTTAAAAATTATATCGCTTCCGGAGAACTCGTATTCGACGAATAAAATTCATATCAAATTGTAATAAAGCGGCGACTTCGGAGCCAAGGAGGATTATGAAACGGGGCAGATAGCTTATAAACTGTCGTCTGCGCCCTCATTTGCCCTTTTCTCATAATCAATTGACAGCCGATTCGGGACTTCGGTCACAAAGGTTAAGATTTGCCCGCTGGAATGTCATTCAAAATGTCCGAAGAGGGTAACTTTTTCAATACCTGCCAGTACCCGAGTCTCAGAGTGTAAAAAATACATTTCCATGACTATGAATATATATTCGCGTTTGTTCGGTTTCTGTCGAATATCATAGATTATGCATAAAAGTTTAGTAAGACATCAGACGCTACAAATTTAATACTGGGCTTTTGATTATTCTTTTAATTTCTCAATATAGCTGAGTGGGTCGTCTACGTCTATAGATTTATATAGTCTATGATCCTGAATCTATGTTGTGAGCAACTCATTCCTTTTCCAGGAGAAATATTGTTCATATACTATGAAATATATTAATAAACATTACTAAAGAAAGTTGGCACACTAAGTTCGGTCGAGGCTATTTTTCGATTAATATTGTTTTAAAAATTAAAAACAAAAGTAAATATATTAGAAAAATAAAAAAAAATCTAATACAAAAGTTTATAAAAAAAAAATATAGAACAGCTCTGGTAAAAATCAAAATTTGTTCCTCATTAGAACAATAAATACTTAAAAAAATTTTTGCTGTCAAGAATATACCTTGAAAGTTACATCTTTTGGAGCATGTAATAACTTTTAGTATTAAAAAAACATATGGGAAACGAGTTCGTCTAATTATATTAAAAAAAAACATTAATAAAACAATTTTATTTAAAAGTTGCCCGAACCGAATTTCGGATGGCCACCCTCTTTAATAATGTTTATAAATATATTTTACAGCATATGAACAATATTTCGCCTGGTTCTTTAGAATGAGGGGTTCACAAGATATATGGGGATCTTGTACGTGCATGCGCAGTGTTGTATTGGCAAATAGAACGGTATGTGGGAAAACTATCAGTTATCCTCATCTGTGCAGATAAATTGACGGATATGAGAATTCGTACGACGTGTTCGCTGGTAATATTTGTTTGTACGGTTTGAATACGTAAGCTTAATCGAACGTGTAACGTCCTCAATGTACAATACTCAAGCCCCTCTCAGGTTATTTACAAAGGAAGAAGGCTATGATTACAATCACATATCAAGAAAACGCACGGACTGGTGCTCCAGCTACTAGATATACCATGTTTGAACACTAATTATATCCCTTATTTGTTTGACTGAAAGAAGTGTAAAAAATTTTAATTGCTTGGATAATTTATTTTATTTGTTAACGTCGGTTCTATACGATTCCCCATTACTAGTTCTATACCGGAAAATACAGTCAAAACAGACTACGACTAATGTTGGTAAGACATTTTAGACAAGAAGCTTGAAAGTTTGGACCTTCCAATGTACAAGGCATATATTGATATAAACGAATTGTCAGAATTTATCAGTGGTATGTTAAAGTAAGGAGTAAGTCATGATAAATCAGTGGAATTATTTTGGTATTGAGTTCTGGGCAACGAAATAATGAAGTAACTAGAGAACGTAAAGTGTTTTTTAAGTAAGTGCAACGCCGTTTTGTCTATAGCTCAAACAATAATTTTCGATATTCGCAGAACCGTGTGCAACAGCCGGCAGTTAAATATAATTAAAATTTTAATGAAATATTCAACAAAATGTTTATTCAAACTTTCATTAAAATCATTTATAATTACCAAAAAATATACTCGATCTTGCTCGAAATCCGAAATGAAGGCGGGCGTTGTTTATGCTTATATATCAACTAAGTATTTATTGCAGTGAGCTTTAAGTCAAATCGAAATCTGCTCTAAGCAAGTTGAAATTACGTACGAACTCCTGTCTGAAATTTGTAGCAGTACAAGTTTATACAAATTCTTTATAAATCAGTCACTTAGGTCTTAATCTAATATTTAAAATTCTCGTGTCACAGTTTTAGTTGCCATACTCCTCCGAAACGGCTTGACCGATTTCGATGAAATTTTTTGTGCTTATCCGGTATCTATGAGAATCGGCCAACATCTATTTTTCATCCCCCTAAATGTTAAGGGTAGTCCACCCCTAAATTTTTTTTTTTTTTTAGACAAAATTTTTAATTTCTATTTTTTTATGATACAACATACAAAAATACATACAATCCTCAATTTTCACTCTTCTACGATCAACCCTTATTTTTTAATAGCCATTTTAGTAATCACAGTTTTCGTTGCCATACTCCTCCGAAACGGCTTGACCGATTTCGATGAAATTTTTTGTGCTTATCCGGTATCTATGAGAATCGGCCAACATCTATTTTTCATCCCCCTAAATGTTAGGGGTAGTCCACCCCTAAATTTTTTATTTTTTTTTTTAGACAAAATTTTTAATTTCTATTTTTTTATGATACAACATACAAAAATACATACAATCCTCAATTTTCACCGTTCTACGATCAACCCTTATTTTTAAATAGCCATTTTAGTAATTTAATAATTGCATAACTAAATATTATTTCGCAAAAGTGTAATTTATTTAATTAAGACTGACAGAAATTGTTGAAACGATAAATATTTGTGTTACGGGAACGAAAACGGGAAAGGGAAAAACGGGAAAGAGTAAAGACTGAAATAAAAAAGTTGTACTTGATGAGAATGGAAACAAAAAGGAAATGAGACCAGGGCCAGGAACGGAAACGATAAAATATTTATGCGATGGGAACAAAAACGGGAAAGGGAAGAACGGGAATGAGTTAAGACGGAGATAAAAAAGTTATTTTTGATGAGAATGGAATGGAAGCTACACTAGGGCCAAGAACAGAAATAATAAAGTATTTTTGCGATGGGAACGAAAAAATGAAAGGAAGAACGGGAATGAGACAAGACTGAGATAAAAAAAGTGATTCTTATGAGAAACGAATACTACCCGTGCGAAGCCGGGACGGGCCGCTAGTATAAAATAAAAATTAAAGTCAAATAGGAACTTGCCGGTTATGAATTTAAGACATATGCTAAATTTAAGATACTTCTTCATAATTATGATAAAAGTACGAATTGACTAGAAGCCTTCTTCTGCGTTTACCGTCTAACCACTCATACTCTAACTCTTGCAATCGCAAGGTCCCCGCGCGCCGGTCTTCAACCCTGCAAAATCCATGCGCATCGGTATTCAACTCCGTGAAGTTGCGTTTGACATTTTCTATATTGTTAAGTGATATTTTTGACTCTATGATAATTATAAATTTTTCTAGGTACTTATAAGAATTATATTATTTGATACTCTTGGCTTCCTATATTCCTTCTAAGCAGTGACTGCAAGAGTATACCATACCATACATTAGCCCATTAATGCTGCCCCACTGCAGGGGCATTAA
Source organism: Luffia ferchaultella (assembly GCA_949709985.1). NCBI lineage: Eukaryota > Metazoa > Arthropoda > Insecta > Lepidoptera > Psychidae > Luffia > Luffia ferchaultella. The sequence goes on from OX453244.1 coordinate 1,676,020, forward strand.
TGAGCGTCGTCGATGGTCTGCGCGAGGGTATACTGAAACTGAATATTTAAAGGGATATATTTTAACCAATACCTACTCGAAAAAAATCCTTATCAAAATTAAACCCCTGACACACTAGAGCAACATACAAAGAAACAAGCATCGTATAAATTTTAAATATAACACATGAAAAGATAAGTATGATTTCCACATTTTATTTAATGCCATTTCTTCTCAGACGTATTTTCTCTAATACTCTCAAAGATAGTTAAACCAGTACCACAGAATTAGACTTAACGTAAAGTTCAACGTCTCTTAGAAAATGTCCCGCCTACCATCCATACGAATTGAATAATTTCAAAAGGAATCGCACAAAATTAAAGCAAAACGGTTTTCCCCGAACGTGACCACTCGATGGTATCGCGGGACAAATAAATAAACGCGTACCAGAATTATAATTTTATAGAGAAAATATTTCTCGGTTGTAATTGGTCCGGGAGCGCTCAAAGGAGTCTCTTATAGCTGATTGGTTCGGGGGCCGGCACAACAATTTACCTCATTCTGTTTTGTATACAAAATTTTGAATGCCTGAAAAGTACGCCCCAATGAATTCATTCAGGATTTCATGAGCCTTTGTGGTTGTAAAGTTACTTTTGATGAGTTCCATATCTCTCAACTGATGGAATGACACTCCTTCTTTGGATTCATCCAAGACATGATTAAAAGTAAGCATTTTTGGTTTGAAATAGTTGTAAAGAGATATTTTACAAGACTTTTCTAATAATTTGAATACTTCGATTTAAAAAAATAAATATATTGACGGTCCCATCTCAGCATATTTATCATGTTATTATGTATGTAAGAAGAAACATGAGTGACTTTAGTAGGAACAACGAAATACATGACTATGACACTAGGATATAATAATACGACAGATTGAGGCTTCCTCAGTTACAGGCTGAGTAAAATTAATGAGTCGTTTCTGGAACTTTGCTCGCGAATTTATAATAGACTACCAAACAAAATTACCAATATGTCGAAACACTAATTTAAGAATCATATTAAAAAGGTCTTCTGGGCTAAAGCTTATTCATAAGCTCTTAGAGATTTAAAAAATATCACGGCCAGGTTTTGGAGAGAAGAATCGAGACGTCGAGAAGACGTCGAGAGAATGCGCTTTTAGAATCCCACATGTACAGTATAATTACCTCAGTTTGTATGTTTTTCTTTTGTTGTTTTGCGTCTACTGATGATTATAAATGTAATTAAGGTGTCCAATTATTTTGGTTGCATTTTTAAAGTTAACTTCAAAAGCGATTCTTGTAATTCTGTTTTGAATAAAATCATTTTTGTTCTTTTTTTCTTGATGAAATTGTTGAGGTTTTTTTTTGTAAAATCACAGGAATACATCATTTCATTTTATTGTTATTTTATGATATTTTGACAACGTGTATTACATTCATATCAGCAAGTTGTTATTACTGAAATATATTTCTTGTGTGTATCTGAATCTGAGTGTTGTTAAAATATGTCCTCCCTAAGTGTTTGGCAATACTCCAATAATCTTAATTTGAGATCACTGCCATGCGCGTGTGTCTCAGTACAGTTATTAATCTTATTTTATTTTTTAAATCTTTTGTAAAAAAAAAACCACGGCCTAAAATAATAATTCTGATTTCCGTATATTGTATTGTATACATAAAAGTAGAAATTTCATAGGCTGAGTGGTGGCTCTTTGTTCTTTTAAAAACACGATTAAAACACATACGTGTTCTTGCGGAAAATTGTGTGAAAAGTTTTGTTGCTCCCGAAAAGAAGTAATGCTTCAAATTACACGACCAAAAAACATTTTTACAAAAAGAAAACATAAACTATTATTTATAATAATAATAATAATAATAACACACACAATCACAACAACGTCTAGGTCCCAAACTAAGCATTAGCTTGTATTCTGGGGTTCGAACCCGGGATTGTTTGTTATTTGCTGTTTGTTTGTTATTTGTTATATATATAAAATTTGCAATATTTGTTTGTTACAAATATGTCGACTGACCGGCGAGCCGAGTAGTTAGAGACCCTAACGCGCAGCCAAGGGTTGCGGGTTCGATTCCCGCCCGGGACAAATATTTGTGTGCATGAACATGTTTATTAGTTCCATGTATGGGTGTACAAGTATCTATACATGTATATATTATTAAAAAAAAAGAATATTTAAGTATGTATATCTGTTGTCTAGTACCCCATAATTGAAGTAAAATACTTACTTTGAGACTAAATGGCGCTGTGTGGGATGTTTCATATATTATTATGTTGCACCAACACAACTATAATACGTGATTTATTTAAGTAATGATAGTTTCAAAAATTATAAACAAATAATTAAAATAAAATTAATAATAATAATAATAACGTACACTTGGTACCCAAAACACAAGCATTAGCTTATCAAGTAGCGTACCTGTATCAATATTCATCATTTAAATACTGACCCGACCTGGGATTCGAACCCGGGACCTCCAGCTTCGTAGGCAGGGTCGCTACCCACTAGGCTAAGCGGTCGTCTATAATTAACAATAACGTAGCGAAATACTGCAGTCTTCACACACTTCTGCGTCATATAAAATTTCACAAATAAAAGACCGTCCGTAGTTAGATCTAATTTTCACTCCAACCATGAAAAATAGATACATATTATTAATTTTAGAAATAATTGCCTTTTTCCTAAATAAATTATGTAATTAAGCTAGTACGTTAAACTTCAATAATAATAATTTTTTGTTACAGGTAAGCTGATAAATATGCAACAAATGTATTGGTAAGGTTTGAAAGTTCGATAAGCATCTCCCAAAATCGAGGATAGCTTTTATCAAAGCAGCAATTCGTTATATAATCGTGGTAATAAAATGAGTCTTTTATTACCATGCATGAAAAGTGTCTTATAAAATGTATTGTAATGAAACAAATATTTATTACTTTTTCGCAGCGAGATCAGGCGCATTTTTATTAAACTTTAAATAACAGCAATTAAACAAAAGACTTGTGGCACTCGAGGACTGCCGCGGTAAAGCTATTGCATAGCATTTTGTATCAACTTATGCAATTATAATTATTTATTTATTTTATTTATGCAGTATTTCTTTTTCTTTGTTTTTGAAGTAAAACTTCTTTAGGCGCGACTAGGAGTAACTCAGATTTTTTTTCTGACGGAAATAACGCTCAGTATCCTATAGTATATTCTATAGTTTGAGTAGTTTCCGCTATTCAAAAGTAGTAACTTGGATTAAGCAATCTCGCCACGACTGTGTTCTTGAAGAGAAATGTAGAAAAGAAGTAGAAGCAATGAAAAAAGATCAAGTTCATAGTGAAATTCCTCACATTACGTATTATAATATTTTAACAAAAAACTTACACAATGTTGCTGATTATTTTAGAAATAATGAAGTCTGAAATACTATAAAATCTTGTAATTTAAAGGAAAAATACCCATTATATAGTAATATGCTGAAATATCGTTGTAAATATTATAATATAAATATTATAATATTTTAACAAAATAGAGTCGTACAATACGTCCAGTTGCACGCACACAAACACCGTGTCGAAGACTGCCGAAAAGAAACGACGTTAGACAATGCACCTGATTCTGATTCTTCAAGCCACACCTCCGTGCCCGTTGGAGTGGCGAGCGTGAGGTTTTTTTTCGTTACGGAATTTCTGGATTCGGTCCCCGCGCTCAAGGCCCGCGATAGAAGCTATGCAATAGCTTAAAAGTCTACATTAGAAACCGTTGTCAACAAAGTGACGTTGTGAAAGTTTGAGACGTTAAAGGCTTGAAGCTTATACGAGCCTCGGACTTTTGAAATATATATCTGATGTTGTTTGAAAAAACTCTTCATTCACAATATTTAGGTTAAGTGTAGAGAAATATAGGTATAAGTCAAACTTATGGAATCATTATAGATAATAAAAATTGAAATTTCAATAACATTAGTATATTATCATAAAATGTCTATAATAGGCACAATATTTACCAATAAGATATAAGTCGGATATATTTGAAAATGTACTCAAGTCTTTTCTTTAGACTTTTGTGTATTGAACTCGATTTTTTCTTTTCCCTTTGAACGGCACGGAACCTGAAAAGAGCGGCTTATTTCTGAAAACTTCACACAACAGCTGCATTTACCCACGTATGTTATGTGTGAGGTTACTCGAATACAAATTACAGTAAATACTTCATATGATTTGTCTATTTTGATATAAATTATAAAAAAGAACGCAAAGTTGTATATTCCTGATTATGTTAGATTTCTTTCAGTTATATATAAAAAGGAATCATTTGAAAAAACCTGATTTGGCTTGGAGCTCTAAGTGGAGTATAAAAAAAGATTTCATTCCTCAAAGAACATCTACGACTTCCACTTGAAGTGATGGGATATAACAATAACGGGGCCCTAACTTGCATAATCCGTTTTGTTGGTTTATGTAGTTCCTTCAACATGGTTTGTCAACGGCACTCTATTATTAAGCCCTTCTTTTTCTCAGTCTGTCTGTCTGTCCATCTGAACTACTTTCAAAGGCTTGTTATTATGTAGCAGGTGTAAAATTTCAAAGAATATATGTTATAGAGCAAATGTTCTTACTAATACTGAATTGATATATTATAAGGAATGTATTAGTTTAGAGTTTTTTTTGTTTTTACTCACTGTTGTGTGTTGGTAACTTCGGTGCACAAAATAGACTCGCGCTTGACCGGTTTTTTTATTTATATCAAAATTATCCATAAATTATTAACTAATTAATACCTAACCTACTATAAACATTTAAAAAAATCAATAATGGTCTACGACTATCATACTTTAAAGTAATTACAGACGTCTTTGTTTTACGATTTTTTTCTTTCACATAGATTTTTAATTACACGTTCCCGTTGTCACGATTTTTCACTTTAACGCAATAGAGTAGTAGACAGGTATTGAAAATATTTTATTTATATAATATATATATATATATATATAAACCAAAATATATTAAAATGGACTTTTAAACTTATTCATTAAATCTAATTTTTGTAGTTACAAGTGGCCTACCGTTACTAAAGTTGATGCCAAATCATTAACTTTATATTGAGTTCTTTACTTGTATTTCTTTTTACTGTTGAAATTGTTTAACTTGGCATCAAACTCAAAAATTGATAGCCGTTTTTACTTGTAATAATTTCATTAAGTGAACATAGGTTAGGTTCTTCTTCTTCTTCTTCTCAGTCGTACACTCCTGGCGGAGCGGTCGTGGTCATAGATTGTCTGATAGATTGGTTGCGACCTTTGCAAGGTTAGGTTATTGGAAGTCAAAGATGAGCGTCTACTATGCACACATTATTCACACTGAGTTTGAAGATTAAATGAATTTTTTACTATAGGGCAAAAACAAAAAACCATAAAAAAGACGATCTTGTCTGAGGACTCCTTTTAATTTTGTTCATTTCTGGTTTTTAATATTTATTAGAATATCTGCTTCAATAACACATATTCTTCAAAAATTTTAACCAGCTGCATATTACGGTTTAAAATATAAAGCCCTTTAAAAGTAGATCAGATGACAAACAGACAGAGGAACAGACGGCGTGGGCTTAGGTAAAGGGTCATGTAGTCAGCCTTTGAATTTGGAAAATAAAATATATAAAAAAAAACTTTTTATAAATCTTTATTGCATCAATAACACGTTGCAATTTATCAGAGTTGGCCGAGAGCCCCATACTAGGATTCCCTGTGTTGTTGGGAAACACATTAAAATATAATAAATTATATAAACACATTGAAAGTACTCTGCACTGCTAATATTTCTCGATGTCGTGAATAACAACCCGTTATTTTCATATCCCATCACTTGGAGCTGAAGTCTTAGGCGCTCTTCGTAGAATAAATTATTTTTTATTTCTATTCCACTTAGAACACCAAGCCCAAATATTGATTGGTATATTTCTCGGAGTAAGTCCAAAATATGAAATGCCAGTAAATATGTTTCCTTTGTATGAAATATGTACCTAAATAATAACGTATAGGCAAAAGCAAACTTGAAATAAAATTTAGGAAAATATTTTGTTTAATATATAGGTATGTTACTTTTTTCATTATATGTGATAACAATTTGAAAATTGTTTAGAATTACATGCAAATAACATGAAATTTACTTTCTATTATATATTAATAGAATTACATTTGTTTAATTAAATTTGTTTTGTATAAAGTAGACAAGGTTCCATTTAATGTGTAGGTTCAAAGTAAAATGTAATTTCACACTTCACAACAGATTGTCAAGACAAGCTTTTGGCCTTTGGTTAAAGTCTTGAGTATTGCGACGTAGTGTATAATTTAATACATAGCATTCAAGACGGAAGTCTGGAACGCCGAGAAAGGACGCCGCAGTCCCTTTTTAGAATTCCTACGCTTTACCGTTGCCAAGTTTTTGGGCAAAGCGTTTGGATTCTAAAACGGAATTGAAGGTGGCAACAACATTTCGACGCTCAGGAGGAAAACTAGGACGTGATGTGTATATATATTTGTTTTTTTGTAGTGAACTATAATGAACTGTACTGATTTTAGCTATTTTTGCTATTATTGTAACATTAAAGTAATGTATTCATTTTCTATTATTAATAAGATATAATTATTTGTTCAAATTTATTAACTTATATAAAAAGAATATTTTCCTTATTTTTATTTTTTTTAAATAATATCACAGAAAAATTCTTCAGAATTAGATAATAGTGTTTTGAAAAGCATGATAGCTTTGTGGCTAGCTATTTAGATTAAACATCAAAATACAATCTAGTCTTAAATCCAGTATTTTTCATTTCTAATTGTAATAGATTTCTTAGTTTTGAATTAGTAACGACTATTACAAAAGAAAATAATTACTTCTAAGTTGTAAGAGATTAAGTAAAAAAAAAATTGAAAGGAAAAAATTTACCCTTATATGATCATTTCGTTGTCTGTCTGTCTGTTTGTCAGTCTGTCAAGGCCTGTTTTCTCAAAAACGGATGTCCACATCAAGTTGAAGTTAATATCCAATACTAGGGTCTATGGTCAATTGAAATTGTAAAAAAAAATTAGTTTCTAAGGCAACGCAATCATAAAATACGGCCGCGTATTTATGCGATGTATATTAACACTCGCAAGTAAATTAAAACTTATAGAGTACTTTCTGTCGACTTAAAATTATGAAATTTGGCAAAAATTAAGGTCTTACAGCAGAGGTGAAGAGAAAATTCGTTAATATATAGTTATATCACATAAAAATATATATTTCATTAAATACCTTTTTTTCCAGAAATATATAAAAATATTAAATTGAAATTTCTATCTAGTGCTTAGGTTTATGGTCTGTTAGAGCTGTAAAAAAATTAACCCTCTAGGTCAATCCAATAAAAAATATTCATTTATCGTCATTTACGTCGCTTATTTGGACACTCGCAAGTAAACACAAACCTATAGGGTACTTCCCGTTGACCTAGAATCATGTTTGGCAAGAATGAAGTTCTTACAACAAAAATAAATGACCAAATCAGAAATTCATTATTTTTTAGCAATATCCTATTTTTTTAAAAATATTTTTACATTGAATCTAGGTGGCATTCTGCCTGTGAGTAACACCAAACACGTCAATAGACGTTTACAATTGTATGGACTAAGAACGCGAATCCGACACGCATTTAGCGCGTTTTTTTATTTTAACTACGTATGTTGTAATATAACTTACGCAACCCTTATTTCAAAAGCTTGAAAATGGAGCTTTTATCACAGTCAGAATAGAATTTGCTCTTTCCGTTTCACATTTCGTTGTCGCTGAACTGGCACTTGTGAATAGAGTGACTTTAGAAATAAAGAACAAAAGGTTTTTTTCGGCCTCGGAAATATTTCATAAATATAAAGCTTTATGTCGAAACAGCGTTACCGGAAAGAAATTTCTTGATTGAAAAACTCACTTTGTATTTATTTTTTTGATTATGTAATATTTTGCACAATAGTACCTACATTTACGAATGTCGTTTGTGTAATAAAGTGGTTTGATTGGTAGAAAATTCTCAATTCACATTGTTAACTCGGTGGTATAACACGCTGTTAACTTTGTTACTCTATTAATTTAATTATTACAAAAACGGGCGAATTAACTTCTTGGTATATTTTTTTGTGGAATAGTGTTTTCTTTTTGGAAAATATATTTATGTACGAATTTACGAATCACGTATTGATTATAGATATTTTTGGATTTTACATATGAACTAGTTGTTTAGATAATATAATATAGCGACATCTTATGAAATTTTGAGGTCACAGTTGATTTACCAAGTACCACAAAAATTTACGAGATGGCACTATATTAAATAGTCAAGCAAACATTTTTCGTTTAAATTTTCCTTTTTCAAGAAATACAACTATATAAGTAGGTAAACTTAAAATGTAAAATCTTATAGAAATATAAAATTTCGTCCAAATCGTTAGAACCGTTTCCGAGAGCGAAATTTTATATGTATACGATCTATAAGCATGATCGCGCGTCCTAGAAACTATATTAAGTGAATGAGCAGTTTCTCTTTTAATATTAAATTTGATAATATCCAAATTATTAGACAACGTCTACTTGTTATTCGTAGATAAGTAATTTGCTTACTGAAATCAAAATGCGCGCGCAGAATTGTCGCTACGATACAATTATTTATTTAACATTTTTCGTTTCACTTTAATATAATATTATTTAATTATTTAATGTTGTATTTTTCATAGATATTTATTTTTTTTTTTTTTTTTAATGATGAACATATATTATATAATTAAAATTAATAAATTAAATAACAATAAATACAAATAAATCTAAGAACTAATTAACAATATTTATTATTTTTATTATTTTTAATTACTTATTAAACATGTTTGACAAAGAGTGTTCGTTCAATAGTATAAAACTTTTAACACTATTTTTTTTATTTATTTGAAACCTTTTCACTCTTCAGTGCGGCTCGGGAATAATTTTTTTTGGATTGTGTTAAGATATACGTGTAATTATCGATTCACTCATAAAAAATACGAATGAGAAGACGTGCGAAAATATATTAATACTATATCAGTGTACACGCTCAACGCTGATTTCTCAATTCTGAGTGATTTCCTTTACTATGATTTGGATTGTGTTTGGTTTTGTATTGTAAAAAAAAATGTCTTTTTGTGTATGAATTGTATTTTGGATATTGTGTTTTTTGATGTGGGTTGTCAAAAACAGTATTTTGAGTACATTATTTTTAGTGAACAGTAAACAGTAGTAAAGGTCAAGAACAAGTTTAATACCGTTTTAACTGTATGATTGGCAACCCTAGCATTAACGTATTTGGCTTTGCTCACATTTTTATAGTTCCGACGCGATACCTTGTTTTTCTGATATCTAAACCTAAAACCTGAATCTAACGTTGGCGTAACCAGAGCGAACTTCCGATACAAAATACAATGGACGTATAATGCTGCACATAACAGATAATCCAGGTAATTATTACCCTTTCATTCGCGATATGCTCATACAGCCGAATAGCTCATTTAAGACAATGCCGTCTCGAAGCCCGAACACGTTCAGTCTGCATTCAAAGACATTTAAATGCATTAACTTCAGCCGACTATTCGCAAACGATCCATTCCGATGGTTTATATTCCCGGCTGTGGACGCGGATTACCTCGTCTTTGGAAAGACTTCTTTGAATTTAAGGATTTTTTGCTTAGAGGGTCATTATCGCGGAACACTAAATGTACATTTAGTTCTATGTTTTATTTATAACTAGTTTTCGCCCGTGGTTTCGACGAGGAAAACGACTACAAATTCTGTTATATTACGTATTGATTCTTTCCTACTCTCATTCCAACTCGCATTACCATTTAACATATATATCCTGATAGTGTACCCCCTTCCTCCAAAACATTTTCTGTGAAGTATAATTTTGTGTGACCCACATGAGAAATTCATACTGGAAGAGAAAATTAAAATTCTGAATTTACATTTCACGTCTAATTTAACAAAACGTTTGTTTAAAACAATGATAATGACCTACGGTCTGCCTAATTACTGAATCTGATATTTTGCTCACTTTTTCAATCGTTTCGAGCAATGAGATGCGGTATCCTGATTGTTGTGGTATCTAAGCTTGAAATGGATCATAAACCGATATGTCTGAAACTGAGTCCATTCTAAATGAAATAATGATACTCTTATAAATATTTTTTTTTTAAATATCACTGTTGGGATAAACACTAATATTCAATAGATCATTGAGTTACTTTTTACAAGTAAAATTAGGACTTTTTTGTTTAGTTTGTAATACATTTTTAACGGTTCATCATATTATCTTATTAGGGTATTTTCCTAATATTGAGAATATTATATTTACCACCAAATATAAAAATGAAGTGTACTTGGTATCGAAATTTACAAACAAAATTATATTCGAAGAGTATGGAAATTATAAGCTATTGACAATTGAAAGTTTACCTCTGTTACTTTCTAGAAAAAAGCAATTTAATATTATTTTAAATGGCCTGAGGTGCCTGAGGTCAGGAATTGCCCTGACCGGCTTTGTCTTACGCAACAAATTATATATTCCTACTTAATAAAAGTTTTGTTATTTTTTTAAAATCATTTTACTGTTATAATGATAATAATAATAACAGTAATAGCTCTGACATTCCACACAGCGCCAGCTAGCCCTAACCTAACAAAGCTTGTATCATGGGTACTAAACAACAGATATGAATACCTAGATATGCTTTACAATATATAAATGTATACATATTTTACTATCAGAGACGGAACAAATAGACATATTTATGCACACAAATATTTGTACCTACCGGGCGGCAATCGAACCCGCAACGTTTGACTTCGTGGTTGGAGTTAATCGGTCAGTCATTTATATATTTAGAAAACTTTTCATGGCAAATAATTTAAAAAAAAAAGTTTAAGATGTAGTAAAATTCAATTTCTTGCTATTGTTAGAGGTAAAGATTTTTATCCCAAAAACGCTGCATTACTATATATAGTACAGATGAAACTATGCTGTAAATTATTGTGAAGGTGGTTTTAGTGATTTTTGGCTCAGCAGCAAAAGTGCTCGACACAAATCTCATCGACTTTCTGCTAAATGCCGTAAGTTCGGGCTTTGTCAAACCAACAAAAACGTCTTTCCTTTGTATTTCACTTTTGGTCTCCATTTACAGTATGATGTATTTGAAGTTATTATCGTCCGTTAAGAATAGCTCGTTTGTTCTCAATATAATCCTAGTTTGTTAGTATTGGCGTATTTATTTATAATTTAAAGCGGATTCAATTGATGACTCGTTTATAGGATTGGATTGGTTACGACTAACAACAATGGTGTCTTCTACTATATTATTTATTAGGAAAAACTATCCATACTGTTTAATTTCAAATGTTACATATCTTACTTTAACTTTGAAAAAAAAGTCTGGAATATTTACACCATATTGAGTAATATTGCTGTTCGGCGTGAGACAGGAAGTTTACTCATTTATGATTGGTTAGCACGTAATCACGCGAAGTGTTTGCTCTAGGCAATGCAACAAGAACGTATATATGATTAGGTTACCATATCATACCATCAGCCCATTAATGCCTCAATGCAGGGGCTTGGGAGGGTTAGGCCTCCCCCCAGGATGAGGGGTCTGAGAGCCTAATCCACCACGCTGCTCCAGTGCAAGTTGGTGGATTGTAACGACAGCCATCTATTGGTGGCTACCGGGACCGACGGCTTAATGGACTCTCCGAAGCACAGTCAGTGATAATTATGTACATGAGTTAGAAACATCTCATTGGCACATGCCCTGGGATTCAAACCACGGCCTTCTGAACAGGAAGCGGGCTCGCTACCACTCGGATATCACGACATCCGATATGATTAGATTACTGCAGCTACGTTAAAATATCAGCTACACTCACGTGGGAATTTTTTAAGAATCGTTCTAGATCTTTAAATCTAAATCCAGCTCGTAGACACAAAGCGGTGCGGGACAAGATAAACGTAAAAAACCGGCCAAGTGCAAGTTGGACTCGCAAATGAAGGGTTCCGTAACACTGTATAATATATTTAAAAAAACAATTTCTGTGTATGGGAACCCTCTTCAATTATTAACTTTATTTCATTTTTATTATTTACAGTTATAGCCACCATAGTAATAGGTATGTATACGTACTTGTACACTCTGTTAGAATTTCAAATGTCTACCTATAACGGTACAGACAATACAGCACTGTGACAGACGGACTAACGGACGGGCGGACAACGGTGCCTTATTAATAGGGTTTTCGTTAACACCCTTTGGGTATGGAACCTTAAAAACTATAGTTATATTTTATTATTATAGTTATAGTTATATTCTATAGAAGACGTCATTTTCCGGTCATCAGGAAAAATATAAAAAAACAAATTTGCTTTTTGTTTATTGAATTGAAATGGTAAAGCCTTGTCCCAGAAATTACAAAGCCCGAATCGACTGAGCCGTAATCCGATTTGATTGAAGGATTACGTGGTATTGCAGTGCGTGCGGCATGGTCTATTGTGACATATATTATTTTTTAATAGGAACTATTGTTGTACAGCTGGGTAACAGCCGCATAACATCAATGTAAGCGATTACTTAGTAATAGTGCACAGTGGTAGTCGTGTACTAAAATATAAAACCCTATAGCGTTGCCATGTCTGTGAGTGCTGTTAATATAAAAAAAAAGGTTTAATAAAAAATCTTTATTCCTATTTCTTTTATAATAAGTGAAACCAATCACAGTACAATATACGTACGAGGCATATATTATATTTGTAAGTGTGACGACCGCTTAGCCTAGTGGGTAGCGACCCTGCCTACGAAGCTAGAGGTCCCGGGTTCGAATCCCAGGTCGGGTCAGTATTAATATGATGAATATTGATACTGGTACCGGGTCTTGGTTGTTATATATATAAAATATATATATATATATTATAAAGAATATTTAAGTATGTATATCAGTTGTCTAGTAACCCATAACACAAGCATAATACTTGCTTACTTTGGGACTAGATGGCGCTGTGTGGGAAGTCCCATGTATTATTATTATTATTATTATGTAAGGCAAATTGGCTTAAAAATTATTTAATTAGTACTGTACAAAAATGTGTTCCATTATGTATAAACGCAAAAAAGTTGTGTGCAAAATCATCGTCTACGCGTTTTAGTATAATGAAAATCATCTGTAAACCTATAAAAATTAAAATTTGAGGTGTTATCTCCAAAATACAGATTTTATATTTTATTTTTGTTTACATTGTGATAAAATTTCGAAAATTACCTTATTAATCAATGTACACGCTCGCTGCATCCAATCGTGCTCAAAGGCCTTGTCGATGGCGGTCAACTTACCTCTTAAGGTTAAACGTTACCGTCGATTTCCATACAAAATTTATTTGACCAGAAGTAAAAACTATAAGTTGTTCTATTTATTTTACCAACTTAATAAATTGACTGTATCATAAACTTGGCTTTAAATTTATAAAAAATGTTCTTTCTCACACCAAACAGTTCTAATTCTGATTTAAAAAAAAAAAACCGTTTGCACGTATGTAACAAAATCAAAAAATATGAACTTTAAAATCTAAAATTAGAACGGTTTTCTGTTAAAAAGATTTTTTTAATTATTTATTATGTATTTTACTTATTAATATGATAAAATAAAAATTTAAAAGACCCCCGACACAAAAAAAAACTAACCTTTAAAAAAGGTGAAATAATACAAGTTTGTCCATTGCCTAATGATTTTTGATCCTTAAAAGCGTCTGGTACAGCTAATTATTAGCTATTTTACGTGTACGTTTACGTTAAGCAGTCCTCGACGCTTTTTAGGATCAAAAATCATTAGACAGTGAATAAACTTGTATTATTTAACACTTTTTAAAGGTTAGTTTTTTTTTTGTGTCAGGGGTTTTTAAAATTTTTAATTTAATTTTTATTTCACAATTTTATACTTTTATTTAGTTAAACTAATTCACACATGATCAGACAAAAAAATAATTTTCAAGTTTTTAGTTTTCATTTCGTTAGTTAATATTCCTCATTCCCTTTCAATATAATGAACATTATGCTACTAGTCAAGCCCTTTAATTTGCTACCCATAATGAGGGATTTGTGGACAATGGAATTGTATAGACGCTCGCTCTATAAATATTAAGAAAATGTTGGTTAAAGGTAATACATAATGTTCTACATAATTGCAAACAAAAATGATTTTCATTATAATTTGGACGTGTTTCTTCACCAAAATATTTTCGTTGGTATAAAAATGGGAAAAAACGAATCAGGTTTTGGAAGCGCAAAACAAGAACTTCATAGTTATCTTTTATGGAACTTCGTGGCGCGCAATCACGCGGCCAGTGTATAAATATCTATAGAAAGTTCTGTCGTACTAAAAAATTACTTCTTTGTAACAACCACAGAAGGTAGATAAGGTTAGAAGTGTTTAAAAACGATTTTGTAAAATCTGATGTCATCAAAATTTATATAGAGACAAGTTAATACTTGTAGTACAAAGCATTACAAACATTAATATACGAATAAATACTAGTACAAATATTTGTTTTTACTGATGACATCCATATCAGCTTATGCTCCACTGCAGGGAAGGTCTAAGCAGGCCTTCCCTCGGGTTGGGAGAGCTTGGAGCTTAATCCGACACGTTGCTTCAGTACGGGTCGGTGGATTTCAACGGAGACCGATGACTTAACGTGCTTTCCGAGATATGAGTCAGTGATTGGTATATATAAGTCAGAAAAAACTCATTGGTACATGCCCGTTTTTTTTCTAGGATTCGAACCACGGCCTTCTAAACAGTAGGCGGGCTCTAGCCACAGACTCGGCTATCACGACATTACTGTTAAATTATGCATTTTTAACAGAATCGCATGTTCACGTGACATTTCAAACCCCTTTTATGTTCCGTGGTAGGAAGGATGAATGGTTGGTAAAGTTTTGTTGTATAAAGGCGATCTCTTATTACAGACAGTCGTAAAGTTTTACTGTAATGACCTTATACTTCTTTTCAACTTTGTGTCACAAGGTAGTTGCGGCGAAGGAAAAACGACTTTTTTGAAATGTTCTTAATAAACGTTGATTGTGTATCTACTATATTATGTCTAAGCACACGATAACAAAAAAAATTGGCTTTCTTATAAAGCGTCAGATTTTTATCTATACTGATATTATAAAAAGGAAATATTTGTTTCCTTGTTGGAAAGGAAAAGTTTGGTTTATTGTTTATTTGTTACGGAAAAACTCAAAAACTACTTAACTGAATTTCAAATTTCTTTCATTTATAGAAAGCTACATTATCAGCGAGTAACATGAATTATATTTTATTTTCAAATTAGTTTTCTGCCCGCGGCCCCGCTCGCGTGGACTACACAATTGTACCGGGACCGCTATCATTTTTTTTATAGATTTAGTACAAAACCTAAAGAATGGTATTTGAAATAAATACTTTAGGGAAAACAATGTCTTGTTATTTATTTCTTAGCTATGAATGCGTTCCTACCGTTTTTAGGGTTGTGTAGCCTGACAAAGAACCCTTATAGTCTATCTATGTTCGTCTGCCCGTCTGTTTGTCTGCCCATTTGTCCCATATGTCACAGCCAGTTTACTCGCAAGCTATTAATGTAATAAAGCTGACATTTCGCAATATATACAGATTTGTAACCGCTACATTAGTGTGAATTCCAATCTTAGAAAAAAACTTCAAGGGTGCACACATGCAATGAAGGTGTTTTTTATTCATCCCATCGGGTGATGTATCGTTGAATAGCTACTTTAAAATTACAGGCGTACAAGCACGGTTTATTTACTTATCGATTAAGGAAATTTAGATCAAAATTATTGATATCGGCAAAAGTTTAGAAGGTGTAAAACGTTATGATTATTGACTCCTAGCGCTGTATAGGCTACCACTATCTTTCTCACACCATTCAGGTCCCCGCTCCGTCAGGAGAGACAGGGAGCGTTTAGTGAAATACCTATTTCTTGTTGACTGCAGTCTCATCAACTTTATTAAAAAAAAAACATCGACCGCTTCATACAATAGCTTACCGGCCGCGAGGCCGCGAGTTTGCTCGCATGGACTACATCCCACACAGCGCCGTCTAGTCACATAGTAGGCATTATGCTTGTATTATAGGTACTAGACATCTTAAACTATCTTTATAATATGTACATATGTAGATATTATACACCCAGACACGAAACAAATACACATGATCATATACACAAGATTTGTGTGAGGAGGGTATCGAACCCGCAATCTTCGGTTTTACAGTTAGGATGTCTAACCGCTCTACCAATCAGTCAGTCTGCATACGTAAACCTGTACAAAAGAAACCACTATATCTATTATCATGCAATAATATAAAATTCCTCGCCTATTCAAAATTACTTGTGTAAAGTCTAGGCAAGTCTGTTTTCAAAATAGTGCTTGGACACCTCCCTGGGTGTTTTCGAATGGAAATCACGTAATCTGGCGTCAAGCCAGCCGCCGTACTAATTCTTTAACTGGCATAATAAATTCGACGGCTTGTTCTCGATTCTTAAAGTTCGTCTGTTAAAGTTTAATAACATTTTACTTTTAACATGGCCGTTAAGGTTTTTTTCGAATATATAATTTGTATGAGGATGAGATTTATCATCAAAACTTTAAACAGCTTAAAAAAGAAATACATCTAAATAATAATAATAATAATAATAATAATAATAATAATAATAATAATAATAATACATAGGACTTCCCACACAGCGTCATCTAGTCCCAAAGTAAGCAAGTATTATGCTTGTGTTATGGGTTACTAGACAACTGATATACATACTTAAATATTCTTTATAATATATACATATAAAAATTATTTTGCGAAGACACCACGCACATATAACAACCAAGACCCGGTACCAGTATCAATATTCATCATATTAATACTGACCCGACCTGGGATTCGAACCCGGGACCTCCAGCTTCGTAGGCAGGGTCGCTACCCACTAGACGAAGCGATCGTCAAATCTAAATATATAAATCTAAATATATAATAATAAATGGTTTACATTATAAATATAAAACATTATATATGTGATATATATCCCAATATAATATAAAACATTTGATAGAATATGAAATATTTTTATGATAGTCTTTGGATATTAATCCCGATAGAATGTGTTTTTTTTTTAAATGGTTTTTAAATAAATGTTCTTTTGATATTGTGTTAACTCATAAATACTTTGTAATAAATAAATTATTATTATTATTTTTTTATTTAAATATTAGTTGTAAATATAACAAAGCATTGCGGCGTAGTTATCGTCAAATAATACAGGTTTTTGAAACTATTTGAACAAATTAAATACGCATATAACAAAAACAAAGGTATATTAATTACGGTAAAAGCAATCATACTATATAAATAAGTAAGCACCAAGGTTATAGCCCTCATCGGCGCCATGAATATCCATTCGCAAAATATCCCTGTCGATGCTATCTACAGATATATCCGGCCAACATTATTTGCATGATCACCCCACCAAAAATTATTTGCTCCCAGCTTATTTCGTTTCAATTTTCCCTTCGGCGAAAAACACGTTTTCCCAAACTTATTTTTCACAAAAGCCCGCCCCACCCCTTCCACTAACCCCCAATTTAGTCCTCCTCCCCCCATCTCGACCTTCCCACATATCAGTGACAACATATCAAAATTTCCGCAACATGAATAATTCTCTTGTATTCTGCTATTCCGATACACTCGTGAATGGAGGGCGATTATACGGACAAATTTGGCTGTCGAAGGAAAAACGACTCTAATTTGTCGAGCATTAGACTCAGAGCCGTGCTGCGGGGCTTGAGCCATCCTATTGAATAAGCGAAGGCGGAGATATTCGTAAGATTTCACTTGCTGGCGCATCATTTTGTCCATGTTGACGTTAGCGCCTATAGTACGTTTCCGGGGCGGTTTCTTTTTGTAGTTATGGTGTGACTTGCCCATTTGGGTTTTATAGCCTGCCAAATAGAGGTCGGACGGATTAGTATCTCTATTCATTAGATATATTAAATACCACCGTACCATACCGTTGGCACATTAATGCCACACTGCAGGGGCTTAGGCCTCCCCTCGGGATAAAGAAGCTTGGAGTTTAACCCACCACGCTGCTCCTGTGGGGGTTGGTGGATTTCAATGATTGCCATCTATTGATGGCGATCGGGACCGTCGGCTTAACGTGCTCTCCGAGACACGGAGTCAGTGATAGTTATGTATATAAGTTAGAAAAAATTCATTGGTTGGTACATGCTCTTGAATTCAAACCACGGCCTTCCAAACAAGAAACGGGCTCGCTACCACTCAGCAATGGTAGCTATATCACGAAGTATTAAATATAATTACAAAAAAAATATTAAATTTAGAATGTTTAGACGAACTTTTTGAAAGTCAAAATGAATTCTTTAAATATACCGGTTGTAGAAGTTTAAGTAAACTTGAAAAAGAAAAACCGGCAGAGAACTCTTCCCTATTTATTTTATATAGATAAATATGTTTTTATTCTTTTTTTAATATTTAAAATGCTAACAACTATTATAATAATGTACATGCGCACATATCATTTAAACATTCGGTAATACAAAATAGTAAGCTTTTTTCATGAGTTGGACTTCGCTAAATGATTAGAACTTAAGTCTAACTTTTATTTAAAAAACGGAAACAATTTATTATGAAAGAATTATTAACCTTTGAAAGTCTGAACCTGGAAATTGATAACAAGATGTATAGGTCTAGACATTTAAGTTGTGACCATCACCCACCCCAGAGAAAGCATTTAAGTTTTGATGTATATAAATTATATTTTTATAAATGTATTTACAAGATACTGTAAGAATTTCTTTCTTTAGAGTGTGGTCTTAGATTATCTTTATATTTTAATTTATTATGTAGTTCGAATGATCCTTTATAAGAACTATTGTATAATTTATTAATTCTACGAATAAAGACCCCTTAAGAGGTTATTTAGTATAATATTTTTTAAATATTAAAACCAGTTGAATAAGTATTAGTCACTATTTTAAATAAACGCAAATAAGAAAAAATTTACAATTTTTGTTGAAAATTTTAAATTTAAAACCTGCTTCCTTAGTTTTATACTTTTCACACATTCCACTTGTAAACTGGAAATTTACAATGGAATTCTATGCTATAACTAGAAAATGATAGAGGAAAAAAGCAAAACTTATTCTGCACGCCGTACAGTATTTCTAACCAAATTTCGAAATGTTCATTCATTTATTTAATTTATTCAGCAACACATATGAAACATTTTCTTAACAATTACACAAACGCACACGTTACAAAAATGTTTGCCACTTAAAAGTATACACAACATTTACAACAAGATAACACAAATTAAAATTAAAATTAAACAAAGTGTACAACATAAGATTCGGCTACAGTATTTACACAAACTACATCACTATAGTAATGGATTGTTACGATATAAAGTTTTTTAGTAATTTTCCTTTTAACTTCTGGTAGGAAATGTTACAAAGATCTATACAAGATAATTTGGCAGGGGCTTAGGTGTCCCCAAGGGCGAGAGAGGAAGGTATTTTAAAATGTAGAAAATGGTTGACCACACCTGAGTGAGCAATAGAGAAATAAATTTGTCAACAGTGTAGAAAAAAGATTCGTATTCGGACGAGATGTACGAGAGTATGTATGTAGATCGCTCAAAGACTGTCTGCATGCCTTAAGTATATTTATTAATAATAATAACTGGGACATCCTACATAGCGCCATCTAGCCCCAAACTAAGCTAAGGGGGTGTTGGGGGCCTAGACAACTGATATACGTACTTAAAGTTATTTTATTTTATAGTACATATGTAGATTTTTTAACCCAGACACGAAAACAAATGGACATGTTTATGCACACAAATATTTGTCGACTCGAACCCGCGACCTTTGGTTTTGCAGTTATCTACCATCCAGCCAATCGGTCTGTCATATGGAGATTCTCAAAGTTTAACTGACTAAAAAAATGTTAAGAATGGGGTGTGTCAGGCGAAACTTTTGTAGATGGCGCTCTCGGCGAAGGCAGCTCCTTTACAAAATATGACATTTATGTTAGGTTAATATATTTTGATAAGTATGTTTATTTATGGAAATTTCAACTTTTGTATGTAACTGACAGTCGATTGAGCACTGTCACTCATGTGCTACCTGGCCAGAAAAAAGGGCAGTGCTACACTTCCATTCTAAACGAATATTTATCTTTTCTAACATAGCAAAGAAAATCAATCATAACCCATAAATATTTTATGACAGTAACTTCGAAAACTTGGCGGTAGTAGTATCCCGATAAATGGCCGGGAAGTACATTATTAATATGATGACAAAACATCATTAGGGACGTAGCTGCGGTACGTCACTGTACGACAAAAGCGCACTCCCGAGCTTTGGCCATGTTCCAAGCTAGCTTTCGGGGT
This sequence comes from Luffia ferchaultella, assembly GCA_949709985.1. Lineage (NCBI taxonomy): Eukaryota > Metazoa > Arthropoda > Insecta > Lepidoptera > Psychidae > Luffia > Luffia ferchaultella. The sequence goes on from OX453244.1 coordinate 1,696,581, forward strand.
TTCGCTGCGTCAAATTGAAATCTCCCCGGCGCCGTTCGACAACAATGAAAAATTGATTAACTGCGGAAACATGTTGCGGGTGCGGACTGATCTGGCACGATATGTTGCCGACTGATTCGTTGTTATTATATGGGATAAGCTTCAAATAATGATGTTGTTATTGCTTTGGTTCTGTATGACGTGGTCAGTGAAACGCACGGTAAGTTCTTTATACGTTTATTTCGCTCAACTATCCACTAAATTATTACACTGGTATCCAATTCCTGAAAATTTGTACGTTTTGTTCATTTTTTCGACATCCCCTCCCCTCCTACATTTGACCTTTCAAAATTAAAATAGAAAAGTCACGATTAATCGTTATCATCGAAAGTATTACGCACTTACATTATTCAAAAGTTTTGTATTTAAAATTTATCAGTTTTGTGTACAAGCTCGTCCCGGGCGAGAATCGAACCCGCTGCCCAGTGGGTCTCTAACCACTCGGCCAATCGGTCAGGCAATGTCAACAAAAATGACAGGCCAACTTTTACATGCTGCGTGTGACTTCACAGACCAGTCTCCTCACGTCATACTAACCATGTAGGTACACACCGTCTCTGTTTGTTTGAATTATAATCAAACAGTTGGGTAATATTTTTAATTACGTTTTTTGACGCCGTCTCTCTATCGTGTATCTGTATATATTATATAAGCAAAGGCCAAAAAAATGTAGCAACAGATATTGCACATTTTACTTTTATTTCGAGGTAAAATTTAAAACGGTGAGCGCTATATTTGATAGAGCCTTACGGGAAGCAATGCTTATCTAGATTCCGATCTCGGACGCTTTTGCCGCCAGTTGATTGCTCCAGATGGACGAACTGAGGGTTTTCATTTGTCCTTGTACCCAATATGGGGTTTCTTTCTTCAGCTATTTACAGTGTATACCGATTGAAAAGACGGTTTTCGAATTATTCCTTATATTATGTGTCTCTTTGATTGATTTTCAATGAAGGCTTATTTACCAGTATAAGATATTTAATGATTTCATATTCAAAATATTACCATAACTTTATTACAATTTTTTTAAAATATGTTTTTACATACAGTTATATTTAAATATTATAAATTGAATATAAGAAAACCCGCCTATTGAGGGCGGGACTCGCACACGAAGGGTTTCGTACCACTTTCTAATATGAAAAAAACACGTTTCTTGATTAGGGACCCCTTTTATAATTTTATTTTATTATGTACTACTACTAAATACATTGATATACTACTAAACCCTAAGAAATTGACAGTTCGAAAAAAAAGTTTTTTTTTTGAGTGATAGTTCAATGCAGAATTTAAAAAGGCAGCCAGTTTCTTTTTTTATATAATATCGATTAAATTTCACATAATGGCCTTTATAGTCGTTTTTTAAAAGCTTAAATTTTTCAAATAAATACTCCAAACGTATCCTCAAATCAAAAAGCTACCTGGACAGGAAATCCTTCTTCACTGTCAGCTCGGAGTTTTTCGTCAGCACCGCTGATTGCTGCCTCAGAACTTGGCGCATCGCCAGTAGTTAGACTCGATTGAAATTTACGCTTCCACGAGCCCGTAATGCTGAGATATAGAGCCTCTAATCTTGATTTTGTTTTGTTCTTGATCTTTAATCGACTAGTTCTCAGTGCCTCCCGATGGGATTGTGAATACACGATCCAACTATCTTTAATTGTAATTAAGGTTTCTTTCACCCTAATACTAATATATCACGAAATGGGCAAAACCTAGGTTTACCAGTATATTGTGCCTAGAACATGCATAGAAATACAGTTATTCTTAGAGTAAAACATATACTGCTTGGACTTACATTTTAATTTATAAGTGAACTTATTTTTTTTTTACAACGCAAAAGCTTCTTTGCAAATTCTTATTTTTAATATAATACTAATAATACCTGGAACACTCCAGCAAGTATTATGCGTGCTGTATCTTTTAACGTTATATACTTTCATTGTTAACAGATTAACATGACTATAGACTATTGACTAAAACAAAAAAAAAAGAATTTTGTGAGTATCCATAAATTGAGTGAAATTAATTAATTTTATAAAGTGATAAAATTTGCCCAATCGTAAATAGTAAGGATGAACATATAATTATAACTCTACTAACTATAATATATAAATATTTTGTATGTATATTTCACGTCAAGCTTGTGCATCCAGGAGATGTTCGACCTGTTTTCCTAATGTATCATGTGAAAATGAATCAGAACGCTTTCTGTTTATAAAACAGGAAGCCAATGTTTGCAAGCTGTCGATGGCCAGTTAGTGGATCAGAAAAACAAAGCGCATATTTGGCCGTACGCCATGTGCGTGGAATTTCACAGACATTTGATGCTAGCTATAATCACGTTTTCCCTGTGCTATATCTAGGTCATGTTAACATAAATTATACCTATATAGAAATCTTAAATAGATCTTTATGAAACTGCATGCATATATCTACCGCTTCAAACTTTCGGTAACAAACGAAGTTTAATAGCTTTCATATAATAAATACTCTTGCTTTTTGTATAATTAAATAAACAAAGAATTGGACATACATACAAAACAATAACAAAAATATGAGGAAGTAGGATCTTTCAGGAATCTATAAATAATTCAGTTGGTAATATACACTCTATCATTCACCCTTGCATAGCCTCATACATTCTTACAGTCGCCCCTCACACAATCACAGATTACATACACACACGCCAACACATTAACACATACACCCTAATAAAAAATAACAATTAAGTAAATTAAGTATTATTTGAGGACTTCCTGAAAAGAAGACACCAAACACTGTTATGTTTATGTACTGTATTTGAACCAATAAACTAATTATAGATATATATTGACTAGCTAGCAATCCGTCCGCAGCTTCGCTTGCGTGGAATTCGTTTTTTATTGGTATCGTTTTTTTTATCTCAGTATTACCTCATTCCGGTTCGTCAATTCAATTTAATTCAATTCTTTATTGCTTTTTCACGTGCAAATTTCAGACAGAATCATCTTAGAAATAATGTCAATAGTAAATATAAAAAGAATAAACTTCCCTTTTCCATTATCGTTCCCGTCACCAAATGTTCTATTGTTTCCGTTCCTGGCCCTGGTCTTGTGCCGTCTCGTTTTCGTTTCCATTCTTATCAAACAAAGTGTGTAGGGACAGGGGCATCTACGCTTACAAAAAACCAATTCTATGGCGTTCGTATACAAATATTACAAAATCTACAATTACGCAGGCGAAGCTGGAGGAAAAAGCTAGTGTATTATTTACATGAATATGACAGAAATGTTGTCTATATTACTGTGAAAACCGCATCGAAATTCATACCCAAAGATCAACAACAACACATAAATTAATTCATTAAAAAAATATTTTTTGTCGGATAACAGTTTGTCAGTGCAGAAAATTTTCCTCGATCTAATTTCAGCGTTACCTACCGGGTGTAACTGTAACGAAAGTAAAATATTTATGTTCAATAATTTTTTTTTTCAAATAAAAAAAACATCTATTTGTAAATCTAAACCATTCTCGAATCCATTTGAACACACAAAAAATGTCATCACAATCGGTCCAGCCGTTTAGGAGGACTTTTCATTACAAACATATGCAGAGATTTACATACCTTATATAAAGGTAGATATAATTAATATTAAGATAGCGACCACTCGCAATTACGCCGCATGGTACACTTCCTGTTCTTCAGTTCCTTCCTACTCTGTTTCTAATAAAAAAATTGAGGCAGCATAATAATAATGAAATAAAAATAAAAAGCCTTTTTATTTTTTACAGTGAATAACAAGATCAGTACACTTCATCGTATTAATACCATTTTTAACACTTGTAAGAAAATTTATTTAGTAAGTTTATACTATAATTAAAATTTATATTTAAACCAAAAATAATAATAATAATAAAAAATAAAACTAATCCAATAATCCACCCCTCGTCGCCCCCGACGCAAATGTGCCCATGACGCTCATCGCATTGCCGCGCTGAATTGCAATGGCAAATCTTTGCACCAGGAAGGTACCGGGACGGGGGTCGAGTCCCCTTTCTTTTAGACGACGGCCGATGCTCGCGACGAAACGTTTGGCTTCAATCCCCCAACAGCCAGCATCTTCCACCGCAAGAGGGACGAACAAGTATTTACTCTCCAGAGTAGAGTATTTGACTCGTTTTCTGGCGGCTGCAGACTCCGCAGCGGCTCCGGCCGTTCCCACGGTACGACCAAGGTGAGAGGCGGCAAATGTGCTGACACACGTGGCGTCCCAAAGTAGACACCTACCCTTCTCCCACGGCACCAAAGTCATACCATCGGGTCTTTTGCCATCGGATCGGCTAAGACCGGGAGGCTCCAACACGCACGGAACATTATTTAACAAAATTTATATTATAATTAACTAGCGACCGCCCGCAGCTTCGCTTGCGTAAACTACAAATTGCTGTTATAGGTACTATTAACGTTCGAGATGGTTTATACGTACTTTTTGCTGGAACCAATTTTGGTCACACCCATTCAAACTTTCAATCTTCATTCCCCTTCCACCCTTTAAAAAATTTTTCATCTCTCGTTTCCCACTCTTAAAATGTGAAAATCTAAAAACCCTGAAACACGTCATTATTTAAGTCCCTCCATTCCCATCCTTAAGTTTGAAATTTCTAAAAAAGCCTTTTTTAACTTTATAGTGCTCACGTTATAAAACAAACTTATGTTCCAAATTTAAGCTTCCTTGACTTTCTTCTTCGGCTTACTTTCTTAGTACTTTCGGCTGTACGTTGCTAGATCAGTGAGGACAAACGACAGACAGATAGACAGACAGACAAACACAAAAAGTAGCTTATGACACTCTTGACAACCTTCTTTCACGTCTGCAAAGTTTCATTAAAATCTGTTCAGCCGTATTGGAAATTAGCTCGAATAGATAAAATTGAATTGAATAGACGTACAGACAAACAGACGGACAAAAAGTAGCTAATGTCAAATATCTTGACAACCTTCTTTCCCGTCTGCAAAGTTTCCTTAAAATCTGTTTAGCCGTTTTGGAGATTAGCTCAAATAGACAGATACACGTACAGACAGACAGACGGACAAAAAGCAACATTTGTTAGTTTTAATGACCTTCTTTTCATATTCATTGATGTTTTATTTAAATAGGTTTAGACATATGGACGTACAGACAGACATACAAAAAGTTCTGTATGTCACATATGGAAAGGGTGTAGTCAAAAGATTACATCCTGTTATATGTGTAAAGTTTCATCAAAATCGGTTAAGCCGTTTTGGCCGAAGCCGATTTGCTCGAATAGACAGACAGTTCGTTTTCATGTGTATAGCCTATAACACTCCGCTAGAATCAGGCTATCAAAGGCAAAAAGAATTTTTCAAATTTGACTGGTAGTTTCAGAGATTAACAAATTCAAACAAACAAACAAACGAACGAACCAACCAACCAACCAACCAACAAACAAACAAACAAACAAACAATCAATCAATCATTCAATCAATTAATCAATCATCAAATCAATCAGCATGCGCGACGGAATCTCTCAAAAGGAATAATTTTTCCCGTTTTTGCAACATTTTTCATTGATGCTCCACTCCTATTGGTCGTAGCGTGATGTAGTATATATAGCCTTCCTCGATAAATGGACTATCCAACACAAAAATAATTTTTCAATTTGAACTAGTAGTTCCCGAGATTTGCGCGTTTAAACAAACAAACGAACGAACGAACGAATGAACGAACGAACCAACCAACAATCAATCAATCAATCAATCAATCAATCAATCGATCAATCCATAAATCAATCAATCAATCAACAAATCAATCGACCAATCTAACCATCATTCAATCAATCAACCAATCCATCAATTCATAAATCAATCAATAAATCCATCAATCGATCAATCCCTAAATCAATCAATCAACAAATCAATCAATCAATCAACCAATCAATCAAACAATAAATCAATCAATCAATCAACCAACCAATCAATTAATCAATCAACCAATCAAACAATAAATCAATCAATCAACCAATCAATCAATCAACCAATCAATCAATCAATCCATCAATCCATCAATCCATCAATCCATCAATCCATCAATCCATCAATCCATCAATCCATCAATCCATACATTAATCAATCAATCAATCAAACAAACAAACAAACAAACTCTTCAGCTTTATAATAAGTATTTCTATTATATAGATTAATAGATTATAAGATAATAAGAAAATAAGATATTACTAAAAACCGTATCAAAGTTTTTACTTTAACGAACAGAGGCATACAGCGAATTTATTTTCTCCCGCTATAGTTTTTAAATTTCAATAAAAACTGTTAAGATATTAATTTAAATTGTATGATGTAAAGGGCAATTATAATATGCATGAAATGCTTAAGACAACTAACGTATTTAATTTGATAAGGATTAATATCACGTTTAAAAAACATCTTCGCAAATAGTACATTATGTTGAACAAATTTGATTTTCATAAAAAAAGTAAGTTAACCTTAAAAGATACACATATGCTGTCGCGGACTTTTGGTTAGAACTTTTAAAGGGGTACAATTCCGTAATACATGATTCTTGCTTAACATCAACCGTTTACGCAGCGCGCGCGACGGAAGCTCTCAAAAGGAATAATTTTTCCCGTTTTTGCAACATTTTTCAATGATGCTCCACTCCTATTGGTCGTAGTGTGATGTAGTATAGCCTATAGCCTTCCTCGATAAATGGACTATCCAACAAAAAAATATTTTTTCAATTCGAACCAGTAGTTCCTGAGATTTGCGCGTTCAAACAAACAAACAAACAAACAAACTCTTCAGCTTTATAATATTAGTATAGATGATTGGTTAATCTGCAAGAACTTCTCCGCAGGTGAAGGCCTCCTCCAAAGAAGATTATTTTTTTCTATCTTGGGCTGTTTTCATCTAGTTTGGATCGGCCGTTTTCCTAATATCATATACGCTCGTATTCGTAAGCGATCATCCTCTGCAACGTTCCCAATTGGGTCTTTCCACAATGTCACCTTTTGATCAATCGCTCGTCTGTCCCCGCTATCACCACATGCCCCGCCCATTTCAATTTAATTTTTTAGATATAGTTTAGAGCATCGGTAGCTTTAGAAATATTTCTTATTTTCGTATGTCGTACATTTTTAATTTTTTTAATTTTTAGAATGCTTCGTTCTAGGCCGCGTAAGCACATGTTCATTTTTAGGGTTCCGTATCTCAAAAGGAAAAAACGGGACCCTTATAGGGCCTTTGTTGCCCGTCTGTCTGTCCGTACGTCTGTCTGGCATGACCTATTATATCGGGAACGCGTAAAGGTATCGAGTTGAAATTAAAACCATATCCTACTCAGGTCCCTCGCAGCTGCAGCATAACACAGTCCATTGAAACTGTGAAAAAATCAAACTTCTAAGTTGACGTAAAAAAAGATACGGCCGTTTATGCCGCTAAAAATGTAAATTTCGACACTTTCAAAGGAAAGAAATTTATTTGTAATTAAATCATAGAAAATACAGTCTTTATTTCAAGAATATAATCAATCATCGAGGTTAAGCAAGGGTATGTGCGGTCATATGTACCTACAAATTTGTACAGAACCCCCGGTGAGCGAGTCCGGCTCGCACTTGTCCGGTTTTTATTTTTATTTTAGGTGTACATAATGTGCAAACATTGAATTAGTAACATTGTACACATTTTGTTTACTTTGACACGTAACGAAAGAAATGGGATCATTGCAGTTCATCGCGACCACAGATCGCAACACAGATCGTAGAAATTCCCCGTGTATTATGACCCAACATGCGCGAACATATTCGAAGAGTTAATTTTCTTTTTTTCGCGCATTCTGTAGGTGTAATCGTCAGTACGCAGACTGTTTCTCACCGGAATATACATTATAATATATATATTTTTTAATTTTTACAGTATTTATTTACAACTATTTCTAAATTTTCTAAATTAAGATATTGTTTTAGTTTATCTAAAAGGATTGACAGTTGAACGGAAATTGAAAGCGAAACTAAAAGAGCTCTGTTCGAAGCTTTCCTAAGAACAAAGCTAAAAATGATCGATATTTTAATACGCATTTCATATCTTGTGCCATCTAAAGCAAACAACTACTTATCTTACAGTCGCTTCGAGCCCCCTTGTTTGATAAAAATGGCTCGACAATCCTCCGTTGGCATGACGAAAGTGCTGCATCAATAAAATATTATGCGGGTGCTACCAACAATTTTCCTGAAGGAAATCACGCTGAAAACTCAACGGAAACTGTGAAGCAACGCGCTCGGAAGCCGTTTCGACGCAATGTGTCGCCGGATAATGAAACACTCCTAATGAATACTTAAAACAGGCTTTGTCGTCGACGACAGCTAAATGATGCGTCGTTGTGTACACATGATTCCGAACTCTATTGTAAGTCTGCAGAGTTCAATATGTTTCGACAAAATGAAAGTACAATCGTCAGGAGCAGTTGTGTCTTAATATGTACCTCCTATATGCCAGTGGCGAGGAGTGAGATTTAAAAAAAGATAAGCCGGTCATTAACTTAGTATCAATATCCTTGTCATCTATTACAATGTGTACGAAAAAACGATCAAGTGCCTGTCGGACTACGCACAGTGACGGGCTCCGTACTCGGGATGAAGGTTCATGGTTAAAATTTCTCTAAATATCTTCCATTCCATTCTATTCCATCAGCCCTTTTTATACCCCACTGCAGTGGCTTAGGCCTACCCACAAGATGAGGGGACTTAGAGTTTAAATCCACCATGCTACTCCAATGCGGGTTGGCGGATTGTAACGACCGCCGCCTATTGACAACAACCAGGACCGATTGCTTGATGTGCACCCCGAGGCACGGAGTTAGTGACAGTTAATGTACTTAAGCCAGAAAAACTCATTGGTACACGCCCGGATTCGAACCACGGCCACATGGCCTTATATATTTGAAACAGGTTTTATTTAAAACAGTGTTTTAAATATAATTTGTGTAGTAGTAAAAGGGAAGACGACCAGAATTGGCTTTTACGAGCTTTCACCATTGTTGTGTACGGCACCTAATGCTGTTTGTTATTGATCGGGTAGGTACTAAAAAATTCAAAGTACCTTAGAATGTTATAATACATGTTATGGACCTTGTAATTAATCAGAAATTCTGTAAATGCCCAGCCAACATGAAAAATCATAATAAAATATAGTTGAAATTGGTGTGTGTAGCAGGCAGTATAGTTAAAATATTTCTAACAACATATCTCCTATTAAAGTAATGTGTTTTGTATCAATAAATAAAAAGAAAAAATGAAAAGAAAACAGTTTTATTGATAATCTATGAAAAAAAGTAATTACGGGTATTGGGATATCCTTGTAAGTAAATAATATACTTTAGGATGCCTTGCTTCTCTACTTTTTATACTTTTGGTACAAAATGCAACAGTACATAATTCTAATCTATTCTATGAATATCGAAATGGTTAATCGAATGGTTATCGAAACCTTTAATCTATCTAATTTAACCGCATTTAAAATTGACCAATGGCTCCGCTCGCTCCTCGCATTGACTTAAAAAAGCCTAAATTATCAAACTGTCCAAATAAATTGTAGCACCAATTAATAATGATTGGGCTATGTACTAAATTGTGAGTTAAACCTTTACATTTATTATGTTGCCCGATTTTAGTGGTTATTATAAAATGTGGTGCCCATGCACCGATGGGGTAGACGAGTCCTACCGATAAGCTAGACGAGTTCTCGAATGGAGGCCATGTACCGGAAAGCGAAGCGTTGGACGCCCCCCGGTCAGGTGGACAGATGACCTGAAGCACCATACCGGGGGTAGCTGGATGCGAAAGGCGGAGGACCGTGTGTGGTGGCGAGCCTTGGGAGAGGCCTATATCCTGCAGTGGAGAGACACGGGCTGATGATGATGATGATTATAAATACTGCCTCAATTAATCACTTGGTCCATAATATATATGAAACAAACACTACATATAAATAATATATAGGTATTTGTGCTTGAAATTGATACGACGAGAATTTTATTTATTCATTTTATTTGTATTACATAAATTCATTTCTTTTCACCAACAGGCTGTCTTGAAAAGATCTCTGTTATCAGTGATAAGACCGTTTATTGTACCTATGCCCACGTACATTGTATTTTATTTTATTTTTATTTTGTATTTTTAGATGTACAATAAAGAATCTTTATTATTTGATGTTAATAACTACTTCTATAAATTTCAAACTTAGCGATGTTATTATTTATATAAGAAGTATAGAAGAAAATGAAGAAATATTAAGTAGGTACACAGTATAAAAGGGGAAAACTTTTCAATCTAAAATAATGCTTTACTGTCTTATGTAAAACAGACGATTGCATAGGAAGTATGAGATTTCCATGTTGTTAACATTAATAACCTTCAACACCGCTTTTGTGATTTAAAAAAAAACCTAGAAAATCGAGTAAAGCGATGGAAAAAATAAAGCTTTGCATAGAAGCAAACAATGTCGCATCGAGTAAAGATGTCGCTTTAATTTTTCTGTTTATTCAAATTCATATTTGAACACATAAAAAGCTTGCTCTAGCTATCGCATCCGGCCTAATGATAAGAGGAATACAGTCGATAGGGTAGAGTTGAAAAAGAAAATACTTTTTAGTTCTTATCGTGTAAATTTTCACCTTTCTTATCTGGTAAACAAAATGACTCCAAAGGCATTGTCGAAACGTCAGCCATCCTGTCTCTTTAATCGCATGTTGATAAAACGAGCGACGACGACGCGACGCCTTCATCTCGTACGTTCCTCACGCCCTGTCACGGCTGACTACATTCGACATCGCTAGATTGAATCCCGATGAACAAACTCTACTGCATCTAACAGGTTAACACGATCACATTCTATTGTGTGTTGGAACCTGTTTCAGACAAACTTGTCGTTTTCTTCTTACATTCGCTTAGTGAGGAGTTCGAAGTTTAGACAACAAAGAAATTCTTTTCAGCTTGGTACCAAAATAGGAATTTATTAGTAAATAAATAAAAATACTGACGCAGCTTCGTTTTCTGTAACTGAAGACTATGGGCGAAACCATATTTCTGTTGAAATTTCTGTTATTATCAGTACGTATTAGTCTATTTATAAGAAGTAAAGTAGACGAGAAGTGTTAAAATATTTTGTAATGAACTTTCGAAGCCCGATGTACAATCATTATTCTTAGTTAAATGTAAATATTTTTGTAGTGTTAAAATGAGTAAGCCGGTATTTTAAATATAATTAATAAACAAAAAAGTTACATGATTCCCATATTCTAGCAAATAAAACACATGGAATTAATTATATTTATTGTACATAAAACAATATGGGTTCAAAAGAGGATAGACAACTAATAAATCTAGACGTTCTATCATTAGGTGAGGTGTTTCCGGATAAGTTTTAAATAAAAAAATAGATGTATGTAGGCGTGAACAGAAAATCGAACGGAAATAATTACTGATAAATACACATATTAACATAAAAATTTTATACAATTAAATATAAATTTAAACATAAAACACACGACAATGCAAAGAATTAATAACGAACACCAATATTACGAATTTATTAAGTAAATATTCTTTGTTTCAAATTTTAAATAATATTTAATATAAATATTTAATTAAAATTATTTACTTATATTAATTCCCGATGCATTTTTAACATTAAACGACCACTTGGCCTAGTGGGTAGCGACCCTGACTACTAAGCTGGAGGTCCCGAGTTCGAATCCCAGGTCTGGTTAGTATTTATATGATGAATATTGATACCGGTACCGGGTCTTGGTTGTTATATGTATGTGGTGTCTTCGCTTCGTACCCAAAACACAAGCTAATGCTTAGTTTGGGGCCTTGACGTTGTTGTGATGTATGCGTTATTTTTATTATTATTTAGTTGTTTATTAATTTAATTTTTTTCACAATATAATAATCATCATTTCATGACAGCCGAGTAATGACTAGTGAGCCCGCTTCTTGTTTAAAAAGGTGGTGGTTCGAACCCCACGGCATCTACCAATGAGTTTTTTTTCTGATTTGAGTACATAACTACGAGTATCACTGATTCCGTGCCTTGGAGAGCAGGTTCAGCTGTCGGTCCCGGTTGCTGTCATCAAATTTCAGTCGTTGAAATCCACTAACCCGCAGTAAAGTAGCGTGATGGATTAAGCTCCAGGCACTCTCATCCCGAGGGGAAACCTAAGTTCCTGCAGTGGAGCATAATTTGCTGAAAAATTAATAATAATAATACGTGGGATATCCCACACAACGCTATCTAGTCCCAAAGTAAGCAAGTGTTATGCATGTATTATGGGTACTACATAACTGACATATTTAAATATTCTTTATAATATATACATATACAGACGTTACATCTATATATGTATATATGTAGATGTTTTGTTACATTTAGACACAAATATTTGCCTAGATGGTAATCGAACCTGCATCCTTTGGGTCTGCAATTAGGGTTCCTAACTACTCGGCCAATCGGTCAGTCAAATATCTAGTATCTATACAAACATTACCGATTTCAAAATACTGGAGACACAATAGTATACAATTTAATATCGTATATTTATAATGAATATGAAATATCGGCCAGCATTCAATGACCATATTGTATGAAATTGGAATATAATTTACAGATAAACTGAACGTATTTTAATGAAATAATATTTCCATTCGGGCAACGAATCTTCGCTCACTTACTGTGCATACATATTGCATTCATTAAACTTGTGCTCTTGGTATATTTTAAATGAAATATATTGTAATACTTATTTCAACTTATTGTTATGATATTTTCTTTAAGGCTTTGAAATTTGATTTTATTTGAAATTGAATCAAAGTAAAAATATGGTAATATAAATATATTTAAATATAAACCAAAAAAATATAAACATCTGCTCGTACTTTGATCATAATCTGCGAAATGATTAACACAAAATAAGAATTTTTTGTGTATTTGCTTAAACCCTTAAAACTCAAATGATGAAAATATTAATGACTCTCATGGCGATCGATTCACCTCAATCTTGTAAGTGTCGCTAAAGAAATGACAGTAATCAAAAGTCGCATGGCAACAACCGCCATATTGTGACCAAAAAAATTAAAGTCAATGAACTATCAAGTAGGGTACCATTGAATAGAGCTTCAAAAATCCTTGTGTTTTCCAAATTATTTTAATTTTTTGAAGATATTTAACAATTTAAAATTGGTTGACAACTGTTCTCACTCAATATGAATATTAATTAGCTCCTGTACATTTCAATAATTAGGAAACACTAGAATTAGTATAGAAAAAATAAACAGAAAAAAAAACAATTAAAATACCCGACTACGAAAAAAGTGATTAACTGTAAAGAGAAAAAATCAACCTCTACTATATAACGGGAAAAAATGTAAAATAAAATAAAAGCTAAAGATTTAATATTTTACGACTATAGGCAAAAATTTAGCAAACCAAATCGCAACAGAAAATGCACTTCTTCTTCCTTCTCACCCCGACAAATTAAATTCACCGTCACATTCCTTTGTATTACTCAACACAGATGTTGCCGAGGTTTCGATGCTCATAACGTCACTTAAAACCAATAGTTCCACTGGATATGACCACATTTCCGCCAATGTTTTAAAACAAAATAAAGAAATTCTCACAGGTCTTATTGTACATATCTGCAATCTCTCTATTTCTTCAGGTGGATTCCCTAATGTATTTAAACACTCTATTGTTACTCCAGTTTATAAAAGTGGGGATAAAAATTTGCTTAAAAATTACCGCCCGATTTCTGTATTACCAACTTTGTCTAAAATTCTGGAACGCATTATTAACAAAAGACTTATAAATTATTTAGACTCATGTAATTTGTTATCCGCAAAACAATATGGTTTTCGCAAAGGTAAGTCTACGGCCGATGCAGTATTTGACCTTACTGACCATGTCGTTCGCGAGCTTGACGCTGGAAGGAAATGTTTAGCAATTTTTCTGGATCTCGCGAAGGCATTTGATACTGTATCTGTGCCTATACTGATACGGAAATTAGAAAGTCTAGGAATCCGAGACCTACAGTTAAAGTTGTTTGCAGATTACCTCACAGATAGAATGCAGTGTGTAAAAGTTGGAAATTATGTTAGTAACCCACTCCAGGTCTCCCATGGAGTCCCCCAAGGAAGTGTTCTTGGGCCGACTCTTTTCCTGATCTACATCAATGATCTCTGTAACCTTAACACTAAAAATGGCACTATAATTTCTTACGCAGACGACACCTCGCTTATATTCTCGGGAAAAAGTTGGGAAGACGTATTCCAATATGCACAGATTGGTTTCAACAAAATTTCTATTTGGCTTCGCAACAATTTACTGAGTTTGAACACGGATAAAACTAAATATATGACATTCTCAATTCTGAAAAAATCCCAACCGCTACAGGATATACATTACATTATTTCACACTCACATTCCTGCTTAACTTCTATTACTTCCTCCGAGTGTCTATGTCCAAAATTAGAAAAGACAACTACTGTTAAATACTTGGGTATCGTATTGGACCACCAGCTTTCATTTCAGCCCTACATAAAATTATTATCTGGCCGAATACGCAAGTTAATAGCTATATTCAGGAGTATCCGTAATGTGGCAAATGATATGACTATCAAAATTTTATATTACGCCTTGTGTCAATCCTTGTTGACTTACTGTATCGATTCTTGGGGAGGGGCTTCTAAAACATACTTACTACCACTTGAGAGAGCTCAGCGTGCTGTCTTAAAAGTCGGATACTCTCTACCCTATAATTACTCAACAGTTTCTTTGTATAAGGAATTCCAAATGTTATCTGTTAGAAAATTATTTATTCTATCCTTAGTTCTAAAACAACACAGGCAAAACCCAGATAACTTAAAATCTTTAAATTTTAGTAAACGTCATCACTTCATATTCCGAGTTCCCAAATTCAAAACTTTTTTTGCACATAAATTTCATTGTTTTCTTGGTAGCCACTTATATAATAAAATAAATAAAGTCGCTCACTTTTTTCAAATGAATTCATTCAACTGCAAAATAACGGTCTCAAAATGGCTTCAAAATTTGACGTACACTCAGACTGAAGAACTTCTGTCTATCGTCAGGTAGAGTGTTTATGATTTATCGTGTTTGCAGCAATGTTATTCTGATACTTTTTATAGTTTTATACCTACGGATCCTAAATGAAGTTATACGTAGAGACAGATTCATAAGTACCCACAGAGACACATATGAACACACACACACACACACCTCCAAGCATATAAATACACACATACTCATACAACCATCGCACATTAACAACCGTCACACTCGAGAATACAAACTGTATGATTTAGTCCTAAGAACTGAGAACACTGATGCCTATAATACAGGGCATCCTAGTTTAGGCATCAGCGATCTATCCAATTTGATTATATGTTTATGTGAACTATACATCTGAATTGTACAAGTTAGCATATGTTTCTTTTTGTGGAAATAAATTATTCTATTCTAATTGTATCCACTCCATGAAATGCGCTAAATAAATAATTTCGTTTTAATTTCCGTGTAAGGTTAAGTAATTGTTTTGTTCATTTCTCGAACCAAAGATTCTTTATATAAATATAAAATAATAAATTCGGCGGGTTCAATCGCTTCTGGGCCATTCAGGTTTACGTCAAAACGTTGAGCTTTTCCTACGTAGCCATGGCGCTCGTATTTGTATTGTGTATTGAACTGGACTTTTCAGACTTATTGCATTCCTTTTAACTTAAGCATTCTTCTGACTTGCATTTTCTACGATATCAAGCATATTCACGAGTCATATATGAAGATAAGTTTGAGTTTAACATTGTTATAATAATAATAATAATACCATTATTACTGTGTGGACATCCCACACAGCACCGTCTAGTTCCAAACTAAGCAAAGCTTGCTTATACATCTTTTCTTATATAATATAATTATTACATCCATTATTTTACACCCATAAACCGAACAAACAGTCATGTTCATGCACACAATTATTTGTCCCGGGCGGGAATCGAACCCGCGACCGTTGGCTCCGCAGTTAGGGTCTTTAACCACTCGGTCAAACCGTCATCATGTTAATAGGCTAATAGTTTTATAAAAGTTCGACCGGCTATCATTATAAGGAACAAATATAAATTTCCTCAAAACTGATAGATGGACACAATAATATTATAATTATACCGTGTATTTTCTTATGGATAGCCAAAAACTTGCTGTTTAAAAGACATCAGCAATATATTTTATTTACAGCATCACAATCCCGAAATCTAATAACGAAACAAAGATGTATCAGCTAATAGTTAACAAATCCAAGTCTTTGTTTGCGAACCACCATTAATATTAACGTCCCATGGGTTTAGATTTAATTACGGTCACCGATTTCTAAAACGTAGATATTTCTCTTTCATAGAGCTAATAGAGTAGAAAACATATCCTCACTTTAGTACTTTTCAAAAACACAATCCGGTTCCATAAGAAGTTTTACAGTAATGTTTAACCAATATAGGATGTTAAAATTAATCAACGAAAATTTTTAGTAAATAAATCAACAGTGTGCGAGAAACATGGTTCATTCACTGAAAACGCTTACTATATATATTCAAATTAAGAATAAAAAAAATTAAAAGCTACTTTTTAACGTCTTTGTTGGATTGCAACACGTAACCGAGGGGTATTACGGTATTTAAAGGGGCTTAATAAAAAAATACGACAAAGCGAATGAGAAAATGAGAGAAAATTTTTATTTTTCTGCTAGCTATTTCGAGACATGCGTAGAGGGATGATCCATGTTTTTTTTTTTACTCAGGTGGTGCAACAGATATTAAAATCGCTCATTAATAAATATTATAATAGTACTTGGCTAATCGAGAATACATGGATCAAAATAAAAAATGAACTTATGTGAAAATATCTTTAATTTCGATTTTGTATTTGATGGGGTTTGCTAAATTGCAAAAAAGTAATGAAATTGTGGAGTAGATTAAAAAAGATCTAAAAAATTTCACTGCATGTATTAGAAAATATCTAATACATGCAGTGAAATAAACTGAAATCGAATTGATTGCTATACTTTACATAGATGGCGCTATTTAAATAATTATTATCTTTTGCTACAGATGGCGCTATAGCTAGAGCTGTCAAAATAAACCTTAATTTTTAACCAAAATTATAAACTTTCAAAGACTTAACATATCGGAAAAATATGTATTGCATGAAATAAAACATTCGAATGCAACTGTGGAACATATAAAGATGGCGACACATGTATAAGTTTTAATATTATAATACCTTTAAAACGATGCCTCTTTGAAAATATTATTATTATTCTTCTACTAAAAATTAAAACAAAAAACCGATTATTTCAGGAATATATGTTTGAATTTGAGTTAAACTTTAGTAATGTAGTAATAACATGGGTCAATTACTTACTGCGCAAAGGGCATTCTTATTAAAAAACAACAAAAAACGAATTGCTGTTTTCTAGCAAAATGCAGTTTCAAACAAATTCATTCATTTTGTTGTAAATGAATGAATTTGTTTGAAACAAGTTAACTCGAAAAAATATAACCGATCACCGAGACACATAAAATGCCGGAGAATTAAAATGTCTTCCCCTCGCATTCCATGAATTTTATTGTCAAGGAAGATCCGTGAGGATCTCGTGAAATTGAAACAGCCACAAACGATACAAACGGAAAAATATGCATGCCATTTCCACGAACGAATATCCTTTCTGTCTTATTCTAAATTCTGTAGATCCGGATCCGGATTTATCCGACTCGTTCCGATCGCCATTCGTCCGGGAGTTCGGAATTTGTCATCGGTCCGAGAATGGTCCGTGATTTACCGGATAGGCCGACCGCCTACTAACTCTAACTAATTTAAATTATTACGGTTTTGCTAGCGAAACGATTTATCTCACTGATGTCTTATATTATCATCTAAATTCGGTTCGTTTTTGGGGTACCGCAGCGGATCGGGTTTGAAAGGAACCCTTTTGTTATCTAGAGGGTACATGTCTATACGATATAAATTTAAATGTTTAGTTTTATTATACGTATAAGAGAGTGAATTGTCTTCATTGTATTGTTCAAGGTATACCCATAAATGTTCAATAGAAGAATACACGCTTGACGACATTTACCGTTCATTTGGATGGAAAACAAATTTTTTATTGATTTTATTACACGTCAAAAAAATTATTATTCACCATTTTCAATGTACGGCACGGTATGTACCAATTAGGTTTTTCTAACTTATGTAGATAATTATCACTGGAACCGTGCTTCGGAAAGCACGTTAAGCCGTCGGTCCCGGTTGCTGTCACTAGATGGCAGTCGTTGAAATCCTCCGATCCACAGTGAAGAAGCATCGTAGACTAAGCTCAAACACCCTCGTCCCGAGGGGAGGTCTAAGCCCCCGCAGTGGGGCATAACAGGCTGATATAAAATCGCGTCCACATCGGCACTACGCAATACCTAGAGATTTACACTATGTTACTGACCGCAACACGTATCCGGTAACACCTCGAATGGCAGGGAAAATTCATTAATTTTACAAAAAATATATATTTACTTTGGAACATAAAAAAAATTGTTTTTCGTGGATTCAGTTTTAGAATCCGCGAGAGTTAGTTACCTGAAAAACCTGGCAGAAGGATACAACCACACCTGGTATAGTATTATCACTACATAGTATAAAACAAAGTCGCTTTCTCTGTCCCTATGTCCATTGTATGCTTAAATCTTTGAAACTACGCAACGGATTTTGATGCGGTTTTTTTTAATAGATAGAGTGATTCAAGAGGAAGGTTTATATGTATAATAACATCCATTAATTAGTGGAGAAGTACTGTTATTTTTGAGGTTTCTAATGTGATGTCGTAAATAATTACATTTTTTCCGCTTACATTGCAAACGCAGGCTGAACCCTACGAGTTTTATCAAAATAATGTACTAAGTATTATACACATTGAAAAGGTCTACAGAAAAGTCCGTGATGGTATATGTCTATCTCTTATGGATAACCCACAATAACTTTTTTTGTCATTTACTTTTTACGACAAATAATGGCTAATTTTCGAAGCGATTTTTACCAATACAGCATTAATCCTTAACCAATTAAATACCTTGAATACATTGTTCATTTAATATAGATCTATATGGCCCTTTACACCGTATGATTTATGTAATGATATGATTACACCGTGCGAAGCCGGGGCGGGTCGCTAGTAATTTAAATAAATCTATAAAGAAGTTTAGGTCATGCATTAAAAATTTTGTTAAAAAATTCACTGCAATCGACCAATTATTCATCTCAGAACTCAAAATACTCGTACAGAATTAAACTGTATGATTCCTTGAACGCATATTTGTTTATTTATTATTCATATAATTCAAGAACCTCCGAATAGCTTTTGATGAAAGGTACACATTCTAGTAGATTAATATCACACCATAATTAAAAGATATGTGTCGATATAGGCCTAAAATTTTTAAATATAATGTTACAAATATAATAAACGTCAATTGTTAAAGATCAATTATTATTATTTAATATGTTATGTCGTTTTTATTTTTACTATTTTAAGTATAAAATTCATTAATAAATTTTAGGTTAATCTATTATTCACGCTGACATGTAATTAGTAATTACGCAAAATCATTCAGGTCATATTTTTAGGAGTAGAGCAGCAAAATTTATAAAATGTGGAAAAAATACAGACGAAAGCTAGTACATTAAAAGTACTGTGGTTTATTTCTTAACAAAGAACTAGCTTTCCCTTGAGCTTAAAGCGTAGCTTAAACAACCAGCTTCGCCCGCGTGGGCTACACAGTTGTACTACGACAGCTAAAGGAATGCGACTCTTCAGGACACCGTAGTGTTTATAGAACATTTTGAAACTTAACTATCTAAAAAATTTATATACTATAGTTACTATACCAAATTTAATCAAAATCCGTTAGCTATCTCAAAAGAACCGTGTATTTTACCTGAATAAATATACCCTGTTTATTATGCCACGCCTCAGACACTTCAGTACTAAAATTTCATGAATATCTGTTCAGCCATTTTAGCTTAAAATATAATAATCTCACAGAAACTGTGCCTTTTCTGTGTAAAATGTAGCCTATTTCACTCCCCAGTTGACGAATAGACAAATAAAAAGTAGTATGTCACTCCTAACAACTTTTTTATGTCTGCAAAGTTTTATTGAAATCGGTTCAGCCATTTCGGAATCAATCCGGTCCGGATGGACAGACATACAAACATAAAGACGAAAAATAACATATGTCCTTTTTCAAGGTCTAATCTATCTGTGTACCAAATTTCATTAAAATCGGTTCAGTGGCTTATGCGTGAAAGCGTAACAGACAGACAAAGTTATTTTCGAATTTATAATATTAATAGAGATTACCTGCAAGAATATTTTCATACAATGTAGAAATGAATGAATAGAGGTAAGTATATATAAGACGTGAATGAAGACTTTATAATACCTTATTTTCATCAGAATCATCACTAAAAAATAAATACTATGGTTATTGTTTCTTATATTCTGAGAAACTGTTAGCCTCTTATAAAAACTTTACAACGGATGCTGTGTGTCATCTACTATACCTGTTTATTAGTTAAGTTTTGATAACACTAGTCCATTGTTATTTAAAAATGTTCACATAATTTAGAATTAACGCTCAACGTGTAAAAAAACATATAAAAGAAAAATTTGATAAAATATTACCAAGTTAATTATCAAGTCGTATTGTTACAGTACCCACGCGGGGATAGAATAAAAACATAACCAGAAAGTTCATAATTTAAACTTCGTATTTCGGTTAAAGTTAAAAAGTTTGACAAATTACAGACGGCGACCGAGGTCCTGGAGGCTTAATTAGGGGTGAGCGGAATTTCCGCCCGAACGCTCCGCAGCCGGACAACTTCTGGAGGTGTTTGAACGAAAATAGGGGAAGCGCTGACTTTTGATCCGCTTACATACGACTTTTATTGGCCAGCGTTTTCCGAACGACATGTGTACGCACCCTAACTCACCGTGGGTCGAGATTATACATAGTTGAGGCCGGCTCCATTGAACTTTGCGCCACATTTAACAAAGTTGTTCCAGGCGATATACCTAGTTCTTTCGTTTTATGTAGTTTCGGTGTATTTCTTTTTGATTATCGTATTAGACGACTAAGGGGTTTAGATCTACGTACTTGTATAGCCGAGTGGTAGCAAGCCCGCTTCTTATTTAGAAGGAATTGGTTCGAATACCAATGAGTTTTTTTCTAACTAATCTACATAACTATCACTGATTCTGTGCCTCAGAGAGCACGTTAAGCCATCGGTCCCGGTTGCCATCAATAAATCGCAAATAAAATCCCACCAACCCGCATTGGAGCTGTGTGGTGAATTAAGCTCCAAGCACCTTCATTCCGAGGGGAAACCTAAGCCCCTGCAGTGGGACATTAATGTGCTGATGATATGGTATTTATATTTATTTTGAAAATCTTTGTTGCCTCGATTGTGAATAGATCTCTCGCAAATATTCTTACTTATATTTTATTTGCGTTTTCAATAATGTTATTAATTATTATTATTATTAGAAAAATTCATTACATACCCGATCTGTTTTGTGATAGTACTTGTTAATATAAAGTGAATAAATGTACGTAGACAAATTATTCGACTCAAGTGCGTCATGCGTGGAATGGTGGAAAGGCGAAATGCGCATCACACATTGAAACGTAAGTAATGGCGGGAAATGAATGTCAAGAAAGTATCCGAGTCTATTAATTAAATATTATTTCCATTTCTATTCCATCAGCCTTATTCGTACCCTACTGCAGGTCCTAGGCCCTCCTCTCAAGATGAAGGAGGCTTGGAGCTTAAATCCACCACGCTGCTCCAATGCGAGTTGGTGGATTGTAACAACCGCTATCCATTGATAGCAACCAGGACCGACTGTTTAACGTGCTCTCAGAGGCACGGAGTCGGTGATAGTTAATGTACATAAGTTAGAAAAAAAATATTGGTACACGCCCGGACATGAACCACGGCCTTATAGATTTGGAACAGGTTCGCTGCATTCGAGCTATCACTACACTAAATAACAACATTAAATATAATTAAAAGGCGCAAAATAAAACGTAAATATCAAATAAATTAATTATTTAATTTTTCGTAATGAAAATTAAGTAATGTGTTATCCGAGTAGGCATGCATAATATAATGTGAAAAACACGTAGAAAATTATATGTCAATGATTAGATACATTGACTCAAAACGTATAGATATGCTCATTCGAATATTTGCCTCGAGTATTCGTCATAGGTACCTACCGTGGAAAACACGGGACGTCTATTAGAACCTCTAATAATTACATACATTATTAGTATAACTATAATTTGACTGATATTGACAACACAAAGGCCGACGTCCGACCATATCACAACCGTGACTAAATTCACGTAGGTAGAAAATTAATTTTTTGGAACCATTTACGAGGTGATATTGTGAGGTAATATTTATTATGTCCCTGTTTATGTATCTCTGTATTTTCCTAGTAAATTTGAATAAAATAGATAATTATAAATATAAACTGTGACAGTAATAGTAATAATAATAATAATAGCTGTGAAATACCACACAGAGCAGTCTAGTCTCACAGTAAGCAAGTATTATGCTTGTATTACGGAAATTTGTCCCGGGTGGAAATCGAACACACGACCTTTGGTTTTGTAGTTAGGGTCTTTAACCACTCGACCGATCAGTCAGTCAAATGTGTATAAAGACAGTTTTATAAATAATAATATCCATAGAAACCGTTACACACGAGAGATATATATAGCCACGGTAAAAAAAAATCGAAAACGAACCCCTTTTCCGATCGTTCGCTGGAAATATGAAAGAAAAGCAATTCGCTAATTGAACCCTCCTCGTGTCGAAGCTACGCCATCATCTCTCCTCTTAATGAACGTCAGTTTCCTTGATTTGTTCAGGACCTTAACTGTTGGCTCAGTTATTATTATCGCATTTTGCCATTCGACTAATTTCGTTTTCCTTTTTGAATATCATAATTTTAATTGGATGTCTAATTTCTAATACTTCAATTATCTCAGAACTAAAAAATAATAGAAATATTACATAAATTGCAGTTTTAAATTAAATTATGTTTAATTGAAGTTTAAATAATGTTTTTGCAATATTCTTAAAACGTTAAAAAACAGTAACAGTCACGTTTGATAGGTTTTTTTCTTGTAATTATATGACAATCAGTTTATTTCACATGTGAAAGCCTATCTAGTGATTTTAAATCAATAAATTTTTATTTATTAAAGAAAAATATATTCGTTCCAACACGAGACTCTACAGTTGAAAATGATTAAAATTTACATTTCGACAAGTTGATATCGATAAGTTAGTTGCCCACTATTACATATATTATATTTATTAAGAAAATATGGAATTATAAGCTATTAAAATTTTATCTCTGTCTCTTTCTTGCAAAACGATATTTAACATTATTTTAAATGGGCTGACGTCATACATAGGTACGCCGTGCGGTACGCCCTCTCTGTCTAACATAGCATTTCAAACATTCATAACATTGTTAATAATCATTTATTTTTAAAAATTCTTTCACCGTTAATGATATTTTATTTATGTATTTATTTATTATTTCAAATCAAGTAACAAAGACTCATTTGTTAGTAAAACACCTAAATTACATCCTAAATGTTAAACATAATACAACAATGAAAATTAAAACAAACTACAAATCACAAATTAGCATCAAATTGTAAAAATTAACTAAGTCATACACAAGATGTCAATACTATGTCGCCCTATATGAAATGGCTATCCGAGAAAAAGGCAAGTCACTACAAGTCCCAATTTATTTAGAAAACTGTTTTATATAAAATATTTAAAAAAAATTGTCAACAAGCCTAATAGAGACTGGGAGATGTTTTAATAAATTTGGCTGATGAAACTGTGCTGGAAAACTGAGCTTTGCGGTTTTCGCAATCAGACAATCAAAGGGAGTAACTGGTGTGCCTTCAGAGAAGTTGGTTTATTTTAGCTACTTTCACAGCATAATTCATACAGCATCCTAGTTTAGGGAAATGCCGTTGACATTCAAGAAATATTCGTTTTACAAAAAAGAGCTGTTCGAGTCATGTATAAATTAAAATCTAGACATACCCTAAGAGCTCACTTTAAAGAAAACTAAATTTTTACGGTCCTATGTCACTACATTTGCGAAAACAATATGTACGTATATAAAAATATTAATGCTTTCTCTAAGGTAGACGACAGCCACAACATCAATACTAGAGCATATGCTTACAATTCCTAGTTTTAGACTTTCAAAAGCAAATAATCCCTTTATAGGCAATTGTGTTAGTTTTTAGAACAGACTTCCAATACAAATGTTACAGTTAAATAGCAAACAGTTTTAGGAATGTGGAAAATTTCAACTCATCAAAAAAGCTTATTATTATTTTGATGATAACAACGCATGGCCATTATTGTAATAGTCTTAAGTGTTCTATACTGAATAAAATAATTTTATAAAAATACTCGAAGGTTTTTTTGCCGCTTCTTATCATTCTATTATTTGGGGACCGGCGGTAAATAAACGTAATAATAGATGGAAAATCACGCACAACGCCATCTAGTCCCAAAGTAAGCAAGTGTTATGCTTGTGGCATGGGCTACAAGACGATCGATTTACATACATAAATTTTCATTATATTATGTAGAATAACACCCCTTTTTTTCGTCAGGGGTTAAAAAAAAATATTTTACAATCAGACATTGAACAAATAGACATGTTCAGGTACACAAATAGTTGTCTCGGGAATCGAACCTGCGAACTTTGGTCCTGCAGTTAGAGTCTCTAACCACTTGGCCAATCGGTTAGTCAAATAGTAAATGTATCCTGATTTTCAAGAAGTGTGTGTAATGTATGATACAGTTAATTCAAAATAATTGAATAATGGTAGAATATTATTGTTTGAAGCGTTAATGTCTCTATCGGGAACGTGTTGAGAAATACAAAAAAGAAAGAGTATCTACGCACACATAACAGCAAACAGAGAGTTAGTTATTGGTACACGATAATTTTATATTATTTATGGTGTTGAAACGAGGCGATTCACGAAAGAATGTTCTCACGTCGGCGACGCGCATTGCGTCAAGTCACGCAACCCAACCTCGAGGCGTGAAGAAATTTCACCGGAAAATACCATTAATTTACCGGAAATACCACCGAAACACCTGCCATAAGCCGTAATGCGACTAATGGAATTGAATATTTTTTTTTTCTACTTTTAGATTAATAAACACAACTTCACATTTATTCTTTCACATTCACATCAATTCCACCAAGCTATTATCGGACCCGAACCAAATTTTTTAGCACATACTTTTTATAGGTTTTTCGGGAAAAGAATAGACTAATTTATATCTTCTCAATGAAATTTAAAAAAAGTAAGATATAAATTTTTTTGCAACTTCTTCAATAAATATTGTCAAAATATCGTCAAGGTGACGTCACAGGAACAATTTCAACATCAGATGAATTTTCATAAAATATCTGGGAAATAGAAAAAAAAAAATGATATTTTGAGAGATTGTTCAAGTACCTCATTTCTTTTAATTTTAATGACCATCGGCGCAACTTTAAAATTTTATTGCAAGCCTATTAAAGTATGAAAGCGGTGCAATAACATAACTCCATCGACGCAATCATTGCATTTGACAAATAGCCCTCAGCCCACCAATATCCAATTTATCCCCGAAACTCCAACTGGGGCTGCAATTTAAGCCGCGGCTGGACGGCGTTACGCGATCAAACAAAAAACAGACACTATAACGTGAATATAACAAGTGTTCTGCCCTAGTAGATGACAGTATTAGGATATGTTTAAGTTTTGATTGCCATTCTTTCCACTACTTTATTCATAATTTTGATGTCAGGGTGTTGCATCCGAAAATAAGTATATTATTATCTACTTATCCGCTTTCGTCGTGAGGCAAAAAGTCACGTTTTAGATCAGTTATTGTGGACAGCATATAAGAAGTCTATTTCTGTTATGAGAGTATCTATAGGATACATCTAACGCAGATATCAAACAATCCGAACGCAAACCGAATTAGGCCACGGGGTCAGAACTATCGCGTTACAGAATAAATTTGGACCGCGACTCTATTTCGTTTCCATTAAATCTTGTCAACCGATCTAACTTCGAGCTTTGATCTCGCGAACCAATCATATCCATCATTCATTTTTTTTTTCGGTTTGATGCCAATATGAAACTTCAGCTCTTAACCCCAACAAATTAATAATTTCGAAACTGATCGTATTATTTGAATTTTTGAAAGATTGTATCTGTGGTAATTTGATTTAATATAATTTAACGTAATATTAAATCCGTTCCGTTTTAAGCATAAATTTTGCAATCTATTTTAAACTAACTTTCCGATGAGCTACAAACTTGAAAATATACAAATAATAATTAACAACTGATTTTAACACTATTACACAACCTACTTAAACATTGTTTAAAATTTATCAAAAAAGTACGAATTGACTAGAAGCCGTCTTTTGGGTTCACCGTCGAACAACTCATACTCTAGCTAGCTGGTATAACATGGCGAGTTTCAGTACGCAAAGTCTCCGCTCGCTGGTCTTCACTCCCGCGAAATCGCGGTTAACATTTTCGATACTGTGAAGTAATATTTATGGCTCTATTAAAACCAAACTCTGTTGTCGAATTTATTTAGTCTGTGTAAAATATACATTTATAAATATATTACACCTAGACACGGAATAAGTAGACATGATCATGCACGCAAATATTTGTCCACTCGGCCAATCGGCCAAACGCCAATATATAGATATTTCACTCTGAAATCAACGTCTTGGTGTCTAAGAGCTGAGATTGTATTATGTAGTTAGTGGATTGTATATTATACTGGTATAGTGTTGTTACCCTAGACCCATTGCGGTATGACATTTTTTTCGGTGGCATAATATTTGATTTATAAAATACACAAAACAACATAAATAGGAAAACACATAACCTATTTGATAGGTCAATTTGAAATTTGTAATTGACTCACCGATTGGCCGAGTAGTTAAAGACCCTTACTCCAGAGCCAAGGGTCTTCGGTTCGATTACGACCCAGGACATATATCTGTGTGTATTAGAATGTCCATTTGTTCCGTGTCTGGGTGTAAAAAATATCTATAAATATTATAAAAAAGAACATGGACTAGACGGCTCTGTGTGGGATGTTCCAGGGAATATTTAAAAAAAAATATTTGGTAGTTTGTTAATTTTGTTATCTTATGAGCATGAGCGTTGCAAGCCTATGTCTACCAATGGTTATCACCTAGATGAAGTATCTTTTTCAAAACCGAAAAAATACATGATTGTGGCATGGTAATTCACACCTATATCAAAGCACGTTAAGATTCTATAAGTGGTACATCTTCGCAATAAATAGGCGCCACAAGTGGGAAGAAGCGGTACGGTGGGGTAGAGGACGCTTGCCGTCGATCACTATGGCGAAGGCCGGTAGAGCAGACAGAGTTGGCTCTATGGTTAGCGCATCATGCGGCTCACGTGCTCCCGCAGTAGAAAGATATTTGTTCGTAGTTATGCGATGTCGACATCCCTACACGCGTCTCGAGCTAAATTTTAGTGAAACGACGCTAGTAGGGAAGATGTCTTACTTACTCGGGGCCGCATGCTCCAAGTATCATACTTCGTCTATGGAAAATTGATTAGCTAAAGAAACCGACCAATGAATAAAAATTACTAATCGATGAAACTGTCGAATCAGATAAAAGCGGATGAAACTGAACAGGGAACCCCTGATCCAAAATATACCCCTTATTTGTTGTGCGAACGTACTACCTTAGTGCGGTACACCACACCATTGGGCGACTGCACACGTATCAATCCCTTTCACTTTCATAACAGTCATATGTAAATATACTGGGTTAGGTTAAGTATCTATTTCGTGGTAAAAAGTGAATCCTATTTGTTTTTTTTTTATAGAATGGAGTAGATACGTGTTAACAAAAAACAACACATAAGACCACTCGTCCACTCACGACCCAAAACATTATTGGAATTTATGAGATCGTGTGAATACTGGAGAAATGAAAGCCACTCGCCAATGGTGTAGTTTCAGTCTAATGGGAAATCAATTGTTCGTTTTTATTCTTGATTTTATTGCGAAACGAAAAAAAGCTCTATGGGAAATGGGCGCTTAAAAATAAAAACCCCTAATCGAAATTGCAACTCAATCCGTTTGGGAGCCTGCCGGAAAGCTTTGGCTTAACGAGTCGTATTTAAGAAGAGAATGCGATAAACCCGAGACGAACTTATTCCCGAATGAAAAACTTATTGAGCTTTTATATAAAATAAACTACGTGCTTTATCTATCTGTTTATTTTGTTTAGGGAATAACGATTCTGTTAAAAATATTGGTAATTTCTATTGTGTAATTAATAATTTCAACGTAACACCTATAGGTATGATATTATAAATGGGAGGAGTTGTGTTTGTTTGTCCTTTCTTAGGGTCTAAACAAAGCACTAATATGACAAGATTTTTTGCATAAAGTTAGTTGAAAAG
This sequence comes from Luffia ferchaultella, assembly GCA_949709985.1. Classification (NCBI taxonomy): domain Eukaryota; kingdom Metazoa; phylum Arthropoda; class Insecta; order Lepidoptera; family Psychidae; genus Luffia; species Luffia ferchaultella. The sequence goes on from OX453244.1 coordinate 1,725,351, forward strand.
ACGGAGCATAAGACGGGTCTTATGCTGATCGAAGGTTCCCATGCGATACAAAACTAATCAAGATTATAATGACGGGCAAAGATTCGAGCTATATAAGTAGATAGAATAAGTTAATGAAAGTAGAGTACAGTACAGTACTACTACAGCTGAGGAAACGGAAACGGGAAAACATAATTATTGGGACGGTATGTACAGCCACGTGAGCAAAAGCACGCAATCTGCAACAGCTTGATACAGTATTATTAGATACTTATCTAGAGAATATTTATTGACGTATATAGAAATTCCCGTACCGACTTTCATTGGGATTCTAACGAAAACTCAATAATAATATATATGTATTTTTTTTTGCTTAATTGGTCTTGGACTAAACATTTTAACATATATTTTTTGTATTTTAAGAGGTTGTAATATAACCTTTATGCTGATTGAAGGTTCCCATGGGATACAAAACTAAAGAAGATAATAATGACGGGCAAAGATTCGAGTGGGGGTGGAATATTAGTTGGAACTAGAATTCAGAAATCAAATAGAAAAGTGTGTAGCGTACAAATTTTATTTTTTATTACTTCTGAGTAGTACTTATTCTATCTAAGTGGATAGAATAATTTCGTGACAGCCCGAGCGCAATGAACCTGTTTCAAATCTAGAAGGCCGTGCGACCGTGGTTCGAATGCAGGCGTATACCAATGAGTTTTTTCTGACTTAAGTACATAACTATCACTGATTCCGTGCCACGGAAAGCACGTTAAGCCGTCGGTCCCGCCTACTGTCAATAGATATATCAATAGATGGCAGTCGTTACAATCCACCAACGTGTACTATAGCAGCGTGGTGGATCAAGCTCCAAGCCCTCCGTCATCCTGGGAGGAGGCCTAAGCAAAATAAGGTATATATTACAACAACGTCTAGGCCCCAAACTAAGCATTAGCTTGTGTTTTGGGTACCAAGCGAAGACACCACATACCTACATATAATAACCAAGACCCGGTACCAGTATCAATATTCCTCATATAAATACTGACCCGACCTGAGATTCGAACCCGGGACCTCCAGCTTCGTAGACAGATTCATTACCCACTAGGCTAAGCGATTGTCGATGGGTTGATGGAATAGAAAACAAAATATAACCTTATTACTTTCAACTTTAATAATGATAAGCATTTAATAATGATAATGGTCCAAGCTCATTTAACGTTCGCGTGACCAGCTAGTTCTTCTGATAGACGCTCAATTCTTATAATAAAAGACAAATTAGTTTTTCTGTAACACATGTACATAGTGAACACCGCTATTTGTTACACTCTTGGGAAATAAGTTCGAAACGTCCTAACGTGTGTCCGGAGATATTATTGTAGACCAGTTCGTTGTTTTTGTTTCTACTTGAATTTGTCTAGACCTCCTCTAATATACGCCAGCCTACGCAGTGTTTCGCCACCTGCAAACAATAAATTTCCGTCACTATTAAAAGGTTTTGCTCATCTACCTAGGCAGCATCTGATAATCCATGTGCCTACACGTAGTCTACAGTTGAAAACCTTTCTCGCTCTATGGTTGTCAGTTCCGTGGTATACGTGCTCGGGCCATTGCCACTTCAGCTTACTTGTGGTACTTGTGTTAATCTTGTGGCTAAGTTAGTGCTTTTCGTTCTTTCGCTGATTTCCTCGTTGAAGATTCGGTCGCCACTCGGACTAGATCACTTACCTCAGTAATATATAATAATAATACATAGGACATCCCACAAAACACCATCTAGTTCCAAAGTAGGCAAGTATCATGCTTGTGCTATGAATTACTAGACAACAGATAAAATATACTTAAATATTTTTTGTAATCTATACATATTTTACACCTAGACACGGAACAAATAAACATGTTCATGCACACAAATATTTGTCCCGGGAGGAAATCGAATCCTCTACCTTTAGTTCTACAGTATTAAGTTCTAACCACTCTGCCAATCGGTCCGCCACATATATCAGAAGTGTACTCTTCTCTAGTTACGAAAATATGAATTTCGGCAAAAAATCACAGCATTGTCTTCGTCTATGTTTCGAAAAATGCCAAAATTTACAGCGAAATAATTAAAAAAAAATCTCACCACATCTTTCCGGCAGTTTTGATGTCGTGACCACCTCATGTATCTTCTTAACTCAGTTGACAGTTACTACTACTCTGTCATTGACGTACGCATAGTGCCTTATATACTGAACGTTCCATTGTCCTACCAGTTTCCAGAGAAATCTTACCAATCTTAATAATAATTTTTTTATTAATTTTTTGGGCACTAAGTTAGTGATGAGAAAACGTGATATTAATTATCCCATCACTAATTTTATACCAGAAGTTTTGTACTATCAGTTTTAATTTTGTACTATCAGTTTATAATATATATCGAAGACACGGACGTGGAATAAGTATAGGAACAAAAATTCATCCCATTAAAAATGAAATCAGTGAAAACTCACTAATTAATTCATACGTTATCAACGAAATTCTCCTTATCACAAGGAGGTTAGGTATCAAAAAAGGTTGTTCGAAAATAGCGCTCCTTCTTTGTAGTCACGGGTTCAGCGAGAGCGGGTTCGTTTGTTGTAACAATTGTATCAATATTGGACATCGTAACTCGATTTCCGAACAGGCTCTGTCACCGTTGACGGCGGTCGGGACAAAATGGCGGACGCTTTAATGCGGGAGCACGATGTAATAATTCCATAGACGTATTGCGAAGATAGCTTGTAAATTCTTAACGCTGAAATGTAATAAATGACACAGACAGTGTCGAAATTCTGGCTTTTTTATAAATATGAGGATGTAAATCATCGGGTGAACACGTGTCAGATTTCGTTTGAATTATTTCATACGCGGTCGGATAGACGGATAGTTTAACCACCTGTTCTTGTTTGTCTTAATGACAATTCAATTTATTACGACAACATGTGTATATCGACATGTACTTGAAGTAGTTTTTTTTAATAACACACACAATCACAACAACGTCTAAGTCCCAAATTAAGCATTAGCTTGTATTTTGGGTACCAAGCGAAGACACCACATACATATAACAACCAAGACCCGGTGCCAGTATTAATATTCATCATATAAATACATAATGTTTCTTCAAAATAATATATTTTCGCGATAATCATTTGTAAAAAAAAATAAAACCAATGATTCGAAGAATTCAAAGCTCAGCATTTCGGAAATGTCTATGCTTATAGTATGATAATAGAAATTAGAACTTGTAACTGACACGTATCGTATACGTCTGTATCTCGATCTGGATGAGTCAATTCGAATATACCTAAGCGGGACGACCACAACCTAACAAGCTTGTTCTAAATACATTGCTTTATGTGACTTTCGGGCGACATTTATGATTTTAATCTATCTAAGGCTCAAGCCATGCTTAGACCAAAATCTTAAAGTTGCGCTATCGGTCATTAAAATTAAAAGGAATAAGAATATTCTATCAAAATATAAATTGTTTCTATTCACGAATTTGCCAGATATTTATGAAAATTCATCTGACATAAAAATTTTATTGTCCCTGTGACGTCATCTGGGCGGTTGAGCTTATTGTGCTGCTATCCACAGTAAAAACCAAAGCTGAAAGCACTGACCTAAATGTACATGTACATATAAGTCGGTGGCTGAAAGTAAATAAAAAATATTGAAGTAAGGTCACTACCTACATAAAATGAAATTGTAATCCTCATGAATAACAAAAAAAAAAATATTTAGTCTAAGATAATGCAATTTGTAAACATCTGTCAAGTTCACGTCCCAAGGCGTTTTCATTAATAAATTTTTGGAATAAAATAACTAAGAAAATTACAGACTTATTTTTATTTTAAGAAAAGGTATAGATTAGTCCATATTTTTTTACTTTTTAGTACAACCATTTTAACAAAATTTCTCAATACTCATTAATGTCTTCGCAAATTCTAAACTTATGTTCATATGTAGTGAATGAACAGCATAAGTGCAACTTTTTAATCACTCCATACAATTATTCGTATTTGTGAAACTCGTGTACATTCGACAACAAAGATTTGATATATTACAATTAAATTCACGTTATTTTTATGTTATCTTTAGAAAGTATTCCATCTTATATACTAGTGGAATGAATAATGTACCTATAGGACTTTTATTCACCCCTCTTTCATATGTATAAGAGAGTATTCCTAAAATTTATATTTTCTCGATCTTGTATTCTCTTTGCGTTTACGGCCCACGCCTGCCTAGAAAATTTCGTTACAAGAGGTTGAGGCACAACATTTTAGACGGACAGACATAACGAATTTATAAACATTTCTACTAATTTACATGATTTATACAAGTACCAATCTTTTAGCATAGTTCGCTAGTTCTTTACATTTATTATTATTTGGTTTTTAAGGTTCCGTACCCTTAAACTAAGACTAAGACCGTAATATGTAGACCCTTGGAATTTTCACAGAGTATGTATTACTATATCCGATAGAACAAAAATAATAAAAAGAAAATAAAGTAAAAAATTAAAGGGGGTCCTCCTGCAAAAAAAATGCTTTCTTTTCGACGTTTTTGGCGATTGGTGGTGGTGAGATCATTGTTTACACTTGAAATTTTCATGGGTTGTGTACTACTGTGACCATTATAACAGCAAATTATAATAAAAAATACAATAAAGTTGAAAATTAAAGGAAGTACCCATATAAGTAACGTGGTTTTTTTCGAAGTTTCTCTCGCAAAATTATGTGGATGTGCGATTTGTATTAGATTTTTCGATCACTTCTACACACATACAGATAGATTTAAATAATAAAACAAATAAAAAACACATTCTTATATTAAAAGTCTAAAATAAGATATACCTACGTAAAAAACCTTTTTAATAATACAGAAAAATGTAAAATACCTGACTGCTAGAAAAATAAAGAAAAATGAACTCTATACATATTAATCTAAAGGATTTTATTTGAGTAACGTTAATGCACCATGCGATGTTTTTTCGAAGCTCAGTGTTATTTGCCTATTAAACAAATAATAAAATATAGTTTAATATAGACATGGGTTAAGTGTTGTATGAATTCGAATTCGGGTTCGAATCCAGATCGGGTCAGTATTTATATTATGGATATTGATACTGGTACCGGGTCTTGGTTGTTATATGTATATTGTGTCTTCGCTTTGTACCCAAAACACAAGCTAATGGTTAAGTTTGGGGCTTAGACGTTGTTGTGATGAATCCATTATTATTATTATTATTATTAGTGGTAATTTTTTCATCTGTGCCCCGTTCATTGGAACAAATATAATAATAATAAAATATAATATATAATAAAATTTAAATTTAAGTTAAATAAAGTTTAAAATGTAATTAATCAACATTCTACGTAAAATGAAAAAACAAAAATGTTTTTATTATTGCACATTTCAATATTTGACTAGCATTGCATTTTTGAACTATATTCTAAGTAGCAAAATAATCGTGAAATTTCATTTCACGTAAATGCATATTAACGAAATCAAAAACATTGATGCTTAAATTATTTCTCGACCTCGGGAAAAATGTAAAAATTCATTTTACGAATGCAAAGTGATACCTTGGCGACGCCATCACTGAAATTGTCCCAAGTTATTATATTCCCGCTACGTGGAAATGTGCGTCCCCGCAAAGAATATTTCTGACATATTAAATGTGTCGGTCGGGTTTGGAGTGTCTGTTTTTTTTAATTTTAAATAAGTACAGAGTCGAAATAGTTTATTATTCTGCCGCGAGCTCGAAATGTCAAAGTAAAACAGAGATCCAGATAGAAAACCTTTGATAATTTCTTTGTGAAATACCAATTCACAAAATTTCCTATGAAATCATAAAAAAATATTCTGTCTTAAATTATTTGTTCATACGATTCTCAAAATATCGTCTATACCAATAATAATATTTAATATAATATTAAAAAGGAGAAAGATTTGATTTTTTGTTACTTATGGATAAACTCAACTTTTGAAAATAATTCCACCTATAGAAAGTTACATGGGCTATATTTTATTTTCAAACTTGCTTTTCTTGCCCGCGGCTCTGCTCGCGTGGATTTAACAAATTGTACCGGAACCGTTATATTTTTTTGCATAGATATAGTTTATAAGCTGAAGATTGACATTGGCTACTTTTTATACGGGACAAAGGGGTCCAGGTACGACTGCGCAGACGCAGGGCGCAGACGGAAAGCTGGTAGAAAATAAATTGGAGTTCACACATGGGAAACTTGATTTAATCCATTCCGTTCTTTGTAAGTTCTTAAATATTTTTTTTTTACTTTCACAAAATTAAACAAACAAAACGTTTACTAGTCGTATAAAGAAATATATTATTGTATTCCATGTATAAGTTTATTTTTTATTTCCGTACCAACGTTTGCTTTTGGTCGATCTAATGTAACGCGCAACGGAATATATTTGTTCAGAATAAAATTTTCTTGTTCTGTACTCATAGTCATAGTCCCGTGGAACAAAATTGTTAACGTACTTTTTTTTAGGATAAATACAGAAAGATGTGACGTAATAAAGTTGCTATAAAAAGCAGAGCTTTATTCGCAAACCTAATCGAAAAACAACTTAAATAATATTGAATTCCACGAAAATAGCCCACCCCGTGACCGCAACTATTAGCGAGTGTTTTTAACATTAGCGTTGAGTTTTCAATTAGAGTGGATCACAAACCGTACCCGTGGCAACAAAAGCTTTACTGTCCGAATTTCGATCTAAAATATACATGATACACTGAGAAAGCACTAAAAAAAGACCTTCCTTCATTTATATACATTATTTTTATTGACTGATCGATTGACCAAGTGGTCAGAAACCGTAACTGCGGAGCCAAGGGTCGCGGGTTTGATTTGTGTGCACGAACACGTCTATTTATCCCGTGTATGGATCTAAAATATCTATATATGTATATATTATAAAGAATATTTAAGTATGTATATCAGGTGTCTGGTACCTATAATACAAGCTATGCTTAGTTTGGGACTAGATGGCACTGTGTGGGATGTCCCAGGTATTATTATTATTATTAACTATATGAGGACTCTATTGGAGGTTGGTATCTAACTTTATACCTATAAACACTGTAGTATCAACTATATCCATACATATATAATCTAAGGTGAAACAATACTCAATTATCTAACACATAAAATCCTCATGTTAGTTTAATAACTCGAGAAGTTAATCTTTCTCTTTGCACTTTATCTTGGTTATTATTGTAACTTCAAGTTATTTGATATCTTACATTGTACTCAAACTGGAATTCTCCACTTGTTAAACATGTCGCCTTTTACACGTATTGTTTATGTTATACTGTTGATCCATGCCAACGTCCAAATGGTCCACATATTCGTGTCATTAATTCAGGTAGTTCTTTAAACCTGGTTTTACCAGATAGTAATCTCCCGCAGATTGACATGAAATGGAAAATAGACATGTAATGCAATGACATTGTCGTGATAACCGTGTGATGTCGAGCCCGCTTTTTGTTTTAGAAAGCCGTGGTTCAAATCCCAGGGCATTTATCAATCAGTTTTTTCTGTCTTATATACATAACTGTCACTGATTCTGCACCTCGCAGAGCACGTTATGCCCTCGGACCTAGTTGTCATCAACAGATGGCAGTTTAAATCCACCAACCTGCACTGGACTAGCGTGGTGGATTAAGTTTCAAGCCCCTTCATCCTGAGGGAGACCTAAGCCTTTCCTACTACTTTCAAGGTTCTCGTAAAATTTAAATAAGATGTCGTTTGCTTTTCTTCGAAATGCGCACAATGCTACTAACGGGGAAATGTTCAAAAATACTGGCGAGAAAATATAAACGAAATTTTCATCTACGGATTTAGTTATATTTATTTATTTATTATTTCATATCAAGTTACAAAGACTCATTTGTTAGTAATACACCTACATATTATTAAAAATTTTCGCGTTAATAAGTAGTGTGAAAACGTGTACTATATATAAACTATATTTTTATGGATTCTCCAATATTAATACAATTTATTTCGTATTGTGGATTTATAAAATATTTTATCGAAATTCTAAACCACTAAAACTATATGACTCGGTGCAGGATACAAAGTGGCTAAATATCGTCCATATGCTAGCTAAAACCAATAAAAGGCCGTTGTCAAATTTAATAACATTATGGCTGCATAGCTTGCAGCTATTTTTTTTAACTTTTTATTGTAGTTACGTTGAACAAATAAAAATAATGGAGATTGCCTACTTCGTAAAACCTTTTGCAAAACTAAACCGTTTCGAGAAATAACTAAAAACGTTTATATCTTTAAAAATATTTGAATAAATAGTCATGATTTTTAATTAATATAGATTGAGTTATAGATAACGGGACACTGTAATTTTTCTGTTTGTCTTGTTTTACTTTTTTTGATACGCTTTATTGCAGGAACATAAAGCGGTTCGACATTTGCCATTTTAAAGTGACAAGGTATTTTCCATCGTATTGCATTTCTAAGCAAGCCCGTTAATCACAACTGAAATTACGCTGAAACGTGTTAGCGGTTGTTTGCGCGCTGAATACTAATACACATTCGCAATTCATAACGCACTCGCTCACAGTGATGTCACATGAGAATAATTAAATAAACAAAATTATCTGTAACACGCTACGAAGCTGTATCCGTTAATTAGAAAACAAGATTTGAGAACATTTACAAATATTTAATTGACATGTCGAAAATGTCAAGACGGGCTTCAAGCGGATTTTTTTTAGAAATAATATTAATATTTAAATCAATTGTTTTCATGTTTTCGTATAAACAAAATAATGTCCTAAAATTTATAAGTTCAAGAATTAAGTATTAAGAATTAAGACAACTTATGTCTACAGCATATAGCAATTTAAAATAATAAATCTTTACTAATACTCGTAATTTAAAAATGGAAAACTTGTTTTTTGTTGGCATAGATAAACACGAAAATGTACTCATTTTACTTATTCTTTTATCTAGGTATAGAAAGCTACATTACCAGCGAATAAAGCTGGCTATATAATATTTTAAAACTTACCGGGACTGCTATAATTTTTTGTATAGATAATATAGTTTATATGCTAAAGAGTGACATAGGTTACTTTTTAACCCAGGAAAAAGGGTCCCGGTACAACCGTGTAAGTAGTCCACGCGAGAAGAGTCGTTGTTGGAAAGCTAGTTAATGTTTAAAATGTTTCGGATTAAATCGCTCTAATCTACTTGGTTATTAAGACTATAGTTTTTAACGATGTCACTATAATTAAATAAGCCACTTTAAGTTTCGTGCAGTGTTCATCTAAGAGTCTAACCTGCATAAATTTAGAGATTTAGGACATTTTCAGAAAAAAGTCGCGAATTACTCAAAAACTACTATGTCACTTTTGTGGTCAGCTTATGTGTTACCAACAAAGAAAGTAACAAAACCGAAGCAATTGTTGATACTCGTTTTATTATTAAAAACAATTTAATATAATATAATAAAAAACATATTAAATTCTTTAATGACAACTCAGTGCTAGAAAATAAATAGAATTGTTGACTGTGCATCTAAAATTATACCAATAAGTATATTTATACCTGTTAAGAACTTTTTAATTGGTATAAAAATGGTAAGAAATCTTGACAATTATTTGTTTGGAATGATGCGTCGATGTCCCAAGAAACACGTCTTTCCTTCCCATTTTGTTTATTTATTTGATTTTATTTATAGTACATATATTCCCAGGAAAAAAATATACAACTCGGGGGACACTATCCGAATCCTTAGTACACTTTTTTTCTGAAAATGCTCTTTAATGACGTTCAAAAGTGACAACGGAGTGTCCGACTTGAAAATAAATGGTTTTTTATTTACTTATTTAGGGAATTATATGTTATGTGGGTGCTTGAGATTAATTGTTTGTAATTTGTATTTAAATATTGTCTGCAAATTAATTAAGTAAATTAAAAATAGTCGTAAATCAAAAATAAATTCTGTGACATGAAGCTGAATCTGTCTACGTAAGATATAGGTGTTATGTGTCTCCATATTAACTAGGTATATACACAGTATAACGCTTACACAAAGACCTGTAAAATAACCATTTTCAGACCCAAGAGAGTCCCGAATTCACAAAATGGCGCTAAATTAACGTTTAAGAGTTGTTAATAAGCTTTAACCCTTATTATGGAATGATACACGAGATGGCTCGTTGGGATATTTAAGTCATAGAACATAGACCATCATTTATTTTTATAACGTTGATAAATATATAAGTATATTCACAAAAATAAAAAATAACAGTACATTTATCACAACCTAAGAACTAAGCTGTCTGATCGATAGGCGGAGTGGTTAAAGACCCTAACTGTAGAACTAAAGGTCTCTGGTTCGATTCCCGCCCGGTACAAATATTTGTATGCATGAACATGTCTATTTGTTCCATGTCTGGGTGTAAAATATGTTGGTCATTACTCAATTTTTTTTTAAATGTGCACATCAATAGAACAGTGAATTCATTTTCCTATAAATTGTTCAACAGAAAACAAACATGAAAAAACGTGCCGTGAGTTTTACTTAACATCATATATGTCATAAAAATGTTATTATATACCACTCACCCACCAATGTAGAGTCCTTTTGTAGTCTATAAACATACTGATAAAGGATTTCTGGAAATTACACGATAAGGAAGTGAAAAGGAGGGTTAAAATTTATATGATAAAAATACAAATAAAGCGCATATGAAATTGAAACTTAACTCAAATAATCTATTAATAAATGACTGAACATGTAAAAAAAGATGGTGAAAAATGGTGTAAAAATATTCATAAACACCGTACAGTCTAAACCATTACGTCTAAAAAAATTATTTCGCACAAGGGTTTCTTATAAAATAAGTTTGACGTTTCAAAGTTTTTTTTTTCAATTATATCTCTAAATGGTGCAAAAATTTATATATCAACTTGTAGTCCAAACAGGTGGATCTAGAAACTTTAAATTTTGTCTAGGCACTTTGATATAGCGTGTCCAAAAAGAAATTGTTTCTTAAAATTTACCTACCGAGAAGGTGAAAAGGGTGATAAAATTTTTACGGAAAAAATAAATACGTATGTATGTATAATGTATCAATTAAAGATATTGTTCAAAAACTCTACTAAATAAATAAATTAAATATGCGTTTTACCAATTTTTTAATTGAATTAAATTATTAAAGGGGTTATTGACTACATTTGTATATTAACGTACTGTCTAAGTACTTGCGTTTATAAACCTGAAATTTTCATTAGGATTAATCATATGAGATAAATACCCAGAAAGAAAGTGTTTTCCTAATTCTGCCATTGACTATATGAAAATGGATGTTAAAATTTATAGGGAAATAATAATTACATAAAGCGCATTTCTACTTGAGATTTCTACTAATAAACTTCTACAAACTACTAAAGAAATGACACACATGTTGACGCCTTTTTTACCGTACTTTGTGTTTCAAACGAAGGAAAAGGATCTGTTAAAATTTTAAATCAACGCACAGTTCAAACTATTGGTTTAGAAACTTGTTTCTCAAGAAGTTTCCTACATAACGTGGCGTCTTTTATAATAATAATATTTGGGATATCCCACACAGCGCCATCTAGTCCCAAAGTAAGCAAGTATATGCATGTATTATGGCCTATTAAACAAATGGTATACATACTTAAATATTCTTTTTTTTTTAAATTATATTTACATAATTTTTACACCCAGACACGAAACAAATAGGCATGTTCTTGAACAAAAATATTTGTTCGGGCCGACAATCGAACCTGCAAGCCTTGGCTTCGCAGTTAGGGTCTCCAGCCACTCGGCCTATCGGTCAGTTTGAAGATATAATTTAAAGCAATTTAATTGATATTTCGTATAAAGGATTGAGTACGACATATTTTGGTTTATACCGTCAAAGGAATTTTCGAAATCCAAGCACCAATAATTAACTTGAAGCAATCATATTTATCCGTACCAACACACGAGATAACTCATGTGTCCATAATTATGACCATAAAACTCCAATCTATACTTTGTTTTAATACAATGCAGACGAAGTTGCGGGCGAAAGCTAGTATTAATACAAAAATTGGGCTCCGCTCGGTATTTTTTTGTGGATTCGTGTTTTTTGGAAAATATATTTAGATACGAATGACATATTGCTTAATTATTAGTTTTTTTCGATCTTATCTACATATGGGCAGTTTATTTAAATACAAAAATCATGCGATGTTGTAAAGAAACATCTATTGCAGCATTCTTGGTAGCCTATAACTGCACCACATATTTAATTAACTGTTTTTAGCTGATACCTATGTAATGCAAAAAATCACATCAAAATCAGTTCAGTTGTTCCAAAAAACACATCCATTGCAGCACCTTCTGGTGGTTAAAAACCGTTAAACTCATTTAGCGACCTATTTTGAAATCATATCTATCTAAATACAAAATTTCAACCAAATCGTTAAAACCGTTTCTGAGATAAGTGAAATATATAGAAAAATTCCTCATATATAGTATGATACAGTTGAGATGTCTTCATACGAAGCTATTTTGTAAACGCTTTGCAACTATTTAACAAGGAACATTTAATTGTACGTTGTCACGTTTTCCAACGTAAATATAACAAATGTACGATGCTCGAGCGGTAATTTCCATACAAACCGGTTAATTTATGGCGGCTTAATTCGCTTTCCACTACTTCCTTGACGGGGCGAGCCATTAATTTTAATTACAATGACCGCCGGCCCGGGAAAGGCGTGAAAAACACTCGTCTAGGGGCCCCGAATGATTCGTATTTTTTAAGGTACTCCGTTCTCGGTTATATTTTTCAGAACAAAACACGGAAATTTCATTTTTAACTTCGGTGTTGTATTTAGGGATGCAACGGAAAATTTATTTTTATATTTTGTGTAAAAAATTATTGTGTGTTACATATTTTATGAAATTTTGCCTTAGAGGTTATTCTATTTGCCGTCATTGGAAAACTAAGATTTTGCAAGCGTGCTAAAAGTACAGACGAATGGAATGATAAAAAAAAACCAAGGAAAATTGTCAGTCACGTACTCAGCACCCTCGGAAACCCAGAAAACGAGTATTTCATAATATTGATTGCTATGACAGTTTTTGTGTTGACAACTGTATCAATTATTTAAATATAGTTTTTAACGTGGTAATCACTGTCATGATACTCATTTACTAGGTATTGTTAAGTTCTTAAACCTAGAAAACCAACACCATGGCCGTTTTATCATTTCAGTTCATTTAATTTCTATTATTTTGTAATATTCTATATTAACTGTAGAAAAAACTTTTCGACCAATACCTGTTATTTATTCTACATAAAACCACGTTAGACCACTATGGTTTTGAACATTTTATTGAAATATTAAAGCTTACATACTTTATTTACTTAATTTTTTTATTTTTGTGGCTTGGGCGACTCTTGATGAACATACCAACTGAACCAGTACTACCAATTTGTTAACGTTACGTTAGACGAACAGCATTGATGTTATTAACAACATGAACAATGCTCGACGAACAACGAGTTTTTGAATCACAATTAACTATTCAAATTAATTATTCAGTAGGTAACAAAAAAACTGCAATATCTTTTGATACTCAATTCAAAAATTAGTAACAATAAAGGACTACTAGAAATGCATGAAATTGACTAATGAAAACATAAACTGGTGGAAAGATGTCAACAATGGTATAAAGTGTAAAATAGTAAAGTCGGAGACATCACACACAGCGCCATCTAAATTTAAAATAAGCAAGTATTATGCTTGTATTAGATGATACTAGAGAACTGATACACACACTTAAATTTTCTTTAAAATATATACATCAAAAACACCTCGGATTAGCGTATTAGATTAGATAATGTACATATAATATAATAATACGTAAATATGTGATCCTATTTGTTCGTAATTTCTAATTTATTGTTATATTTAAAAAAAAATTAATGATTTTAATTTCTAACAACATTCAGAAGATCTTTAAATCAGATTTGAGTCTTTTCATACCATGTATAGTCCGTTTTGTTTCGAACTCACGACAACTAAGATGATTAGTGTATTTATTTTTTATTATATAATATATATATATATATATAATTTATCGAGAAATAAAAAAAAATGTGTGTGAAAACGTTTTTCGCGATCCTAGGTATAATTAGATAGAAACACTTGACAGATTTTTATGGCTCAATCAACTTTTTAGAGCACCTCAATATCTACACGACGATGAACAAATATCTGGTTTAACCATTTAGGTTGCGGAGTTATGACTAATTCTATGGTCACATGGGTGGGTGACCCTTAGGGTGACACATAGGCAATTCGTGGGCGCAGCAAATACCTATACAAGGTATATATGTGTGTTTAAATTTTTAAGTTAATTTTGTTTCGTTGGGTTTGTTATCTATCGTACGAATAAACATATTTTTTTTCTTTCTTACAAGGACTGTGCTTCGATCGTTTTTTGACTTCCCTCCCACGCTCGATGGCTTAAGGGTACGCTTCAGTACACCAACAGACATAGGATAATAATTATTTTCAATATATGTACATCACTTGGCGATACCATCTCAATTCATGAGATAAATCAACGTATATGTCGACAACAAAATCGTGAAAACGATAAAGCATCTATTCCCGTTTGATAGAAAATAAAATGAAATGAAAATGAAAATCTTTTCATACCTTTAAATACGTCTAAGCGGAACAACCGCACACAAAATCAGTTAAAAGCTCAATTTTCTAAATTAACTATTTTCACAACAGGTCCCCACTCAATGATGATTAAAATATATAACTCAATTCCAAACTACATCAAAAATGTTAATTGCACAAAGTTATTTATAAATTATAGCGACCGCCCGCAGCTTCGCTTGCGTAGACTACAAATTCCTGTTATAGGTACTATTAACGTTCGAGATGGTTTATACATAGTTTTTGCTGGAACCAATTTTGGTTACACCCATTCAAACTTTCAATCTTCATTCCCCTTCCACCCTTTAAAAAAACCGATACAATTTTTCATCTCCAGTTTCCCACCCTTAAAAGGTGGAAATCTAAAAATCCTGAAACACGTCATTATTTAAGTCCCTCCATTCCCATCCTTAAGTTTGAAATTTCTTCATGTTCACGTTATAAAATAAACCTATGTTCCAAATTTAAGCTTCCTAGACTTAGTAGTTTTGGCTGTACGTTGATAGATCAGTGTGAACAAACGACAGACAAATAGACAGACAAACAAACACAAAAAGTAGCTTATGACACTCTTGACAACCTTCTTTCACGTCTGCAAGGTTTCATTAAAATATGTTCAGCCGTATTGGAAATTAGCTCGAATAGATAAAATTGAATTGAATAGACACATAGACGTACAGACAAACAGACGGACAAAGAGTAGCTAATGTCAAATCTCTTGACAACCTTCTTTCCCGTCTGCAAAGTTTCCTTAAAATCTGTTTAGCCGTTTTGGAGATTAGCTCAAATAGACAGATACACGTACAGATAGACAGACGGACAAAAATTAACATTTGTTAGTTTTGATGACATTTTTTTCATACTTGTGATGTTTCATTAAAATCGGTTTAGACAGATGGACATACAAACAGACATACAAAAAGTTGACTACATCCTTTCCATATGTGTAAAGTTTCATCAAAATCGGTTAAGCCGTTTTGCTCGAAGCCGATTTGCTCGAATAGACAGACAGTTCGTTTACATATATATAGCCTATAAATCTCCGCTAGATTCAGGCTATCAAAGGCAAAAAGAATTTTCCAAATCCGACTGGTAGTTTCAGAGATTAGCGCGTTCAAACAAACAAACAAACTCTTCAGCTTTATAATAAGTATTTCTATTATATAGATTAATAGATTATAAGATAATACTGAAAACCGTATCAAAGTCTATTGCGTGGTTTGGAAGTAAAAAGTTAACGAACAGAGACAGACAGCGAATTTATTTTCTCCCGCTATAGTTTTCATATTTCGATAAAAACTGGTAACATATTAATTGAACTTGTGTGATGTAAAGGGCAATTATAATATGCATGAAATGCTTAAGACAACTAACGTATTTAATTTGATAAGGATTAATATTACGTTTAAAAAACATCTTCGCAAATAGTACATTATGTTAGAACAAATTTGATTGCCATAAAAAAGTTTATAGTAAGTTAACCTTAAAAGATACACATATGCTGTCGCGGACTTTTGGTTAGAACTTTTAAAGGGGAACAATTCCGTAGTACATGGTTTTTGGTTAACATCAACCGTTTACGCAGCGCGCGCGATAGAAGCTCCCAAAAGGAATAATTTTTCCCGTTTTTGCAACATTTTTCATTGATGCTCCACTCCTATTGGTCGTAGCGTGATGTAGTATAGCCTATAGCCTTCCTCGATAAATGGACTATCCAACACAACAATAATTTTTCAATTTGAACCAGTAGTTCCTGAGCTTTGCGCGTTCAAACAAACAAACAAACAAACAAACAAACAAACTCTTCAGCTTTATAATATTAGTATAGATTTAAAAAAGTTCTTGATTAGCAAATGTTACTACACAATTAATGAATTTTTTGATGATAAAAATAAATAAACAATATTTTATAAGTGATGTATCTAAATATCATTAACATAGATTGTATAGATTATATAATAATATTTTCTGTAATAATAGCTATTTAAGTCGTATCAGTATAAATTGTAATCGAATACTCTGTTTTAAATTGGATAGGTTAGAATAGCTCCTGTTGCAGGATTGCCATGCCCCAACGGGGCATCGCAGGATGTTATATTGTGTGTAGGACGCATCTGTAACTTTATAATGATTCTGTGGCATGCAATAAACTTATTATGATTATGATTATGATTATGATAACAAAATCAGACTGAATCGACTGCTACTTAAATATTAAATTGTAAGTGCGCCTAAACAGGACGTTCATACATAGCTAACATCTGGCACGTTGAAGCAGGTAATCAAAAGAGGTCATATTTCTAAGCCCATGAATATTTGAACACCAATCGAAACGGCTCCCCCGACCTAAATATTTCATGTGGAACACATATCGATTAGCAGCATACATTTTCTCTCGCAACCCTGTCCAAATTAAGTTATTTTGCGCGAGCGCGTCAACGCAAACAAGCAATATTCTATCACATGTTTTTCAATATGCCGCGTAACTGAAAAGTCATTATTACACTGCCGTTTCGGGGATTCAAATAAATTATACAGGATAGGGGGGCGTCGTGTGGAGTTAAAAAGAAGGGTGGTGGCAGGTTAAACGAAATGACTTTTTTTCGTCGCCCTCTGGATACAGGCTATTGTTATTGTAATTACCTCGTTAACGTCCCGAACAATAATGCTCGAAACAATAGATGAAACCTGCTGGAAATATAGGTGTGTATGTGTTTGTTTTTTTCTACGGTCTTATGAATGGGCGTCGTCAGTTGAAAGGTTAAA
Organism: Luffia ferchaultella; assembly: GCA_949709985.1. Lineage (NCBI taxonomy): Eukaryota > Metazoa > Arthropoda > Insecta > Lepidoptera > Psychidae > Luffia > Luffia ferchaultella. The sequence continues at coordinate 1,742,876 of OX453244.1, forward strand.
TGAGTTCATGTTAAACAGTTGTGAGTGGACGTAACAATACAATAAAATGTTAATATGAGAATAGGGTTAAATAATAAAGTATGAAGAAAATATGTAAATAGACTTTATCGATAACAAAATTTTATTTTATAAGCTACTAAAATTTTATCTCTGTCTCGTTCTTGCAAAACGAAAATTAACATAACTTTAAATGGCCTGACGTCACAGTTAAGAACGTCGTGCGGTATTACCCTCTCTGTCTAACGGGACATTTTAAACATTCAAAACTGTTGTTGTGTATTAATGATTCACTTTTTTACAATTATTTCACTGTTATGATATATTTAGAAATTATTTTCTTATATATATTTTTTTAAATATGCGTCTATAATATTGTTAATTAAGACACTAAAATTCAGGAAACACCATAGTTAACTCAATTCATATTATAAAATTTCTGAAATTTACAATTCACGACAACAACATTTGTTTATCTGTCGTTATACCGAACTTTAAATGTAGCAGATTAGAAAGCACACGCTTGTTAAAACTCGGCGACTCAAAACACGTTACTACAAAATATTTTAAGCCTTAAAAACCTAATCTATCATAACCTTTAACCCTAAGCCTGCATTTTGTAAACTCCGATGCGTCCGGCAAAACCGTTCACTCTAGTAGTAACGGTGCGTTATACATAACACTAGTTGTGATGGGTATACACAAAGACACAAGGGCGAAGATCATCTAAGTCACCAATCGAGTCCCTTCCTCACACCAACCCTCTAACCATCACGACTCTAGTCATCACGACTTTGGTTTTTAAACTAAACGGCCAGCATCCCTCCTCTATTAACAAGTTCAAAGCTCGGTAGATGTACCTTAGGAAGAATATAATTGCTTGCCCATATTTACTCTTTGTATTGTCTTCAGTGATATCTCAAATAAATACTTTCAAAGTTTTTTTTTTTATTCTGGACTATTCGTAATTAAATCGCGACTAACCCATGATATATATTTTTTTAAATATTTTGATGTACCGAAAGAAAAAACTTCAAAACGCAAGTTATTTAAATTGTTTTTATTTTTCACAATGTGTGAAAATGCAATTAGTTTCATGTTAAACTTGTGAAAAAAAGAAAAAAATATCGCTGATTTAAAGTTTTTTTTCTTTAAATGTATCCATCGAATATATTCAATAAATAAAAAAAACCGGCCAAGTGCGAATCGGACTCGCACACGAAGGGTTCCGTACCACCATACAATATCAAAAAACCCTAATAAAAACGGTAGGACCTAGTTTTTGCTGATTCAAAGACCATATATTTTTTTTGCTCCAATCTGTTAAGGTTTAATGGGGTGCAACCGTTAACCCCCTTTGTATGAAAGTTTGCCAGTACACACTCCTCTACATTACAATGGTTTTATCACAACAGAGATATTATTTATATTTCACATGTAATCCGAACCACATTGTATCAAATTTTCAACTCGTGTTTCGTAGTAAAATTTCATTTCCTTATACATATATCCATATTACATTTTAGGGGTAAAAAAGTTACTGAAGTCTTAGGGGTACAACCCAAACAGATAAAACAAATGGTCTATAAACATATTCAGCCTAATGTCTACTGTTAAAACTTAGCGGGGCCCAACTGGCCGATAAACCCGAGTTATTATAAGGCTGTATTAATCCTATAATAATCTGTTTGGAGACTGCCGCCCGTGCCAGATGCCAAGAACTGTCTTGAAAACAACCATAACGGCTTGAATTTAAAATACGGACTGCCAGTTTGATTAAATTTTAAATTATTTTTGTAATAAGTGAAAATGACTGGGGTTCATACCTAGAATAGAAAAATGAGAAGATAGCTGTTGGTTTCTGACTCTTCTAGTTGTCTTGTATTACAAAGAAACACCGGACAAATTTTTGAGCTGTGGGTAATTATATATTTTAAGATATATGGCAGATGTGTTTTTATAGATTTGTGAAATTTGACTAAAAACATTCGGTAAGTACCTTGTAATAAATTAACTTTGAAGACGCATCTTGAAAGTAATGACAGAAGGCTTGAATGACAAATTGACAATTTAATTCAATCGGATGTCCTACTTCAGACATTCGGCGAGCCTTCTATTTATTTACACTGTGTAAAGTGGTTTAAGGAAAACGTTGAAATAGCTGCTGCAGCAGCTAATAATAATACCTGGGACATCCCACACGACGCTATCTAGTACCATACTAAGCAAAGCTTGTATTGTGAGTACCAGACAACTGATATACGTACTTAAATATTCTTTATAATATATAAATACACAGATATTTTACATCCAGACACGGAACAAGTAAAATGGTTCATGCATACAAATATTAGACCTGGGCGGGAATCAAACCCGCGACCCATGGCTCCGTATTTGGGGGCTGTAACCACTCGGCCAATCGGTCAGATTTTGTCTAATTCTTCTTATAAGAGGTCAAAGACACAGCTTTATAGTGTTGGACAATATTTTAACGGATTGTCCGTTTTTAGTATATATTCTAATTCGGTATTCGTTTTATTACTCACTTGTAAAAATGTATGCTTAGATTTATCACGTTCAACTAATTAAAGTATAGTGACTAACAATAAATATATAGAGCATGAATACCGGTCGTTGATGCAAAGTTATTAATTATATATTATATAAAAATAATAATAATAAAAATAATAACAATAACAATATCGTATACATCACAACAACGTCTAGGCCTCAAACTAAGCATTAGCTTATATTTTGGGTACCAAGCGAAGACACCACATACATATAAAAACCAAGACCCGGTACCAGTATCAATATTCATCATATAAATACTAACCCGACCTGGGATTCAAACCCGAGACCTCCAGCTTCGTAGGCAGGGTCGCTATCCACTAGGCTAAGTGGTTGTCAATTTTACTTCTCTTCGAACAAAGTTATAAGTAACGAAAACTCAGTTTAGTGTAAGAAGTCAACGCATTTAGTAGTTCCAGGAATTTTGTCTGGAAGCTTAACTGAAGCCGATTGGCTGGATACTTGGTCATGAAAACTTGATAACTTTCCTAAACTTCAAGTAGCCAGATCATTTATTTATTGATCTGGACGTATGGCTAAAATGTTGATGGCTTCAACTCAATCGACTTCTCTTCAACTCGATAAAACTTGTACTGAGCCAGCAGCGTGGTGAGCTTTCTTCTAATTACTTGACTTGACATTGAGAATTGCTGTTAAAGTCAAAGGCAAATATCTTTTGTAGGTTTGTAATACAAACTTGAAACACTTCACAACAGTATTTGAATTCAATACTTTGTATACACAAAAAGTCTTAACTAAGTCGCATACAAGAAAGTGCTTTTGCTTCTCAGAAGAATACACAAGAAATTGAGAGACTTTTTTTAAATACATGATCTATACTCACCGATTGGAAAGACCCTAACTGCGGAGCGCAGCCAAGGGTTACGGTTTCGATTAGCGCTTGCGAAAAATATTTGTGTGCGTGAAGGTATTTATATATATATATATATATACAGACACGTGTCTGAGTGTATAAAAGTATCTATTTATGTATATATTATAAAAATAATATTCAAGTATGTATACCAGTTGTCTACTACCCCATAATACAAACATAATACTTGCTTATTTTGGGACTAGATTGCGCTGTGTGTGTTGTTCCAGGTATTATTATTATTGTATCAAAAAAGTGCTCAAATAATAATATTATCGAAATAAATTGATAGGCGAGCGGTCGACGACTATAGATTGCTATCGTCTAAGTAAACCAATACTTTATAATAAGCGTACATAAATAAGGCTTTCATCTGATTGTAGTTTTAAATTAGTTATTACGTATACCATTCGGTAGCGGGAATCGTATGCATTTCTTTTTTCAATAAATAAGAAATTATTGGCCGTAAATCGGTCATATTTTGGAGATCGAATTGCTTGCAACATCTTATTTCAATAATTTGTAATGGAAATATGCAATTCGATGATGATAATAGTTGATATAATGAGAAATGACAGGCAACGTCTAATTTGGTAGCCCACGTCGCTTTTCGCCTATCGGCAGGACTAGCCCACAAATTTTAATTCGCTCAGCGTGCTATGGAGCGGGCTATGCTCGGTATTTCTTTGATGGGTAAATCAGAAACTGAACAAGCAGAAGTGGCAATGGGTCGGTCACATTTGCGGTAGAACTGATAACCGATGGAGTAGACGAGTTCTAGAGTGGAGGCTACGTACCGGGAAGCGAAGTATTGGACGCCCCCCGGCCAGGTGGACAGATGAATTGCTGAATGCTGGGGGTAGTTGAATGCATAAGGCGGAGGACCGAGTGGTAGTGGCGAGCCTTGGGAGAGGCCTATATCCTGCAGTGGAGAGACACGGGCTGATGATGATGATGATGTCGTTTTTAGCGTAAAGTAGCAAAGACATAAATATTATATAAAACATCTGACCTAAAACAACAAACCATTAAATTAGCGATTATTTCTAAAAGTTATGTTTTAGAAAATATTTGAATATTTACATACGAACTCCTTAAATATATACCTCTAATATCAGAATCGTCCTTTTTGCTCTTTTGTCTTATTTATACATAGGTATAATACACTAACTAGAGTTGGCAAGCTCCATAAGGCGCTGAATGTGACGATTGGGTATGGAGAAAAAATCTATCTTTACTTTATTTTTAAGCCGCACTTGCATCAGGACACTCATTTGAAAATCACAGCGGTCACAGCCTATCAACGAAAGAGCTGTCGATTGCGCATGCTCAAAATAAAAAGAGATAGACTTAGTATAATTCTTGAAGGGGTTATTTATCTGAGGTATAAATCTGTATAATTTGAGGTTAAGTTATTCTCTATCTCTTTCTATCGAGGCCTGAATTTCGGACTGACTTGCCTACTCTATTAGATATACTATAGGATATTATAGTTTTGTTTTTTTTTCTCCGAATTCCGAAAACGGTGAATCTCGTCGCTAAGGACCTGTATTCAAAATTATGTTATGAGTTTATTGAAAACACAGTTTATTAGTTCGAGTTGCCATTCTTCCTATCATGATAGGAAAGCAAAGTTTAAATAAACAATTTCAATAATTTAACTTTATAATCTAAAATACATTGAAATCACACAATAACTACGCAATTTAAATTATTAAGCATTGATTTAAACTAATCAGCTAGTATATGTATTCGGTAAACCATTAATCACATTGCCCTTATGATCAGCTATTAGAAACTTCACACTCAGTTAATTAATTGGGTTAAGCTCTTTGATAGGTTAATTGAATCTAGTAAATTATGCATAATATACTATATAACTAAAAACGTCTATTGATTTATATCTTTTTAGAATATTATAGTTTTAAGTGCCTATCATTTAAAAAGTACCTGATGGTATTCATTGTTAACTCTTGTCCTTCTTCTAGTCCCGAATCGGGGATAAATTAATTTTAATTTTTGTGAGTGTGTTTGTATATGTGTAACATTAAATGTCAATTTCGTGTAAATTTATGTTAGCTAGGGACCAAAACTGTTTTTCCCATACGTACCCTGAGAAGAGTGTTCATCATCTGTCGAGCAATGGATGACCCCTATGAAGAAACACGTGGAATATGAAGAGGAAAAAAATATGCGTCAGCGGAAATTGTGGTTCCTGTAACGTAATTAATATGAAAACAAGTAATTTTTCTTCTTCATTTTCCTCGTATTTATGATGCACTCGATCATCAATTGCTCTACTGATGGTGAACCATCTTACTTTTTGAAGAACACTTTTCTCAGTGTAAAGCTGTCAACTCATTTAAAATTTCGGTTCTAAGGATCGATTTCATAGATTTATTTCACACAGTTTTCCACAAACTTCATTCAAACTGGCCGATCGACGCTGCCATTATCGATTTAATTTCGTAATAGAGAAAAACTGTCAAACTGTGGCGAATGATGCCAAATGTGCGTGTAAATGTTGGAGCAAAATCGGATTACTCGATCATGTTCATTTCACTAGAAGATGATGTATCGATTGACGTTCTCGAAAATTCTTGGACATGAACAGGCACGCCTCTCTACGCTGCTCGATATGTCGTGTACGAACAACGAACGATATGGTAGTTTGGCCGTCCGTTTAACTTCTTGAAAATTAGCACTCAGGTTCCCTTTAATTTCTAGTTTTGCAAGTATCATTTTGATGCTGATCAAAAAAAAAACGAAGGAATTAGAAATTTCCTTATTTTTTTACACTTAGTCGGCCCTTACTTAAGAAGTTTCAAAATGTCTGGGCTTACGTCCCAAAAGTACTTATTAGTTAATTTTCATGCTCTCGAACAGCGGTACTTACCAAATTCTTACGTTTTATTTGTTTACACTGTTCTTGTAATCATCTCCTTGAAACTTCACATTCAGTAAATTTACTAGGTTTAGTTCCTTAACAGGTCGATTGGATCAGTTAAATTATGCATATTCCCAAATCTCTGTGACCAAGCAACAAGCGCTAAGTGAATCAGGACATTTGGTGAATTGTCACCCGATTTAGTAGCTGGGAACCCGTCTGCACGTTTCCCGATGTTCTATGATGAACCCCGTAACATTTTATAATTTAATTTCATTAACTATCCCTTTTCTGTAAGATGCGTTCCCTTTGTAAACAAATAAAGCTCAATCATTTTCAATATTTTTATATTGTTTCAGAAGCTGATTATACTCTGGACGACTCGTTCTGGAATGAGGAGAGTCCAGTCGGTGAGTTCTTTAATTATCACTAATTTTTTTACACCAAAAATTAATATATTTTCAATAGAATATTTTTATTAAACAATGAGAATCAGTTACAAAACAGTAAAATCTAATTATTAGTAGTTTGTTGCTTCCGTCATGATTTTCTGAGTACGACACTTTTTGGTTTTTTTTTAATCCATCTAAAAATGTCAAAGTTATTTACTATTTTTTGGACTTGATTTTGAAACACACGGCCTGCCATCCGTAACAAGCGGTGATGAAAATCATAGCACATGAGACAAATTAGTCGAAAAATTGAAATATTCTGTTACGTAACTGATCGTCATTGCGATCAAATGTGTGTTCCACAGTATCTATTGTCGTCGGAAAACCGTGTAATTCGTCTTATCACAAACGGCGTCGCTACCTTCTCACTTCCAAATCGATGGGTTAGGTTAGATCATATCAATACGAGGAGCAAAACGGAACGAGACGACGACGAGCCACTTAGAAGCCTATGGATTAATTTCGGATTTGACTCATATAGGTTAAGTGATCAGACGAATTATATTATTTGCCGATGATATATATACGGTTGGCTTCATATTTTCTCGTTTTGGTTTTATAGTCACGTATTTGCGATTAATTTTTTTTTTTTTAAATTAATTAATCGCAATCGTAAAGAAATGATACCTTCTTGAGCAAAAGTAACGCACGAAACCGAAATGTAACATGCAAACACATCCAAAGGGTATCTTTGGATCGATCACTGACAATCTGTCCATTTGAATTGATATCTAATCAAATCAAATATTTCTATTTCGTAGTTACATACCATAAACTTGATTTTCGTCACAAAAGTGAATATATTACTTTGTAGGACATGTCCCTACAAAGGCGCATTCAAAGAAGTGCTGATTCCTCTCAGAAGAATACGCAAGAAACAAGGGCCATTCTTTACAAAAAAAAAAACATATAAACAACAAACATTTGACAATAAGTATGTCAATATTAATATCATTGAAAAAAACTGTTAGGCGAACGGTCTACACCCATGGACTTTTATCATCTAAGTAGTCCTATACTTTCTATAAGCTTTTGCATACAGCTTTTGTCTCATTGTAGTAATTATAAACTTGTAATGGAGTAAACATTGAACGTCAACGGGATCTCATTGTAAAAGCGTATACATTGTCCTTTAAAAAATCAAATAATATAATGGCAAATTCAAAACTTCATATACTCATTGCCGCATTCCCATCACGTGTGGCACGCCCTCAAATGAAGTGTAATATTTCGATCATATGATTCCACAGTAAAAGGAAGCGAATAAAAATGCTTTCTGTTACGCATTGATAAAAAGAACTCTAAACTCAAAGGAAGCAAAAGATTATCTCCCGTCGTTACGGTAAGAAGTGGTAATGGTTATTGTGCAACGGTCCCAAGCCACGGCAAAGTATTACTGTGAACGACAAACGCGTTCCTGCGTTACAACCATGTCTCTAGGGAAAGCTATAAAAAGGAAACTGTAAATCGAGCCAAAGTAAAGAAAATTCTTTTCATCGATCAACTTGTTTGGAATGACAAGATTCTTATGTGTAATTACATAAACTGACCCAAGTTAATTGTTTTTTTTTTTTTTAGGAAATGCTTATTTAATTAAAAAAAATCTGCATTTACAGTAATGAAGAAGCTTATTATGTAATAATGTTCTTTCTACTATTAGTGCTCTTAATTAGTTAAATACAATATATATTAACTAAACTTTAATTTTATGCGTTTATGCATCAATTTTTGTCGAATTACAAGTTAATTACAAGAAATTGAGAGGGTTTTTATTGAGAGGTATTTTAGCTACGATATCAACGTTGCACATACTCGTCGGCTGTGAAGTTTTTCTTACATATTAGAGAGTTCAAACGTTCTAGCGCCTTCCACACAACTACAATCAAATTGAATTGGCCATCGCATCGCAATCAACCGGAATATTTTTCATAAAAATAATGCAACCATGTTTGTACGAAGAACGACCTGAGATAAGCTACGTTAAATGCTATCGGTTACAAGTTTTCACGGCAGTTTTCACTTAAACGTTAGCGACCACACGCAAAACGCTAATGCGGCCCGCTCTAGCGGCCCGCGGCCGCAAAGCCGTCACGGAGCCAAACTTCCCGACTGTGGCGAAACTCAGCACATTGTTAACGCAAAACTGTACGGTGGTCCACGCACGATTTAGAGGATTTCATTGTATTAAGCGTGGAAATACGGCGCCAAACTTTCCGTTGCGTAATTTCATTATACCAGAAATGCGGTTTTCCGCCGCCTTTGATTTTTGGCGCGTAAATAGTTTTGTTATAAGTTCGACCTAAAGCGCTACGTGTTTGTTACAAAATTAAATTTTATTTGTATTTTCTTTTTTTTGTTTTATAATTTATATAAGTGAAGTTTACTATAAGAAGATCACAGGCGTACATAAATACACTTATGTTAATTATACTTTCGCATCACACCAGACCTATATATCGCACAGAACGGACAACTCCGTACAACTCGTCCAGTCGCCGATTCTAACAACACTAATCGAGAACGAGATTGACCACATTGACTCATTCGGCGTTGCCCGTTTTTTGGACTGTATGGGCATATATTGTCATTGGAGAAATGTAGTTCAGTACAGACAAATGTTTATACATTTTGTTAAAAAATTAGATTTTAGATATAATAATAATAATATACATGATATATATATATATATATGAATATCGTGCTCCAAATAGAATGTGCCTTTGTGAGTGGAATAGATATGACATGCAATAATAATAATAACAATGACAACGTATACATTACAACAATTTCTAGGCCCCAAACTAAGCATTAGCTTATGTTCTAGGTACTAAGTGAAGACACTACATATAACAACCAAGACCCGGTACCAGTATCAATATTCATCATATAAATACTGACCCGACCTGGGATTCGAACCCGGGACCTCAAGCTTTGTAGGCAGGGTCGCCGCCACCCACTAGGCCAAGTGGTCAACATGTATACTGTCGTTTTATCTATAAAAACCTGAAGTCGAACCGCTTAAAATATATTTTAGCACAGAGAATTTTTATGAATTGAAACTTTATTTATATGATACAATAAATACGATAATAGTACAATATATAATTTCTTCATACTTATCCATATGTTTGAACAAGGGAGAAAAAGTTTTTATACCATTTGAGCCGCAGTGAACTTATAAATTAAACTCTTTGCGCTCAAGTTAATCTTAACATATTGTTTTTACTTTGAGAACCTTATCACCCCATTATGTCCTACTGCAGGGACTCAGGGCTGTCCTCGGTGCTTGAAGCTTAATAGATCACGCTACGCCAGTACGGGTTGGTGGATTTTAACGACTGCCATCTGATAATGACACCCGGGACTGACACCTTAACATGCTCTCCGAGGCATGGAGCCACTGATAGCTATATACATAAGTCAGAAAAACTTATTGCCTGTCTCTTGGATTCGAACCACGACCTTCTAAATAAAAGCGGGCTAGCCACCACTCGGCAATCACGATACGAGACCACCATCATCACCATTTCGAGAACGATGTCGCTTATTTGGATACCTGTTGCCACCCACGGCTTCGCTCATCTGGACGAAAAGTTTATATTACATCGGCTTTAATAAAAATTAAGGGGTATCCTTAGGATGCCATCAAGAAAAACGTCATCAAGATCAGTTCAGCGGCTTAGACGTGAAAATATGCATACACGTCATATCCGCGATAAAAACTGCAATGCCCTTACACAGGGTTCAATATATCTCTACACCCTTCGAAATAAATTCAGCAATTTAGGCAGGAAAAAATAACAGACCGACAGACAGACACTTTACAATGTATAATATAAGTATGATTGAAGTAAAAAATTAGATTATTTCGCAACTTTTGATAATAATTACGCGACTGCGAAGGGTTTTTCGAGTGTGTGTATGTATCCTCAATATTTCTTTGGCAAGCTCTGCAGTCTAAACGGCTTGACGGATTTGAACATATGAGGTGCAGTTAAATTTATCTTATTTGTAGAAGTAACATAGCCTGTATGATTATTTAAATGTGGCGTCTGCGAATCGAAAAGGAGAGGGGGTGTAAAATATTTTTGGGATTACAACAATGTGGGTATCAAATAAAAGCTAGTAAGTAGCCCTTTCCAAATATGTATATTATAAAACTTTTATGGTAGAATTTTGACATAAACCAAAAAAGAGTGTGTTTAACGCAAAGACATATCTAGGTATATTTCTTTGTTGGGCTGTGTCCAAAACTAAAATAAGTACGTTCCAATTAATACAAAATATCTAATTCTATAGAATTTGGTTTCAACAAGTTAGAATGCACTTTACAATGCTTTTTTATCCGATACCTATTTAATCAGGTATCAAAATAAACTATGATATAAATATGAGTTGAATAGTACAAGGTATTGCAGACGGGGACCAACAAACCTATAACCGAAATATGTTCGGTTGTGGTTTTTATGTGAAAATAAAGATTTTTTATAAAATTATTGTGACTGTAGTTACAGTTATTGTATATGTTTTATGCGTCAGTCTTCCAGTAAAAAATGAAATTTTATAAGCACAAGCGAATCGCTTAAAATCGGTACATACCACTCAATATAAATGAATTCTCATGCAATACGATTCCAAAGTGTCTGTCTGTTTGTCTAAGAAAACGGTTCCCGTCGACGCGACGCAAGCAAACAACGAACTATCGCGGAACGTGACCGGAATAAATATCGCTGAAGACTGGAGACGTGCAATTTGAATGGGAATTTTGAGGCGCGTATTTAGATAATAAAGGAATTATCGAAACGGTGTTGATATGAGGTTTGATATTCAATGGATGAATAAATCGTTTTCTATAAAATGTCTATATATCGTGTCTTCAACCGGTATGGAATGTCTGTGTTCGCAGTATAATATTTTACTGGGTTTGATTGGAGAGAGACTGAATATTTCGTTTATCTTTACTAACACTTGTTTACTTATTTAATTGGTTGTTATTTTAATGCTGCACAAGCTGAAGTGTTTAAAGTTAGGTCCCTAAAAAATTGTTAACACGCACATTGAACAACATTTGGAGATACCGTGCGCTTACAATTTTGTTACAATATCTGGAAATGTCACAAACTAATACCATTCCTGGGAAATCCACTTTCAATTTTCAAAACTGTGCCTTCACTAATTGTATTTTTAAATAAACATTTATGTTATCATGTTATTGTTTTAATTTACACGCATCTTTAAGGAAAGTACTATACAAGCCTTGACCACAACTGTGCGTGACCGGACTCTGTGATGTGTGCCTCGGCTGTGCCTCGCCCCGCATATCCACGATCGTCCGCTTAAGCTGCATAGCGAGCTGCAGCAGTAATATACTATACAGATAATGACAATTATTCATGTCACAGTCAAAAAAATTTCCTAGAATATAACTCAACTTTGATGTCACAGCACCGATGACGTATCACAGAAAGTTAAATTTTTCTTTCGGTACTGTGATTGGGCAACCTTGTTTGTTTTATCGATTTAAGTACCACTTCTGAACACGGGATAGGTAAAGAAATGTACGCGCTTTCATGGAACAGGTTTTGTTGAGGTTCAACTTACACTGCGTACCTAGTTTCGTAATAGCGCCAGATGATCGTTAGATAATAAATAAAGGTCCTCATCATATCAACCCATTGTGCCCCGATACAGGAGCTTAAGCCTCCCTTTGAAATGAGGGTGCTTGGAGTTTAATCCACCACGCTGCTGCAGTGCTGGTCGATGTTTGATGATACCAACCGGTACCGACGGCTCAACGTGCTCTCCGAGGCACGGATTTACTGACGGGATGCGAACCATGACCTCGTAAACAAAAATCGGGCTCGCCAACACACGGCTATCACGATGATAAAGGTCTTTAAAGCTCAAATTCGACCAGCCCAGTAACTTATTTCTTAATAGTTTGTCTGAAAAAGAGTAATATTAAAAAACGACGAAAACTTCAGTCCTTTTCATGTACCTAAATCCCACTGTTATCCCATTTAACTAAAAGGGTATAAATATATATGCATAACTTCTTACAAATAGATATTTCAAAACGTTGAAGACTGAAGTTAATATATCGACAATGAAAGGTCGTAAAATCTTTATCTACGTACGTATCACCTTCATCAAAAAACTGAAAAGGGAAGACAGGACGCCACGGTACAAAGCATTGAAGCCCCGCACAATTTATTATATGAGAGATTTTGTATTTTGACTTACGGAAAGTGATTCGATTTGACGTTTCTTGTAACGCAGGTAAAATTATTTATACAACACTTCACCATGACTTTTAAAACTTTTTTTCAACGCCTGGTTCTGCAAATAATGAACGCGTTCGGCGAGGTTTTGGTACGTTTTTCGTGAATTTAAAAGCAAATGCATATGGTTTTGAGGCTTATTAAAATTATTGTGTGTTTATTTTTGTCTAAGGTAGTATCTTTTTTCATGACAAATCACTTAATGAAACTGTAATTTAACAGTTAATGTCATTTTGATGAAATTTTCCGGTATTGGAAAACGTTATGAAAAATGTCCACCCTGCAGATATCTAGACCACCACTGATTTAAATAAAATACTAAATTGGGCTACAAGTTAGTTACACAGAAAAACGTGTCCCCTTGTTCGTTTTCATGATTGTAAAGCATGTAAAGCAGGGTTCAATATTTTATTAATTTTTTTTCACATTTAAACATAAAACAATAACAAATATTCCGATGTATTATAAATATTAAAAAAAAAAAATTTTTAAGTAGAAAACTCAGTTGTCACTTTTGAACGTCTTAAAGCTAAGTCTTACTTACGCGACCACTCTAAGAAGAACACTGCAAGAAACTTGTAGCTTGCTTTTTTTTAATGACGACCCTGCTAACTATTGTCTTAAAATTTAAGTGGATTAGAGTTATTTAATCCTAAGCGTTTTTATCATTTATATCAGTATGTTCTTTTAAATTGTAACATGCTTTAGACAAAACTTGTCGTTTTACATAATTTTTGAATTTATTTATTGACAAGTCTTGTAATATTGCTTGGAAATTTATTATAAAATCTTATACAACAATGTTTGAATGAAATACTTATGTGTGCATGCCTTCATATCTACCTGCCCGTATGTCCGTGCGTCCCTTATTACGTAACTCCTATTTCTGTAACGATTTTTTTAACAAAACACTTCATATATGCGATTGAAGGAAAATCATACACAACACGTGGGATATGTGTTTAAAAATTACCTAGAGGTTACAAAATATTTTTTTTTATTTAAGTTTACAGTTAAATTGTTGAGATATGCACTCTTAGAGTAAGTAGTAAGAAGTGGGTGTGTGTGTCACCTTACACTTTTCAACTAAAGGTTGGAAAATTCAGAAAAAATATAAGTTTGAAAAAAATAAACTTCATAATTTTTCCGATGTTGGTTTTCAAACTTATTATTTGAATAATATTCTGACATGTACATAGCCGCTTTTATTTTTCTCGATTAATAACCTTCCCAACTATCGTTGATTAATCGAAATAACACACACCAATGATTAACGATACCTACGCAATCAATATGTACGCGACGTGCTCTCCCCCATTTACACCTCAATCGTGCCACCGAACCTACATGTTCTGGAATCAATAACTCAGCTGTACCGTGATTTACGTTAGCTTTGCACTACCAGCTCACTAAATTTACATCTCAATTGGGCAATTCGTATTCCCAAGCCACGCCATAAATGTCCTGACATTGTACTATAGTTAAGGGTATTAAGGATACCAAGAATAGTGTTATTTTTATGTATAGAATTCACTATCAAGTGAAAAACGAGATCGTTTTGTTTAGTTGACTGATTGGCCGAGTGATTAGAGATCCTAATTGCGGAGTCAAAGGTATTCGATTCCCGCACAAGACAAATATTTGTGTGCATGAACATGTCTATTCGTTCAGTGCTTGGGTGTAAAATATGTATATTTGTATATATTATAAAGAATATTTAATTAAGTATATCAGTTGTCTGGTACCCATAATACGAGCTTTGCTTAGTTTGGGACTAGATGGCGCCGTGTGGTGTGTCCCAGGTATTATTATTATTATAACAAATATTAGTGAAGCTCTAATAATTTACAGTTGCTGATACATTGATAAGTTTACGATTTTGGTACGAGGACAAACGCTATTCACTTCAAAAATCAAGGTGGACCGACTCTCTCACTGAATGTTTAGTATATTCGGTTATGATAATTACTAAACCTATAAAATATTAATTAGTTATAAATATAAATTTATATACAATAATAATAGAATAGTAAGTAGTAATTAGTAATAGTAGTAGGTAATAGAATGCTACGTTTAAAGAGATTGAACATTTTGAACGGTCAATACTTTGGACTCTTGAGTTTTCTACTCTCTTATTGAGTGCCATTTGGACTATCCCTTACAAATTTTAATAATTTCGTGTATGTATAGATTTCCATTCCTTTAGCCCATTATACCCCACTGCAGGGGCTTAGACCTCTTCCTAGTATTTGATTGATTCAAATGTATGACATTAAATGTTTATTTAACGGTTGCCTTTGATATTGAATAGCAATGTTTTCCAAAGAGTAAAAAGTTGTTTAATTTTGAAAACAAGCTAATAATACCAATTCTGAGAAGGTGTCGGAAAAAGAACTTTGCTTCCTTTGAAGCTTTCCAATTCTTGGTGATTTCATAAGCTTTCAAATAATTATCTCTTGATTTTGCAGGCAATAAATTATTTAAACTTAATATTTTTGGTGTTTATTTTTGAGCCTTCTTGGTTAGACTATGACTTTCGGTACTTGGTACTTGTAATTATTTATGCTACAGGAATTTGTAATTTTTTTTCAATGTTTCAATTTCTTACCATCGCGTATTTATCACAAAAATTAAAATTTGTTAAAGTCTTACTAGCCAGGATTCTTTAATAATAACTCAAAGAAGTTTATTTGTGATATGTATGCATTCTGGACAAGTAACAATACAAAATTATGATTTTATCTTTACTAAAATATTATATAATTGATTATAAATGAAATTGTAAAACATTTTTTCTAAATTAATAGAATGATAATAAATTTTATTGCATGTTATATATTTTATATGGTGTGTTCGGCTGAATGTACTTCAAACTTATAGAGCGTGTAGAGCTTATCGAACTAAATTAAAAGTTTCAAAAAAATTAGTGATTATAAAAATTAAACTGAAAACATGTTTTCTCGGTAACCGTTAGTTTGCGCCATCTGCTCACTTAACTTTGAGTTTTGTTTGGTAAACTCTATACGCTCTATTAGTTTGGACTATGTTCAGCCAAATAGGTTACTTATAACATATCAGGTAAATTTTTAGTTCGTTCGAAAGTGTTAATTTGATTAACACTTTCTTTTTCTTTTACAAAACCAAATTCGGAATCGGAGCTCTGACATGATGCTAGAAATTATAAATCCAGTGTTTATATTAGGTAGTTACCCATGTTAACTAGGGATCGAATGTGAAACGTTAAGACCCGTATTTTACACTCTGTGCGAGTCTCCGTCTTAGCTTTTGTGAAAGAAATAAGATTGTATTTTTATAGAAATTTCATATACCGAACTTTTTGATTTCCTATGCTATTTAGAAATTTCATGTGATGAGTTTTTATCGTAGTCAAGTTTTCAATTTTAATTTTATTGACAAGTGTTTAGTTAAAATTTGTAACATTTTTATTATTGTCGCATTTTAGTTTTAAATTGAAAAGATGTATTATAATGTTAACGACTTATTATGTAAGTATTTTGAGTAACACAATAAGAATATAGGTGACCCATACTTTATGGCGTATAACGTCAGTCACGTTGAATTTTTATTGATACTATGAATGTTATAATAGTAATTCAGTTATTAATACAAATCTATCGACAACTCACATAAATATCACTGATTTCGTGCCTGGGAGAGCACATTGAATCGTCGGTCCCAGTTGAAAATACACCAACCCGCACTAGAGCAGCGTGGTGGAGTAAGCTCTAAAAACCCTCACCCCGAAGAAATTCCTAAGCTCCTGCAGTGGGGCATAGTGCGCATGCATATACATATGTTTTACACCCAAATGTGGAACAAATACATATGTTCATGCAAACAAATATTTGTTCAGGCCGGGAATCGAACCCGTGACTTTTGGTTCCGCAGTTAGCCACTAACTGCTCTACAAATCGGTCATTTATTATTAACTAATTCATACTACATTAATTGTCGTGATAGCCCGAACGCAGCGAACCTATTTCAAATCTATAAGGCCATGTGACCGTAGTTCGAATCCGGCCGTGCACCAATGAGTTTTTTCTGACTTAAGTACATTGACGATCACTGACTCCGTACCTCGGAGAGCACGTTAAGCCGTCCCGGTTGCTGTCAATAGATGGCGATCGTTACAATCCGCCAACCATCATTGGAGCAGCGTGGTGGATTTAAGCTCTAAGCCTCATCTTGAGGGAAGGCCTAAGACCCTGCAGTGGGGTATAAAAAGGGCTGATGGATGGATGGACTAAATCAATTAACACATTACCTTTCATTCGTACATACAAATATACATTCATATTCGCAAAACACATTACCTTTCTTAGGCTTCGCTGTAGTCGAATATAATATAAAGTCCTGAGCGCATCGCTTCCCAACAACAACAAATATTTCCAAACTAATAGCCCTAAATAGCACACGGGTACAGTTAATAAAGGCCCCCATATAATACACATCCAATTTTGCAAGCTTTAGGCGTCTGCTTAAGCGCTTTCCAAATTACAATACAACTATTATATTAAATTAAGTGTTATTAGTGGAACATCGTTTGTTTATTTAGGTTATATATTTTATACTTTATATGTAGATGCCTTGACTTACTACTTACAATGTCTCACATATGTACTTAGATAAGCCCGTATAGTAAAAACGTAATTATGAAGTTATATAAAAATTTATAATTTAATTCGTGTTACAAAGACAAACCAATTAATATAACCAATGCGTAGTATCCATCAGCCTAGGAATATCCAGACGTAGCATCGTGAAATAACTACCGACGCACCCCTAGTAAGTCAGCTGGCTATGCACGTACGTGTTAAATTGAACACACTCATACAAATAGCATGTCCACTGACCGTCAATACGCTGCTGAGTTGCACTCAGCCATATTATCTATCTATCTCGAGCCGTTGGTTAATGCAGACGTGTCGCTTGTTGTCCCTCAATTTACTTAGTAAATTTTTAAATAAATAATTTTCTAAATCGATTTCAAGTACCAGGAGATTAGCCACACGAAGAACTATTTAACGTAAAAAGGAAAAGAGATACCTTCTGGGTGAGTGCGATAACAATCTTTCTATCAATTGCATTCATCTGTGCACCTGTTGTCGAGTGACCTAATTGGCCGGTAACCGCCCCGCCCCCCAGCGTAGACGCAACTATCTAATTAGAAGGCGTGACAAAATTGACGTGTCTGTTTTGCCACAGTTGTATACCGACGGAACATTTATTTAGGCCTACGATTCGCAACATGCAGCGATCATCAACAGATAATGCAGTAATGTCCACTGCTGGGGGCTCAAATCCTGAACTTTCGTCAAATAAGGACGAATTTTTATATGATAATGTTACTCGACGAGCAAATAAACGTCCTAGGAGTCCCTGTTTCTGTAACGATTTAAATAACAAACTATCCGCCTTCCGTGAGGATTTTCTATCATTTATGTCTATTTGGAAAGAAGAACAGATAATAAATAAGAATAAACTTGTCGGTATCGAAACATCTATCATGGCCGTAAATCAACAAATGGCAGAAATTCGAACAACGAATGTAGAAATCGAAAAATCCATTGAATTTCTCTCCGCTCAATATGATCAGTTGACATCAAAGGTGGACGGAATGGATGCTAAAACCAACACGTTTGAAGAAAGGATTAAGGAGTTGGAGTTCCTGACGGAGGAGATAAACCGTAAATCATGTCTGAGTTGCGTCGAAATACGCAACATTCCACAGATTCCAAATGAATCCCAAGCTGATCTGCTTAAAATTATGTCCGACATATGTAGCACTATTTCAGTAAAAATCACCCCTAATGAGATGCAAGATATTCATCGCCTACCATCAAAATCAAAGAAAAACATCATTCGCCTATCACTTAACTCCGTGATAATGAAAAATAATATTATTAAAGCTGTCAGAGACTACAACAAAAATAATCCGACAAACAAATTAAATACTACTTCTATTGGTCGAAGCGGTCCAAAGCAACCAATTTATGTCGCTGAACATTTGACTCCAAAGGCACGCCGAATTCATTTTCTTGCTCGGGAATTTGCTAAAACTGAGAAGTATAAATACTGCTGGATTGCAAACGGAAAAATTTTTCTACGGAAGGACGATGGCAGCAGGCTGATAATCATTACCGATGAATCTCAATTTAAAAATTTAAAAAACTAACCCTCGTTTCTTATATTTATTTAATATTACATATTTTGCTGTATAAATTATTTTACTACCCACCTTTTTTCTCAATGGCTTATTATTGTTTAATGATAATATTGTATCACAAACAAAAACTTTTATTGTATGTTAGATTTATTAATTCAGCTCTAATGTTCGGCCAGAATATTTTACAATACGATGTTAATCTAATTATAGGAAATACCATCATAATACCGATCGTTTCAGAAAATTACTTGTACATTTCTCATGTAAAATCATGTATACTCATTCACGGGACTTACATCATAAAAACATTGCAAGTGAAATCTTATTTTCACTCAATATTTACACATTTACACATACACATTTCTGCCAGCATCGAATCATTGTCTATACACCTAAATGAAAATATTGTAAACTGTATCCATGTAATACCTACTCACTCTAACATCTTATTCAAACAATGTAGGTATCTGTTCTATATCAGTTTGCCTCACATTTTGATCATAGCTACAGTCATAAAAACACTTTATACGCATTACGTAACGCCACTTATAATACTAGAAGACGGGTCAGTATTGTTGTCATATATAAGCATTCCTAATTATAAATTATAAAATTCGCGTGTATAAATGATTATCTGGACTCACTAGATAAAAATTCTGTCTCAGATTTCTCAATATGCGACCCTACAATGTGTTTTTCTTATATTTCGAAACCCCAATACGTAAACTCTCTTAAAATTATCTCCCAGAATATCCGTAGTGTTAAAGCCAATTTAACTAGTTTCACTGTTTTGTTAGACACAATGAAAATTGACTGCGACATAATTATTCTCACTGAATGCTGGCTTCCCCTAAATCCAATAATCCCAAATCTTAATAATTATGAATTTTTCGTATCTACCAATCCATGTAACCAGAATGATGGGGTAATTGTATACAAACATAAAAGCTTACATAATACGAAAATAGAAGAACCTCAAATCAATGATGCTAGTTGTCTTTTAATAACAGTTGATCAAGACACGGCTATACTAGGCATATACCGCCCCTATTCCTATTCGGATGCCAAAAACTTCATCGATTCCTTAAATACATTTTTACCTTCCCTCTCATCTTTCAAAAATGTAATAATTATGGGCGATATTAACATCGACATAAATCCGCAGAACAATGATAAATTTTGTAACGAATATCTTGACGTTATGGCTCTATTCGGACTTCTGCCATCCTTTACAATCCCTACCCACATAAATACCTGTTTAGACCACATAATGTTAAGAACATATTCTCAAAATCATGCACTCGTTATACAGTCCTCTGTAACGGATCATGATTCCATATTTCTTGCCATATCTACTAATAAAAAATATTTTCCACCAAAAACTCGTATGAAGGTTAATGAGGCTGGCTTAACACGTACTTTACAAAATCTCGATCTGTCTAAAATATATCAATATACGGACCCCAATGATGCTACTGAGTTTTTAGTTAATGCACTCCGTTCAGCTATACAAATGAACTCCACACCTATCCTTTTACCACGATATCTTAGACCCATAAAGCCATGGATCACAGCAGGCCTCCTTCGATGTTTACGAAATAGAGATAAAATGTACAAAAAACTTAAACTTTCACCAAATAATGTAACGCTTAAACTAACCTATACAAGATACCGTAATTTTTGTTCAGACATAATTAAAAAAGCCAAAAAAGAATATGAAAGTAGCGAAATTAAAAAAGCCGGCTCAAATAGTAAGCGACTGTGGGATGCCATTCGGAAATGTACATCTATGATCAAAACAAAGCAGTCTGCTTCGGACTTATTCACATCCCATTCAGATCCATTGGATATTGTTAATAATGCAAATGCATTCTTTGTTGATGTAGGAAAAAATCTCGCAGAAAAATTCACTAACTCAACTACCTCTTCTATTAGGCATACAACCAACATTGCATCTTCCTCTTTTACCCTTCTCGAGACAGACATTGATGAAGTACTGTCTACTATCAACTCATTGCGCAATGATTGCGCCGTTGGCTGGGATGGTATTTCTACCAATGTCATTAAAACACATAAGAACGTAATTGCCGCACCTCTAACATATCTTTGTAACATTACTTTTATTTCTGGTTTGTTTCCACAGCTCCTTAAGCGAGCTCTTGTTCACCCTATTTTTAAGGCTGGTACTCGCGATCAGATAAATAACTATCGTCCGATATCAGTACTTCCTGCTCTGTCTAAAGTCATTGAAAGGTTAATCAATAACAGACTCGTAAATTATCTGGAGCGCAAACATCTTCTATCTGAAAATCAATATGGCTTCCGGGCCAAAAGGTCTACATCAGAGGCTGTTTACGCATTAACTGAGTTTGTTGTTGTAAACCTTGACAGGGGGAAAAAGTGCCTGGCCATTTTTCTCGATTTGGCTAAGGCCTTCGATACCGTTTCCCACCAGGTCCTAATTTCTAAGTTGGAAAAACTGGGAATTAGGGGCAAACAACTGTCTCTCTTTTCGGATTATTTGTCTGGTAGGACTCAGAGGGTCATAATTGATGGTGTGCAAAGCTCAGATCTTCCTATTAGTCATGGTATACCTCAAGGAAGTATTATAGGCCCTTCCCTCTTCCTTGCGTACATAAACGAACTTTCCAACCTAAAATTACAGGGCGGAACCACGGTCTCGTTTGCTGACGATACGGCCCTTGTTTTTGCAGCGGATTCCTGGAGAGAGGTTTATTACGCAGCCCAATTAGGTTTCGACTCCATATCTGAATGGTTGGGTGAGAATGTGCTAACATTGAATGTGGATAAGACGAGAATAATGGCGTTCTCTTTACAGAACAGGTTTCTCCCTCCACCAGATCTGGAAATATATGCACATTCATGTGGACGTAAACAACCTGAAACCCTATGTCAGTGTCCCTCTATCTCGAGAACAAACGCTATTAAATATCTGGGTGTAATGATAGACTCGAATCTTACCTTCAAACCGCACATTGAGCTCGTCTCATCGCGTGTTCGTAAACTCGTTCCAATCTTCAGACACTTGCGGTCTGTGGCCGATGCTGAGGTCGTTAAAATGGTGTACATTTCTTTATGTCAATCACTCTTGAGTTACTGTACGATAACTTGGGGTGGTGCCTCAAAAACACATTTAATTCAACTTGAACGAGCACAAAGGCTTATTCTTAAGGTTGCAACAGCAAAACCATACCTTTTCCCCACTAAAGACCTCTACTCATACTGTAACGTTCTCACAGTTCGACAGATCTATTTTCTTCACTTAGTACTAAAACAGCATTCGATATTGTCATATACCCTTGATTCCTCTGTGCAAAAACGTAATCGTCTAATCATTTATCCTAAAACCGTATTTAGAACATCCTTTAGCCATAGATTTTTTCCTTTCCTCGGTCCCTTTGTTTATAAAAAAGTAAATAGTGTTTCTCAAATTTCTACTCTTAGTAGGTATGACTGTAAGAAAATAGTAACGGGCTGGCTTCAATCTCTTTCGTACACCCAAACTGAAGACCTTATAAGTCATGTTTCTTAAAATACATACTTAAATAGTATATAACACAAAATTCTCATCTCCACACAAATTTACACACTCTGTTTTTTAATAATAAATTAAAGTCGCTGATATCATTAACATCTCAGTTTAACAGGCTGACGCTGTATTACCAATTTTGGCATTGTAAAATTCTTTTGTAATGTATTGTTGACGCTATAGAACAGGTTTCGACCCATTTTAGCGTCAATGAATAACCATAGAGTAACATAGCCTATATACCATTTTATAAAACTGTGTCATTTAATGTATACTTTTTAGGTTTTTAAGAGAAATAAATGTTTATCTTATCTTAAAAAAAAAAATATTTACGCGGTCGCCACTGCAGTGCTTCATTGGTTGTTCAATTACAGATAGTCTAGAGTTTTCATTGCGCCTGTGGTAGTATCCTGTATTATTAAAATCGTATTTATCATAAAATCAATGAAAAATCGAAAAATATATATTTCAATGGAAATGAAAATTTCTTGTTTGTTTTGTTTTCTTCGTCGCATGAAAGAAATGGCATCAGACAATCGCAGCACAGATCACTGAAATTACACATAGACTAATATAATCGTGTGCGTAATGCCGCGTGTGCTTTGAGAGTGAATGATTGCGATCAGTGGATTAAATTATCATCTCACCGTCTCTTTCTTAACAAATCGATTTAAAATTATTCATTCTTCACTCTTCTTCTTCTTATTTTTATATTCATTAATTGAAAGTTCATTTATTGTGTGTGAATATTTTGCCTCGAGGACATTATAACGTTAGATGCCAATAAAATTATAAAAATAAACAATTATATTTCGTATAAGTTTAACGAAATTCCTAGCTTAATGTATGTTGAATTTAATTCATATATTTAATAAAATTATGTTAATAAAAGCAAAAAGAAGTATTACCGTATTCTTGTACATAACACTATTTTTATATAGCAAACATCATGCGTAGGCTAACAACAAAGGCAAAGAGTAATTAGGTGGTCGTTCGAGGCTGTACTTAAAGGCTGTATCGCACGGTAGTTAAACGTGTAGCTATTTGAGGTCGGCAACACTTTGTTTCAGTCTGAAAGCTAACCTACCCCTCCCCTTTTGGGTACGCCCGACCCGAACCCTTTCTAAAACACTTCAAGCTTGACCGTTTGCCGCCCACGTGTGTATACCACATTCCACAGTCTGCCTTTAAGGGTTAACTGTGTTTGTACAAATACTGAATTTTCGAATTAGTTGTAGATTCGTATTGTGATGTACAATAAAATGAAATATAAATTTGAGTTTTCGTGTTTGTGCTTTAAAAATTAAAACTAATAAATTAATTAATAAATTACTTGTAAAATATTAGTCAAAAATTTCATTTATTTTATATAAAATAAGATTTACGGGTAAAATTTAACAGACTGCATTATTTCACTTGGTATAAATTTTTTCAGATGTTTATTTTGTGATATCGTAAAATTATTTACTTAGAAATGGTATCGAATGAACCTAATTTAGGATGTATAGAAAAATAATATTTGTATTTAATTATACTACAAAATTATAAAACGTATCAACATTTTAACTTGTTAAGAGTAAAGGCTTAGATTATTATACATAATACTTCAAACTGCCAACTTATCTAGATTAATCTTATATTATGTTTTCATTCCGTGGCGCTTTAGCTTATTACTGCACATTGCAAAACTTGAAATAAAATAAAATATTGAAGTAATTGTCGTAATTCATATAAATATTTTTCCCACTTTTCTCATGACGTGAAAACACATCATTTCTACTTCTTTGTGGTTTTATACAAAACAAAAAAACATTAGTATTGTAAAATTATTCAGATATCAAACACACGATGAGGGAATTTTTTTATATTTTCACACTCAAAAAACAGATAAATATTACATTTTGTTAAAAATTCGACATACATGAGTCGTATTTTAAATATACTTTATTTTCCAAAAAAATATCATACTAAATTATATAATGATGAAATTACGTATAAATATATACTCAAAGGTTATGAAAGTACTCTAAACACTAAACACGAATATGAAATACACAAATTGCATTCGTAAGGTAAACATCAAAAGCTGAATGTTGTTTGAACCGCGATGCCCAACGAAGCGAAGCAGCTAGCGTAGCACAACGTAGCCCGTAGCATCGTAGCTCTCGTAGCAACTCAATAGTTGTTCTATTTACTCGTTCGGCTTAAGTGTTCCTTTGTTGTATACGGTTGAAGGACACGTTTATACCAAACCTCACCATATATGATGACAAATATATATTACTGATATAGTGCTAATTTTCATACACTATTAGATATTTTATTAACCGGAGAGTGACATAAGCAATTGTCCATCACTGTAAAAAGCACGATTCCTGCGGTATAGAACTGCAGACAAGTTTTGTAATTAATTTTTAGAGTTGCGACTCTTTAGCGGTGCTAGTATAAATATCATTATTATACTTTGCATGTTTAATGGATTTTATTTCGAAACTATTAGTAGCAAATTTCAATTAAGCTCAAAAACAGTAAATCACAGGGGCAGTGAATAAATTTACAAAATTAATTAAAAAGTGCCTTCTCCGTAGACAGAAGTATTCTAACAATATCATACGAAAACTCCAGGATATTTTCACTTTCATGAAAAAGTGGAAACAGACTTCAGTTGAATATAGGTTTCTCTATAAGTTGAATTCCTCATTGTTTATTATTTGTTAGTCTAAATAATACAATTGATACAATACCTAAATAAGGACAGCTGAATACGACTCGAGTCGTCTCACGTTCATTGTTTTATACTTACTTTAACTTTAACAATACTTATTCATAACTAGCGATCGCACGCAGTTTGAATACAATTTGTTTGAATATATCGTAATTAATTCACTTCTTTATAGAGTATGAAGGAGATATCTGTTAGCTAATAAAAGTCCTACCGAAATGGATTCAGCCATTAGCCTGGACAAACAAACAAAGAAACAGGCAGATAGACAAAAAAAAAATTAAAAACGCGTGTTTTTGTTTCGGACACGTGCAATTAAACATATGAACATTAATAAAGTCTTTATTTAGATTATCAATGACAACGTAATTAATTATCACTACATATTATAAAATAAACTCCCCCGCCGAGTCTGTCTGTCTGTCTGTTTGAACGCGATAAAGTCAAAAATTACCGAACGGATTGGCATAGGAGTGACACTGATGAGCGGAGTGATTCAAGAAAAAGGTTTACGTGTATAATTTATTAATGTTTTGTGCAATATTAGTAAATGCAAATATAACGATTACTTTTGAAGAAGTCTGAAAAAAATCAAGCCGGCTGGGTGCTTTCATCGAAAACGCTGCCTAATCCCTTTGAGATATAAAAAAATGATGGATGGAGGTGTTGTTTCTCTTTTATAAGACTAAAGAAAAGTCCGCCATAGCATATGGCTATCTTTTATGGATAGCTTAAAATACCTATTTTTAGGTTAAAAAATTGGTATCATATGATGAAGTAACTGGAAAGCAATTTATATGGATACAGTATTAATCTTTATCAAATAAAGTAGGTTATTTACATTCAACATTTCATGCAGATTATGATTGCCTTTTACACCGTACAATTTAAATTAATATCTTAGGAATCAAAGCGAAATAAAAACTATCTCATGACAATTTAAGCGGCAGGGCGCCGCGCTGGGCGTCGTTGTCTCTATACCAATAATGCGACACGTGTGGAAAGGCAGAAATTATCAATGTTGTACAAATAAAGAAATATTTTAGTTAGTTTTTATGTATATATTATTTACTTTTTCAAATATTTACAGGATTAGCAATAAAATATATTAAAAATACTCGCAAGTAGGATTAACATACGTTACATTTAAATCTAATTAAATTTAATATGTTCGACGCAATAATATGATAGGACACTACGACAGTAAAAACACTACGGCTCATATTCTCTGCCACCCGTGCGAAGCCGGGGCGGATCGCTAGTTATGTTATGAATTTAAGCTCATGAGTATTTTTTGACAACAAATTATCTCATAGATAACGGGGTCGATACATATGTTCAGAGTGTAGATATGAATGAATTTTCTAATGCTAAATGCAAAAACTTTTGACCAGTATAAATACAAAATTATAAACTGTAGCAATTCAAGACGGCTTTCCCTTCTACCTTTATGAGCACAAGGTTCCTACCATTCTTCACTTCACTTCATCAGCCCATTTTTTTACCGCACTGCAGGGGCTTAGGCCTCCCCCAGGGTTGAGGAGGCTTGGAGCTTGAATCCACCACGCTGCTCCACTACGGGTTGGGGACTGTAACGACCGCCATCTATTGACAGCGTTCGGGACCGACTGCTTAACGTGCCCTCCGAAGCACGGAGTCAGTGATAGTTGTGTACTTAAGTCAGAAAAACTCATTGGTACACGCCCGGATTGGAACCATGGCCCTATGGGGCCATATAAATTTGAGACAGGTTCGTTGCGCTTTGGGCTATCACGACACCATACCATACTACCATACCTACCATATTTCTCCTCAATTAAAATGGAAATATGGAAATAAGTAATAAAGTAAAGAACAGAGAAGTAGAAAAGCAGAAGAAAACAAAAAATATACATATTTTAGGAAAAACTAGTTTTCTCAAATATGGACATTTTCCTTCTCAAAGAAAGCCCTATCATTATTCAATATATTTATTTTTATCCTTTGGAACGTTTCATAGGTAAACAAGAAATTAAAATGTAGATAACAGTACATCGACGTAAGTATTGATGCAATAACAATTACGTTTTACTACCAACAGTTGACTGCCATTGCTTAGTTCAATTACGAGTTGTGTTAATCTGAAACAGACGCACGAAACGGGTACCGCTTTAACTAGAACACTATTTAGTTATTGAACTGAGAGAGGGAAGGTTAAATAATTGTTGACACCGAGTTCTGTATGCTCCAAATCAAAACGCAGATCACATTCTACAGATGTTTATTTCGTTGTATTACACTTTACAGCACAATAAATATGCTCATCACTTTGACACTCACTCACTGGCAACTCGTTTTTCTATTTTCTATATAAACTTGACACTTTCCTGTAATCAATCAATCAATCAAATATCTTTATTTCGTAGTTATGTAACATAATCTTGAAATACGTCACAAGATTGAATTTATTACTTTGTGGAAAAACGTCACTACAAAGACATATTCAAAAAGTGCTGGTTTCTCTCAGAAGAATAAGGAAGAAATTGAGGGACGCTCTTTTTCAATAATATTATAAACAAAATTTTTAACCATATGTGCTTCAAATTAATATTATTGAAACCGATAGGCGAGCGGTTTCTTAAATTAACATTATGTTGATTACAATTATTTATTTTAAATCGTTTAAGTCGTGATAGCCCAGAGCGCTACGAACCTGTCTCAAATTTATAAGGCCCCATAGGGCCATGGTTCGAACCCTGGCGTGTACCAATGAGTTTTTCTGATTTAAGTACACAATATCACTGACACCGTGCTTCAGAGGGCACGTTGAGCAGTCGGTCCCGGACGCTGTCAATAGATGGCGGTCGTTACAGTTCCCAACCCACAGTGGAGCACCGTGGTGGACTTAAGCTCCAAGCCCCCCTCTTCACCCTGGGGGAGGCCTAAGGCCCTGCAGTGGGGTAAAAATGGGCTGATGACGATGACGATTTATTTTAAATAATACAATTTTTTAGATACATTATGTTTTCAAATATATATTGAAACGGCAACGTCATCATATTATTTTTTTTTTAATTTGTCTCTAAGTAATACTTCGGTCTTACTTTACTTAATTTGCTCGAACAGCTCGCTTCTGCAACGCGAATATTGTATTCACATTGGTAGTGTGTTCCCATAACAGACCTATTTCATAAACACTTAAGTCGTATTTTTTGGAACCAAGTTAGTAATGAGGACGAGATGTGATAGCCAAATGGGTAAGTATACTTTGCCTTTGATACAAAGGTCGTAGGTTCGATTCTTGTCGTACTGTTCAGTGAGTTTATAATTTATCGGAAAAAAACTTTAAGTGAATTAAACATTACTAGGTCTAGGAGGATGATGGGAGGTATCGAAAATAGACGTCAAGAACACACACTTATCAAATAGCCTTGCAATACGTTCATTTTATTACTATAGTCTTTCCTGATTTCCTTATAATGCTTCATCCAATTCAATATATGATGTATATTCAAACATTGCGCAAAGGACATCATTATCTTAAATTTTTTTTAAAAATGTATTTGTATTACAAATTCCTCAGCAAAATAATTAAAACATAGACCTTAAAAACTCTTATTAAACACCTTATGATAGAATATTTTAAGACCTCGTTTTAACATTCAGGGCAACAAAGGAGAATCACAAATCAGCATGGCTCAGTGGCGCACTTAGAGGTTAAGTAGGCGGTAGTAGACAAGTTAACATAAAAAATTCACATAGTAAGTTTCGCATTTTTTTTTGTTATGAGTTCTAATGTTTTTTATATGTAATGAAAATAAGAATAATAGTAATACCTCGGACCCACATAGCACCATCTAGTTCCAAACTAAGCAAAGCTTGTACTATGGATACCAGACAACCGATATAAATACTTAAATAATCTTTATAATATTTAAATACATAGATATAGTTTTTTTGATACACCAAAACAAAATTTGAGACTAATTAGCCAATTATTTTAGGTAAAGTTAACGTCTGCGTCCTCTCTATGCACGCGTCTGATTGGCTTATATTATAACATTAACGAAAGAAAATTAAATAAAAACTTCAATATTATAATTATATTGATAGTGTCAACTGTCTAGAATTTATAAAATATATTTAAACATACATACGGCGGCGAAATGTATTATAACAGAAGTGAGGTTTGGCTCGTTCCAATAACATAACATTAGTTTATTTGTGTACATGAGGCCGCTTTGTAGGCGAAACAGCTGACGACGACGGTCGTCCACAGCGCACCCACTTTGGTACCAGCCTTTTCGGTTCCCGTTCTCTTCATATTACCATACGATGCTGTTGCTATGTTTGTTACTTTAAGTAAACGTCACTTACAAAATGGCTGTATTTTCGAACATAAATAATTAATACTAATATTACAAAAAGTAGAGATTTTATTTTTTGTTTGTTCGTTACGGATAAATTTAAAAACTACTTAACTGCTTTTAAGTCCTTTCACGTATAGGAACCGATATTATTGGCAAATAACATAGGTTATATTTTATTTTAAAACTAGCTTTCCGTCTGCGACTCCACTCACATGGACTACACAGTTGTACCGGAACCGCTATGATTTTTGCATAGATGTACTTTACAAGCTGAAGAGTGATATAGGCTACTTCTTATAATAAAAAAGGATCCCAGTACAACTGTGTGGTCCACGCGAACGGAGTCGTGAGCGGAAAGCTAGTTATAATATAAAACAATACAAAAAGTGTAGCAATTCAATTCCATACGAATATCTAAATAACAAAGATAGAGTTATTTCATCCACAAACTTACTAAAATAGTCAAGAACGTGCTCCCGTGCTTACGTATGTACATAGCTGCACTCCCTCTACTGCAATAACAGCTCTGCAAAACACACAGAGCACTTCTCCCTATCGCTAAACGCAGCCGCATGCATAATGCACCCGCCATCTGCGGCCGCTCTGTCAGCGCGTGACGAACTTCATGTATTTTTAATCCCCAACTGTGGGATTATACAATAACGACGGAATTGTTATAATGAATCATATTGTTATAGCCGCAAAACATACGGCATTAATGGACTGTCACTGTACAAATATTCATATTCTATTTATGTCTATTACTTACTAATTTATTACTAATGACACCAGAATTTTATAAAATTATGTACACGTAACATAAATATATGATTACCTGAGAATACCTGAATATTTTTTATTAAATGTGTATACAAGGTGTAACAAGACTTTTAACAAAGTCCGTGTCTAAGCATTCAGACCATCAAATCTAATCACATAGAAAAAATACTGAGGGGAACAAAAATTTATTTTTGAAAATCTAATGAAATTGAAAAACATACTACGCAATGTATCGCGCGCTACAGATATTAACGTCTCTGTGCCAGAACGTGGTTAATTTAAGAGATAGTGTGTGTCCGCGAGAGGGTGAGATACATTGAAAGATTGGAAGCTCTTATTTGTCAATGAATACTGATTTTTTCTGTATGTTTCATTGGATGAAAATTACCAAAAAAATGTTTAAAATTTGTTGATATTAAAAACCTCAAAACAAAAATTAGTTTTATCTTCCAACATTTCGATAACTATCAATGTCCCACGCATGGTCTAGAATACTAAAATGCTGTCCTGATGATGGGTTGAATAAGTGGGCCTTGGTTTCGTTAAGGGTTTTTTCACAACCTTTATATAAATATTTTACACCCAGACACGGAACACAAATAGACCTGTTCATGCACACAAATACTTAGTCTTGTCCCGGGCGGGAATCGAACCCGTGTTCCTTGGTTCCGCAGTTAAGGTCTCTAACCACTCGGCCAATCAGCCAGTTCAAAATATTATAGTTATTACTAACTTTCTGATAGTAAAATCACTAGGTATATAAAGTTATATGTATGACTACCGGACTGTAGTTACTGATCACACATCAATTTGTTCTCACCCAGCTGGCATCACGTATGCCACCATATATTACCACTGCTGCGTATACCGCGCATGCGCTTTAACCAATTTTGTGCTATTCTTGGTGACATTGCGTTTAAATCCTTATAAACGGCACATATTTTTTCTCTGCTTGTGTCGCATTTTTCTTGTTGTGTAATAAAATTTCCAAGTATATCGATTAGTTCGTTATATTCACTTATTTTCTTGGACAGAAAAAGATATGAATAATGGCGTGAAAGTTTTTTTTTAATTATATTTTTTTTTCAAATTTCCTTTGTTATGGTATTATGGCCAGCCAGTCTTACCTGGTTTACCAAAGTTTACTACCAAAGAGATTGGATTACAACTTCATAAAAATAGAATAGGAAAAAACTTTCTCCCCAACCTTGTATACGAGTAAAAAATTTGGTTACGTTCATAGTTTTTCATAAGACTAATATTTTTTGACGGCACTTCATCTAAATTCACAGCCACATTTTCGGAGTTTTACGCTATCAGTACACCACCTCACCGTTTTACACCTGTATATATCGCAGATTGAGACAGCGCTACCTTTGTGCCGGTAACTTGATCCTCAGTTCCCTGTAGGGTAGCCACTGACGTTTATCGATCCAGTAATAACCTGCTTTTTTATTTTTTCGTGAAATTGTGTTTTCTCTTATACGTCAATTCCGTAGACCTCAGAAGTGTATCCTCGCTTGCTCACATGAGGGATCGATATAAGCTGTAAAGGTAGATACTCTTTTTGCGGTATATCATATGATGTATCTAATATGGCATCAATTGTGTAAACAAGTGTGAACATTCTTTTGCTGTGGAGACCACGGGCTGTTGGAGCCTCGAGGCGAGAAATTTAATTAAGAGCATCGGTCGCCGACTTAAGGAGAGGGGGTGTGACCCTCGCTCGGGGTCGTTTCTGATGCAGAGGCTCGCCATAGCGATCCAGCGCGGTAATGCCGCGAGCGTTATGGGTACCTTTGCATCAGGTTCGCCAGGCACGGGTTATTTTTAGCTTATATTATTGTATATATATTGAAAAATTAAATATTAAAATATATACATACAGTATTTACTCAGTATGTATACGAAAATATATTATATGTTCATAAAAATAACATCAAATTTAAAAAAAGTAGGTAGCGATATACACAATATTACACAAGGAATAAATATAAACTCGTAGTACCCACTTAGGCTCAATAAAATATATGATTCATCATCATCATCTCTGCTATAGAAAATCCACTGTTGGATATAGGCCTGTCCCATACATAAAATTGAATGAATTGAAATGAGTGTTTCATTCAAAGGTAATTGTGTAAGATTTTATAATAAACTTCCAAGCAATATAATAGACTTGTCAATTACTGAATTCAAGAGTTATGTAAGACGACAATCTATGTCTAAAGCATATTTATTTATTTAATAACAAACAAACAAATTGTTGATTTTATGGTTATAATAAAGCGAGGTGTATTATTTAAATAAAACTAGTAATAAACAAAATTAGTTTTTACTTGACTTGACTTGACAAAAAGGATGGTAGCAAAAAAAAAAGAAAGTAACCATAAAGAACAAAAAGTGACATAAACATGTACCATCAACAACAGGATAAAATGGTGCGTTCACTATCCAACACCCCCTTTAGAACGCAAACCCATTTTAACAAGACAAAATGAATGTTTATGGTAAACTGTGCCTTTAGTTAATATATCAGCAACCATATCACTGCATTTGACATATATGAATTTTATATCTGATTTAATTACATGACTTCTAAGAAAGTGAAATCTTATATCTATATGTTTTGTTTTCGGTTTATAACAATCTATCGATGCAAGCTTTATTGCACTCTGGTTGTCACAGAAAATTGTCAAAGTATCTGCACACTGTCCAAGCTCATCTTGCAATTGTCGCAGCCACAGCGCTTCTTGTGTTGCGGATGCCATAGCCATGTATTCCGCGTCGGCAGTGGACAGAGCAACGGTTTGTTGCTTGCATGAATTCCATGCGATGCTGCCATTCTGAAATATGAAAACGTAACCCGTGCAGGATCTTCTATCCTCTGTGTTACTTGCCCAGTCTGCATCGCAGAATCCAGTTATTTGTTGAGAATCGTCCTTTGAATAACATAATTTGTATTCTTTTGTTCCTTGAAGGTATCTCATGACTCTTTTCACTCCTAGCCAATGTTGATTGCCCGGATTATTACTATATTGGCTTAATTTACTGACTGTGAACGCAATATCTGGTCTAGATACTTGAGCCAAATATAGTAGACATCCAACTGCCTGTCTATATGGAATGTCTTCCTTTTTATCTTTTTCAGTCTTATCAAATTTCATGTTCACTTCTATCGGAGTCCTAACCAGTTTACATTCTGACATACCGAATCGCTCCAACATTTCCTTGATATATTTCTCTTGATCAATCATAATCGAATTTGTGTCTCGGTTTCTTGTAATATTTAGTCCGATGCATTGCCTCACTTCTCCAAGATCTTTCATTTCAAATTTATTTTTCAGTTTTTCTTTTATATTTGATTTTAATTTTTGACTGTTTGTAAAGATAATTAAGTCATCAACCCAAACTGCAACATATATCATATGAAATTGATTAGCGTGATAGTAAATACAAGGATCAATTTTTGATCTTTTCAGTCCAATTTCTTGTAACACGCTATCCAGTTTTATGTTCCATTGCCTGCTAGCCTGCTTCAAACCATATATAGATTTATGTAATTTACATACTTTGGTTCCTTCCTCATATAATTCAGGTTGCATCATGTAGATTTCGGTGTCAATATTTCCTTGTAAAAATGCTGTGATTGCATCCATTTGATCAAAATCAAGATTATAGTTCGCTGCTAGTGCAATAAGATAACGCACAGAAGTATATCTTACTACTGGTGAGTAAATTTCATCGTAATCAATGCCTTTTCTTTGAGCATAACCTTTGACTACAAGTCTGGCCTTGAATCGGTTTATCTTTCCATTTTCATCCGTTTTTGTTTTATATACCCATTTGGAAGGAAGAGCTCTTTTATTTGGTGGAAGCTCTGTTAACGTCCATGTCATATTCTTCTGTAAAGAATCATATTCTTCCTTCATAGCTTTCTTCCAATATTTTGCATGAATGGATGACATGGCTTCCTCCACACTCTGTGGATCTGTCAGATTTGAAATAGAACAAAAATAACTGATTTCTTTATTGTCAATAAAATTTTTATTATTTCTTGGTCGTTGAGATATATATTTCTTAGTTGTATCTAAATTTATTTTTCTATCAGGAACGTAAGTCTCATCTCCAATATCAGTTTCATATTCACTGGACTCTTCGCTTGATATTGTGGTAATATTTAACGGTTTACTAATTGATTGATCAGTGCTTGAACTGCATTTGTCGAGGTTGGAGGACTCTCCAGCAGGCTCAGAAGCGGATTTTATGTTATTTATGTTACTTGAACTATCAACATCACAAGATATATATATATTATTATATTTCTGAACGTTTTCTAAAAATTTAATATCTCTACTTAGTCTTATCTTATACGTTTTTGGGTTAGCTAGGCTACCCTTTCGTGTTCTCAGAATACCCCACAAATATCATCTTTTCAGACTTCACGTCCCATTTTTGACGTTTTTCATTAGGTACTTGAGCCATAACTTCAGAACCAAAAATTTTTATATGTGATAGATCAGGTCTCTTACCTGACCACATTTCCAGAGGTGTTTTCTCACCGATTGACTGAGTAGGCGATCTGTTTATGATATAAGCCGCAGTAGAAGTAGCCTCGGCCCAAAACGGTTTTGGTAAATTAGCATCAAACAGCATGCACTTTGCTCGCTCAACAAGAGTTCTGTTCATCCTCTCAGCGAGGCCATTTTGTTGAGGTGAGTACGGAGTGCTCGTTTGATGTTTAATTCCATGTTTACTCAAATAACTGTCAAAATTTTTGTTGCAGTATTCTTTACCATTATCAGTTCGGAACGTTTTGATTTTTGTATTGAGTTCATTCTCTACTTTATTTTTATAATCATCAAATGCATCGAGGACACCAAACTTATCTTTGAGAAAATAAACATGAACCCTCCTTGAATAATCATCTACGAAAGTAATGAAATATTTCATACCTCCTAGAGATAGGGTTTCCATGGGGCCACACAGGTCCGAATGTATCAGCTCCAACAAATGGGAAGCTCGAGAGCCAATATTGTTGAACGGCAGCCGGGACTGTTTACCTTCTAGACAAGTGATGCAGGTAAGAGGTAGTTTGTTGCTCTGTGATGTCAGGTTCACTCCTTCAGTACAGGCTGGTAATTTATTTACATCTGTAAAATTTAAGTGTCCCATGCGCCGATGCCACAGGACAACATCATTAGACATATCAGAAGTGCTCAGATTAGCGGCAACCTCTCCACGTGTGTTTAGTAAGTAGAGATTATTTACAAGTGTAGCAGAACAAATAAAATGTCCCTCGTTGTTGTAAATATCACATCCTTTATTATGAAAGTTAACCTTACAGCCATTTTTAACCATTGCACTCACCGATAGCAAATTAGCAGCAAGTTCAGGTATATATAACACATCTTTTACCTGTATTTTGTTTTCATTATCACACAGCATCAAATTCACATTTCCAATACTCTCAACGGGCAGTGGTGTTTTACTGGCCACGGTGATTGTAGAAATCGGTGGATTTTTGACATCATACATCCAATCACATTGATTAGTCATATGCATAGATGCACCGGAGTCAACATACCACTTAACCTGATCCTTTGTTGCTGTAAAAGCAGAAAAAGCAGCAACAAAACTTTTGTCATCATTTTTATTCTGGGATTTCTTCGGTAAGCGACAATTTTTACTTAAATGTCCATACTTGTTACAATTGTAACATCGGGGTCCTTTCATTCTAATAAAGTTCTGTTTCTCATTATTTTTCTTTTGTTTCGTGTAAAATGCTGTTGATTCCGAACTCTGAACTTCTTGCAGAAGTTTAGTTTTTATCATATCAGCACTTATTTTAACACCCGAGCTCTCTATGCCCATAATCATCGGCTTATATGTTTCCGGTAAGCCAGCTAACATCAATGTCCCGAGCCATTCATCATCAACAATAAAACTTATGTTCCTTAATTTATGGGCTGTCGTCATAATCTTGTTCACATAGTCTTCTACATTTCTCGACAAATCTAGGGTAGTAGTAATAAGATCTTTCAATAAGGCAACTTTTCTGGTCAATCCATTATCATCAAACGCTCGTTCCAAATTATTCCAGACTTGTTTTGCAGTTGCTGCGTCTTGGATATGTACGTAGTTGACAAGATCCAATAAAAGAATCAGTTTAGACTTCGCTTTGACATCTTGAGTTGGATCGACCTTTTCGTCTATAATACACTGCCATAAGCCCTCATGCTCTAAATATGCCTTCAGAGCAAATTTCCAGCTTGTATAATTATTACGACCAGTGAGTTTTTCAATATTAAATAGATGATGTGAAGACATTTTTCATAAACGCACGTTGCACACGAGTAACCTCAATATTGCTAAACACGTGCTTTGCGCCCGCCGGTATAATTGCACTTCAACCGTTTCGGAGTTTTATTTACAGTATCAACCACGCTTCTGCTACCATGTTGATTTTATGGTTATAATAAAGCGAGGTGTATTATTTAAATAAAACTAGTAATAAACAAAATTAGTTTTTACTTGACTTGACTTGACAAAAAGGATGGTAGCAAAAAAAAAAAAAAAGAAAGTAACCATAAAGAACAAAAAGTGACATAAACATGTACCATCAACAACAGGATAAAATGGTGCGTTCACTATCCAACACAAATAAATAAATATTACAATTTAAAAGAACAAATAAATGATAAAAATGCTTGGGAACAAATTGATCTAACCCACTAACATACATTTAAGTTTCTTGCAGCGTTCTTTTGAGAGTAGTCGTGTACAAACCACAGCAATATTCCGCCTAAAAAGAAATCCATTTTTTTTTATTTATTTATTAATATTTTCATAAATGTGTACAAAATTTCATTAGTTATGCACAGAAATATTCGACACGAGACACATCACATGCCTCTAAAACCACACGCTGATACAAGAATAAATCCAAGAGCAAGAACTAGTTAAGTAAACAAGGCCTATTTCTAGGGTCAGGCCTTCTTAACAAAGTAGTTAGAGAGTTTGCTGTTTCATACCAAGTTAAGCCCCCAATTTGTAAAGCGATCGCTGCGCCTGTCACCTGATCTAAGTTATGATCGATTTTAAACTAACTTCCATCTCTAATTAAAACTTTGGATTGTTTTATTGTTCGGAACTACACCTGTTTGATGTCTTGAAGGTAAATTATTATTGCACGTTACAAGTTTTGCCATTAAAGAGCTAAAGTGCGCACGCATAAGTTGACGACTTTATAACAACACACATGTTATATGTGGCAAACTAAAGAAGTCTGAACGATAATCTATATGATACTAATATTTTATGAAATTTAAGGTTATCTATTAAAAATGATACTACCTGTGACCCTTATTA
Source organism: Luffia ferchaultella (assembly GCA_949709985.1). Taxonomy (NCBI): domain Eukaryota; kingdom Metazoa; phylum Arthropoda; class Insecta; order Lepidoptera; family Psychidae; genus Luffia; species Luffia ferchaultella. Next base: position 1,780,897 of record OX453244.1, read on the forward strand.
ATAAACTTTTGCCGCCATGCAGCCTTTTGGGCACTCTGCCATAGTATAAATACCATAAAGTAGGTCGACGCTTTTGATGTTGCGGGAAATGCTGACACAGCGTCTGGACACGAGAGTGTATCAGGGTTGTGACAAGAAGACAAAATTTTATTTTGATATTATTATTATTGTTATTTATTGATGTGTAAAAAACATCTTAACTTTCGGTACGTTGCATTTAGTGAGACCAATTTTAAGTAAAAGTAAAAGTCCGCCATTTTGAAAATCTTCATTTTTTTCATTAAGATCTTCATCAAGATTTTTAAAATAGCCATTTGCCACGTGCCATTTTCGCACGATTTTATCTTAGAAACTTAAATCTGATGTCAAAATTAAAATGGCCACCGTTTTAAATTTATTCTCATTGGCATTTGTACCGGTACAACTCAGTTCACCTCGGTCCTTTTCGTTCTTTTTCGACCCAAGTGCATCATTTTTGGTTTTTCGGTTCTCCTCGGTCCTTTTCCATCTATTCTGGTCTAAGGTAATCCGACTTGGGCCAACACGATTCAACTCGGCCAAATTGGTTCAATTCGAAGTAACTCTGTGGTTTTCGGTCCTAGCTGGTTCCTTTCCATCCACTTCGATGTTTTTGAAATCCACGGTCCAACTCGATACTTTTCGGCCCAAATAAGTTCAATAAAATTAAACTCGGGCCAATTTCATCTGTTCAATAGATTTATGTGTGGCACGTCGCTCCGCTCCGCTTTGCTCTTTGCATTGACATAATCAAACTTAACCTAACCAAATAATTTTAAAAAAGTGGACCCTTAACCTACATGAACTTAATTCAAAATTGATCAATAGATTTCGGAGTGGCTCGTCGTTCCGCTCCTCTTTGCTCCTCGCATTGACATAACCAAACTTAACCTAACCAAATAATTTTATAAAAGTGGATCATTAACCTAAATGAACTTAATTCAAAATTGATCAATAGATTTCGGAGTTTACAATATTCAAGTTTTTGTAAACAGTACTTAAAGTAATAATCTACGAATGAAGGAAATATACGTAGCTTTAAAAATACGTAAAAACTATCAACTAATCGGAATACAGGTATCGTATTTAAAATTTCAGCCCTCTTAAAAATGTAGAATAGCAGGTAAACTCCCAAAGAAATAACAAGTGACGATATATTCTAACGGTATCTCTTGGGCCCAGCCCGTTTTCCACTTCATCGCCACACCAACCCCGTTTGTTACCAACAGGTAGATATATCTTTTTTGTAATATACTTTATTACTTATAATATATATTTTTATTTTAATACTTATTTATAATCATACATACACATAGGTACATATCATAATGATATTATTATTTATAAAGACAATGATATTCTCATCGTCATAGACTTAGAACTTAGTTACGTCGTTCCGCGCTGCGGTTACAGAGGCGGCGCCCTTATGACATGTTTACCAGGCGCCTAGGATTAATATGTCTGTCAAGCAATCTGTTCGTCTCCCCGCCAGATAAAGGATCTTGAGTAAATAATGTGTTAAATACCCTTTTACGCTCACGCCATAAAATGTCTGATAATAGATTGGATGTTAGCACATACACAAAGTACTAAGAACTTTCATCATTTAGATAAAAAACAAAACAAATTGGATCCAAATGGAACAATTCATTTTGATTTGATTGATTGACTGACCAATGGAGAAATTTCATGATGTTCAAAATATATTTAACTCTATAGAATTGAAATATAGACCAAAACTAAGAAGACAGTGATTTTTTTTTTCAAATCTGTCAATAAATAACTGAGAAATAAATTATTAAAATTTTTGTGTTTTCGCGCGTGTTGACTGCCCGTGACGTCACATTGCCTACTATTATTATTTTACGAACTAAGTTCCTATATTCCATCCAAGTCTATAATATCTTATGTTTTTCATGTAATAGGTAGTTAAGTTTTATTTGATTACTAGCTTTCCGCCCGCGGGCTTCGCTCCCGTTGACCACAGTTGTACTGGGACAGTTAAAAGAACGCGACGCTCCAGAACATTGTAACACTTTCTAGAACATTTTGAAACTTAACTGCCTATGAAATCTCTATACCTAATTTCATAAAAATCCATTTAGCCATTTTAGCATGAAGAATAGCTATCCCACAAGTCGGTCCTAAAATCAGTCAGACATTTTGGAGATTAACTGAAACAGACAGACTAACAGAATTGCTTTTCACTCTTGACAATGCCTTTTTTATATTTGCAAAATTTCAGTAAAATTGGATCATCTGTTTCGACAATTAGGCCTAACAAACAGACAAACAAACACACAGACAAAAACTAACTTGTGTCACTCCTGATAACCTCCTTTTTATGTCTGCGAAAATTCACAGAAATGGTTTAGTCGTTTTGGAGATAAGCCGGAACAAAAAGACAGACAGCCACACGGACAAAAAGTTACCTATATCACTCTTGACAACCTATTTTTAATGTCTGCATAGTTGCATTAAAATCTTCAAAAATTCAGCTTGAACTATATAGACAGACAGACAGACAGACAAACAAACAAAAAGTTGCGTATGTCACTCCTCATATCCATCTTTTCACATCTGCGAAGTTTCATTAAAAATGGTTTAAATGTCTTAGAGTTTAGCTCGAACAGACAGAGAGACGGCCAGACAGACAAACAAAAAGTAGGTATTGTATGTCACTCCTGACAATTTTCTAATCACACCTGTGAAGTTTGAACAAAAAGACGAACGGACAGACAGACAAACAAAAAGTTTTGTATGTCATTGAATACGCTTCGGCAGTTTCGGAGATTAGCTGGAACAGGCAGACAGACGGATAGACAGACAGACAAAAAGTAGCTTATGTCACCCACGATAATACCCTCTGTAAATCTGCCAAGTTTCATTGAAATTGGTTCAGCCGTTTTGAAGATCAGCTCGAACATACAGACAGACGGACAAACAGACATACAAAAAATAGTCTATGTCACCCCTGATAAAGCCCTCTGCGCGTTTGCAAAGTTTCATTAAAATTGGTTCAGCCCTTTTGGAGATTGGATGAAACAGACAGACAGACGGACAGATATACAGACAAAAGTAGCTTATGACACCGATGATTATAACTTTTGCACGTCTGCCAAGTTTCATTGAAATCAGTTTAGCCGTTTCGGAGATCAGCTTGAACAGACAGGCAGACGGACAGACAGACAGACAAAAAGTACCTATGTCACCCCGGATAATGCCCTCTGCATGTGTGCAAAGTTTCATTGAAATCGGTTCTGCCGTTTCGGAGTTTAGCCGGAACGGATAGACACTTCCATTTTATTAATATATAGATTAAAATATCATAAAGAATATTTGAGTATTTATATCAGTTGTCTAGTAACCCATAACACAAGCATATCACTTGCTTACTTGGAGACTATATGACGCTGTGTGGGATGTCCCATGTATTATTATTATTATAATTAATTTGTAGTACAGATTAATAAAATTATAATAGTATAATAATATGTCGAAATAACCCCAGCGCAGCGAACCTATTTCGAGTTTACAAGGCTGTGGGGTGGTGGTTCGAATCCAGGCGTCTACCAAAGAGTTTTTCTGATGTAAGTATATAACTATCACTGATTCCATGCCTTGGAGAGCACGTTAAGCTGTCGGTTTCGGGTACTATCAACAGATGACAGTCGTTAAAATCCACCAACCTGCACTGGCGCAGCGTGGTGGATTAAGCTCTAAATGCCCTCACCCCGATAGGAGGCCTAAGCCCATGCAGTGAGGCATAAAGGGCTGGTGGAATGGAATGGAACAGATTAATAGTATCTCATACATAGTGAATAATTTGCATAGTTACAGCTTCTAAAACTTACAAAAGCTTAAAACTGATCTTAGTCGAAATCAATTTCTGAAATGTTTGTATGTTTTTAAACAGTTTTTTTTTCTCATTGCCACCGTTTCATCAATTCGCATGAGTTCTTAATTTAATTTTTGTAGAAGTTAGTTACTATTAGATAATTTTATTAAGAAACTACTCAACAGCACAGAAAAAATTGCCCTCTTAAAAGCAAATTAACAAATAACAGCGGTAACTGTAAGAGAATTAAGAGAATCTAAGAAAATATATTTAAGATCTCTTACAAAAACTATCAAATACGAATTAAATGCAATAGCAATAAATTAATGGTATATCTGGACTTGTCCCTTTCAAGCACTGTGTCTGGCAGAAGATTTAACGAAGGATGTTGCTGACGTTGAATACATAATATTTTGATGTTTAAGCCATAATTCAATATATAATAGTAATATAAGTATTCAAGAAGTATTGTATACTCATATGCAATGATTTTGCGATTGGTATTTTGATTTTAAGCCTTTGTGGTTTTGTTTATAAAAGAATACACCAAAGTTTACTGTTTCACCATAACGCAGAAAAGTGTTGCGTATTAAATAAAATAAAAGTCAACATGTGTAGGTAATCTCGGTGGCATTGTTATAGACGATCTCAGAATGTTTTTGCCGTTTGTTCCGTGTACTTGTCGTAAGGTAACCGTCCCGTTTACATGTCGAAGGTTTTTCCTTTTTTTCTTTTTTTTTCCGTAACTTAATGTTTCACATACTTGGGACTGCAGACATTGTTAACTTTGTATTTCGCAATCCTGTAAATGGGGTTTTTCCCGTTTAAGCTTTCAGCTTTAAAATATATTTCGTAAACATAATCGGACATATCTATATACATGCATAAGTTCGAATTGTTTTCCAAAAGGAGACGGTGTCTGTAGATCTCTATTTAAAATGGTTTGTTTCAGCCACGCTCTGCGGATTTGGGTACTTTAAAAGTTCTTCTTTAAGATTCCACCAATTTGGTCAACATACGAATTTTCTTGTGGCGCCCCTTACCGACCCGTCAATCACCCTAATCACAATAAATATTTCTTTAGTCACCATACTCTCTATTTATCGTTTCTAAATTTTACTTATCCAGGGACACTAGTCGAAACTGTTTTTTTTTTTCTTTCATGATCATAGAACTAGCAAAATCTTGGGTTGGAGTGAATCGCTAATAGACAATAATTTGAGAAATATGACGAGAACATATTGCATTTCAGTGAGTAGCTTTATACTGAAAAAGGACAAATTTGTACTATTTTGTACAAGGACAAAAAAAGTTATCACAAAGATTTTCGTATATCGTACAATATAAAAAACACGTTTCTTGTACGGGGACCCCCTTTAATTTTTATTTCTATTTAATTTTTATTACTTGTTGTTATAATGGCTATAGTGTAGTACATACTTCATGAAAACTTCAAGTGTAAGGAATGATCTAACAGCCATCAATCACCGGAAACGTCGAACAAAACACGTTTCATGTATGGAGACTCACTTTAATTTTTATTATTTTTGTCATAGCGGCCACACACTCTGTGAAAATTTCAAGTGTCTATCTATTACACTTCAGACGATACAGTTCTGTGACAGATGGACGGACGAACGGGCAGCGAAACCTTAGTAATAGGGTTCCCGTTTAACCTTAAAAAGAATAAAACGTTATATATTGTTAATCTTATATATTATGATGTATAATTAGGACCAGTTCGATGACATTTAAGCAAGTAGTCCAAACTCAAACTAAAATATGTCTAGATATATTTAATCCACCAGGTATCTAAGCCTAGTTCTTCACATTTTTCAATCATAGTCCAAAATTCTGACGAAATTCATAAGTAAAAGGGCCATGTTGAAAGTTCATCAACGTAATATAGTTATTTGTGTTTCGTTTATATCGCGAGCAATATCCGTTTATTATATCCGCTCGTCGTATTCAACGGGCCCTGTTCATTATTCGAGTAAGAAAAATGTGGCGGTAGATAAGTCGAAAGCGTCGCTTCCGCATGGCGGCCATTGTCATCTCTTCCTATTTAAAATTCTAAAAGCTCTCATGAAAAGAACAAGCCACGCGATAAAGCTCCGCGAAATGTATGAGCCGGGTTCATTCTGTAGAACCTACCGCAAAACTTATATTAAATTTATTTTGTGCAGATTGAATGACAGGAAATTTCTCATACGTCGGGGAAATCACTTTTATATCATGCACGCCGCAGACGAAATAGGCGCTTTTGCCTACGTATAACAAAAGGGTTGACTGATATAAACTTCTGCGCATAATAATTCCATACGGATTTCGTATTGTAAATATATTATAATACAACAATGTGTTTCCTGTCAATTGGGAACGCTCAGAGATTGTCGTGTGTGAAATCTGACATAAAAGTCGAAGCATGTGTGTTTGTTTTTATACTTGTTTCACGTGTTCGTGACGTAGTAAATGGTAACAGTAGAGGGATAATACTAAAGTAGTAGACTGTCGGTCGAGACTGTTTTTAGGGTTCGGTACTCAAAGGGTACCAACGGGAACCCTATTATAAGGCTCCGCTGTCCGTCCGTCCGTCTATCACAAGGTTGTATCTTCTGAACCGTAATAAGTAGACACTTGAAATTTTAACAGAGTGTGTACTTCTATGGCTGCTATAACAACAAATAATAAAAATAAAATAAAATGAAAAATAAAGTGAGTCCTTTCTCTCGTATAGGAGGCATTTAGGAAGGTCTCTCCTACTACACAAATCTAAATTCGAAAAATGGAGACTTCATGTTATCTGTTCTGACCATGGCTTCTTCCAAATCGTCTAATACTCGTGCATATATTATATATTAATAATAATAATATATGGGATATTCTACACAACGCCATCTAGTCTCAAAGTAGATAAATTAAGTATTATGCTTGTATTATGGAGTAATAGACAACTGATATACATACTTAAATATTATTTTTTTATAATATGTACATATAGTACAATAATAACCTAGGACATCCCACACAGCGCCATCTAGTCCCTAACAAAGCAAAGCTTGTTATATGAGTACCAGACAAGTGATTTACATACTTAAATATTCTTTATAATTTATACATATAATATACATTCTTTTACACCTAAACACGTAACAAATAGACATGTTGATGCACACAAATATTTGTCCTGGGCGGGAATAGAATCCGCAACCTTTGGCTCCAGAGTTAGTCTCTAACCACTCGACCAATCAGTCAGCCAGTGATTTAAAAAAAGCTTTTAGAATCTATCGTATTAAGTCATTAAACACTAACACGTTTGATCGGAAAAACGGCGACGGTCTATAAAAAACTTGTAAGGTAGCAGGAGTGGTAACAGGACAACACAGTTACAAGAAAGTTATATTTATCTAAGCAGGAGAAGCCGCGGGAAAAGGCTTTATCAAAAGAATTCAATGGTTAGCTGAAACAAGAGTTGAGCGAAGAGTGACTTTATTGTGCCAATCGTGCGCAATAAACCGCCACTTACGTATTTGTCGTGTCGTTAACCTGTCATCATTGTTTAGCCCTAGATCACATGCATTTTGTTATTTAATATTTCAAGATACACCTAACCTCTGCAAAATATACACCTCCTTGCTTTTTAATTCCAAGCTTCTGGTACTGTTACAAAATGATAATAAATACCATCAGTTTGATAAGGTGAGTTTTTGTAGGTTTACTGTTGATGGTCTGATGGAACTGGTGGAATTAGGGGTCAAATTATTTAGCATTAAAAATATATGTGCTGACCCGATGGATTTAACTAGAAGCGAGAAAAACAATAGACATTGACCAAAAACAAAATATAGACAATCTAGAGAATTTCAGTAATTTAAAAATAATTTCGAGTGGATTTTCAAGGAATAATCGATTCTTAAAAACTGAGCTGCTGACGTCACTAGTACTAATGGCCTTGGACCAAAATTTTAATGTTGCGCTAATAATCTGGAACTAACAGCTACAGCTAACAGCTAACTTAGTTATCTGGAACAGAGGGCTGAAACATAGACCAGAACTAGGCCTTCCTTGATAGGTGTGTACCAACTGAAGTTTACAGTCTCTATACCTGCCCCTTATGATGAAAACGTGAGTTTACGTATGTTTTTTTTTACCTGTCTGCGGAGGCTAATGTTTTTCGAGAGCATGTATATTTGTATCCTAGGTATTTCTTTATAAACGGTTGGATATATGAGGTGTCGTAAGAATCATCATGATTGCCGGAGTGACATAGGGCAAGATATTTCAAAGAAGTCTGCGAACCAAAAAAGAGAGGGAATAAAATGTTCTTCCGTTATTACAGCAATATAAGATGAAAGCTAATAAAAAAAAAGCTTAATCCAAATATATTATATACAATAAAAATTCAAATATATATAATATAAATAAATTATAACACTTTTATGCTACCATTTTGACATACACTAAATAAAAAGAGGGTGTTAAAGCCCAGACAATACTACGTTATATCTTTCATTAGCTGTACCCAAAACTAAATTAAATGCGTGCCCAATAATAAAACTAGAAAGTTTGAAATAAATAAATTAATTTAAAACAAACGAAAAACCTGACTGCAAGACCACTTGGCTAAAAACAAGCTTTACGTGTATTCAATGGAATTTAGTTTGAACAACGTAGTGTTTGTTGTGAATGCAATGTTTTTTTGTCCGATACTTAAAGGTACTTAACCAAATATGAAAACGTATTATCATACAAATATGATTTGGCCGGTATAAAGTATAGCAGACGGGAGGAACAAACGAATAACCAAAATATGTTTCGTTGTAGCTTTTATGTGAGAATAAAGACTTTTAAAATAAAAATGCTTTGTAGTTTTTGTTTGACCCCGCCTGCAATACCTAATAGTCTCACCATTCAAGTCATATTTATATGATAGTAAACTTTAATATCTACTTAAAAAGCATAGAGTTAATTAATTTGACAGTAGCGTTTGATTTTAATAGAGTCGTAAATATCAATTCACAGTATCGAAGTGACATTTAGTAATTTTGCGGGGTTGGAGACTGGCGCGCGGAGATTTCACCAGCTCGCTAGAGTATGAGTGGTTAGACGGTAAACGCAGAAGAGGGCTTCTAGTCAATTCGTGCTTTTATGTTAAGTAGGCATCGGATAAAAATACATTGTATGGTGCATTTAACAGCCTGTTTTTTTTTTCTCTTTTCATTTAATAACATTTTTGTTTCAATTAAGTGGTTTTGCAGTCGAATTTTTTGTTTGTTTTAAAGAATTGAAAGCAGTATTTCATGCAACATATGCACGTAACCTTACAAATCCATTATTCAACCACCAATCAGGCATTATGATCGGCCTTACCAACATGTGCGGTCTTATTTTTACGTTGTGCAACATGAGTTACATTTCTTTATATGTCTTTATGTACATTATTAAATTTACTACTGGGAATATTGAAGGTGAGAGTAAACTATTTTTTCATCAATTTTTTATCAATTAATAATAATAATAGTAATAATAATAATATCTGAGACATCCTACACAGCGCCATGTAATCCCAAAGTAAGCAGCTATTATACTTGTATTACGGGGTACTAGACAACTGATATACATACTTAAACATTCGTTACACTAAATACATGTATAGATATTTTTACACCCAGACACGGAACGAATATACATGTTCATGCACACAAATATTTGTCCCGAGCCGGAATCGAATCTTTGGTCGGCAATTACGGTCTCTAACAACTCGGCCAATCGGTCTGTCACCTTATGCCATAAAAAGGACTCGTAATATAATAATAATACATGGGACTTCCCACACAGCGTCATCTAGTCCCAAAGTAAGCAAGTATTATGCTTGTGTTATGGGTTACTAGACAACTGATATACATACTTAAATATTCTTTATAATATATACATATATAAATATTTTTGCGAAGACACCACACACATATGACAACCAGGACCCGGTACCAGTATCAATATTCATCATATTAATACTGACCCGACCTGGGATTCGAACCCGGGACCTCCAGCTTCGTAGGCAGGGTCGCTACCCACTAGGCTAAGCGGTCGTCCATATATAATGTAATATAACTCGATCAAGGTATAATAAGTACAAAAAACAATCCTTGTAGATATCGATTTTCTTATAAGCACGTAGTACACCAAAGTAATAAATTACTCATGTATTAGTCATGAGGAAGCACCTAACCAATTCACCTCGGCTTAATTAAACAAAATGGCCACACACCGAGCGCTCTGAATAAAACACTGCGTAAATATTTAATACATAATATTCTATCTTGATAATATTACATCGTATTAAGTGTAAACATGAAAAACGTTAATGATGAAAATACTGTTTTAATTATGATAGAAACTGCGTGGGATATATAGACAAATTTTTAACAATTAAACGATGATTGTTTGTAACGTCTACTTTTCGAAGAAATATGATATTTGGAAGAGAATTAATGATATCTAATTGTAATAATACCTGGAACTATCTACACAGCGCCATCTAGTCTTAAAGTAAGCAAGTATTATGCTTGAATTATGAAATACTAGACAAATGTTGTACGTACGTACGTACGTATATTCTTAATAATACTCATACAGATACTTTAAACCCAGCCATGGAATAAGGGTCTCTAACTAATCAGCCAATCGGTCAGTCAGTGAACAAGAACTAATACATAGATTCATTTAAAATATATCAGTTTACGGTGTACTAGGTTCTTGAAGTACCTAACTTGAATTCAAATTAATGACCGATAAGCACTCTCCAGTTCCCACAATGAAAAAGTCAATTAGAGATTACCTATTTTTCATTGAACTTAAAAACCTATATTCATTCTACGATCTCAATACAGAAATTCGGGAATTTTCGTTGATTCATAAAGACATCCGATACAATTAATTCATTAAACACAGCTAGCTCCAAGGGATCGTAGAACTAAGTATTAATTTGATACTAATTTAAAAAAAATTAATTTAATTTCCCCGCGTTCCGGAAAAAAAGGGTCTAGACAGACCGACAGATATACAGACGGACGACGAAGTGATTGTATAGGGATCCCTTTTTAGGGTGTCGTACATCAAAGATGAAAAAAGGAACCGGTATACGGTCATTAGTTTAGATGACACCCAATAAAAACGTGTAAAGTAAATGAAAGATTTCCATTTTGGGGAGCAAAGTAGAAAATTGAAAAAAAAATTTAAGGGCTCCTAGTGACATATCGAATGAAAATGTTTATCATAAAAAGTACAAGCATATTTATTTATAATTTTAAAATTTATGGTTTTATAGATATTAGAGAAAATTAATTATCCCCCCTTATCACCAAAACTGTAGTGTTTTAAAGTTCGGAAAAAAATACAGAATATAAAGCTTCGTTTATATATTACAGAAAAAACTAAACGATAAACGAATACAGTTATTACTTTTGGGGCAAATTACATAATTTAAAAAAAAATCTCAAGTGCGTCATGGTTCATATCAAATGAAAGCGCTCGTTATGAGATATAGATATATTTTTTATAAAGTTTATTATAATTTTCAAATGCCTAGTTTACTAGATATTAAAGAAAATATACTTTGATCTCCCATTGCCCTTTGTATCTCAGAAACTACTAGGGTGGGTTAATAAGAAATAACTACTTAGCCTAACAATGAAATACTTATGTTATCGTTTTAAAACTATTTGTATTTTTCGACATAATCCCCTTTAAGTTCTATGCACTTAGTCCAACGATCTTCTAAAGTTTCAATGTCCCACCTAAAATGGCTTTCGTCGAGCCCCGAAAAATAGTGGTTTACAGCAGCTTTGATATCATGTCTCATCATGTCCAAATCTCTGCCCACCTAAAAATTTTTTTAGTTTCTGAAACATAGTAAGTGTCGAGTAACGATACATATAAATACAGAAAAAATTTAAAAACAATGTACCTTGAATATATGAGGATTTTTGAGAAAAATGAATTAAAAGCCGTAAGTATAGTAAAGAAAATTATATTTCAAAGCCAGTCTGCACAAAGCCCCGACATAACTCTAATTTGTAGATATATATTTATGCATATAAAAGAAATATTTATTTATATTAAGGAGAACCAACAGTTACACACAAATGAAAACACTATATATAAAATAATACATAATTAAAAAAATATCTGGGATATATAAAAGAAGAAACAGCTCTCAGTTATTGGCATGACAACGCACAACTCGATACATTGGATCTGAAACCATCACAAACACGAAATTTTACGGAGCAATATATTTGTATATATAACAGTAAATTGTCTACATTATTTGACTGACTTACCGACCGCTTGGCGGAGTGGTTAGAGACCCTAACTGCGGAGCCAAGGGTTGCGGATTCGATTTCCGCCCGGAACAAATATTTGTGTGCATGAAGATGTCGATTCGTTCTGTGTTTGGATGCAAAAGTATCTATACGTTATATACATTATAAAGAATATTTAAGTATGTATATCAGTTGTCTGGCACCCCATAATACAAGCATAATACTTGCTCAGTTTGGGATAAGATGGTGCTGTGTGGGATGTCCCAGGTATTATTATTATTACATAATTCATTCGCAGTAATGACACCGACCCTCGCAGATGAATTCTTTGTTGTAGTTTCAAAAGTAAAATTATTTCAGTGTAGCATTACATGTTTTATCGATATTTTCGTATAATTTTACAACCGCTTACACACATTGACGTCCAAACGTGCGTCAAACCACACGAAGCTGGAAGCGATCATATTAGAAATAACGCGAAATACAATGTTATCTTCTTTCGTATATATCCTAAACGTATTCTACTACACAAAAAGTAAATTGCGCGGTATATACAAAGACTGTTATTATTTAGATTGAATTGTCTGAAAAATACTAAGAAAACGTAATAGAAAGTCTAATACTTTCTTCGCAAGCTTTCCAAAAAAGTTCAATAAATATCGAATAATTCACGTCAAGTGTAAATACTGAAAAAATTATGCTTATCAAGATTGAAAACCGTCATTGAAATGAGAGTATGTACGTATTTATCTTAGATATTTTTTTGGCGCGCTCTGTAGGCTAAAAGGCGTAATTCAATATTTTTAGGCGTAATGGATTTAAACATGTGAGGTATCGTTGAATTGGTTTTTATTGGCGGAGTAACAAAAAATATATATCATACACTTATTTCAATATGGCGTTTGCATATCAAAAAGAAAAAGGGATTAAACAACTTTTTTATTACAATATGGGTAGCAAATGAAAGCTAATAAATAGCTCATTTTAAATAAGTATATAATAAGTAGAATATATGAACGACCGCTTAACCTAGTGGGTAGCGACCCTGCCTACGAAGCTAGAGGTCCGGGTTCGAATCCCAGTTCGACTCAGTATTTATATGATGAATATTGATACTGGTACCGGGTCTTGGTTGTTATGTGTATGTGGTGTCTTCGCTTGGTACCCAAAACACAAGCTAATGCTTAGTTTAGGGCCTAGACGTTGTTGTGTTGTATACGTTATAAAAAATATACACAGTGTGTTTTTATAATTGTTTACTATTGCACAAAAATATAGTCTATAACGATGTAACGATTGCAATGACGACGTACCACTATACATGTCAATAATAAAGTTAAATAAATTAAATAAATTATTAAAGCATTAAGCATTTTTATGCTTTTATAAAATAGAATAAAACACACAAGATTAATGATTTATTGATTTTATTTATACAAAATAAATATTTCTACGCCAGATTTACTAGTGGCTGGCTATGGATCGGCCTTATAATGTCATATTGCTAGTATAAATAAAGAAATAGAGACTGCATAAAATAATTAACCTACGATATCGAAGTTGTCACTTCTGGTTGGTGGGAAAAGGGCAAAGTCGGTAATGTTCTCTCCTTTTCTGCAATAGTTAAAAACACTATTCACAATGATTTACCCAAATTGCATAAGATAAAAAGTATCTTTTGTTGGACGCTAGAATATATACATTAATGCAACTTCTAGTTTGCAGCGTAGATACGAGCTCGGTGATTAAATGTGATTAACAAGATAAAATTTTCAGTACAATAGCTAACGTAAGCTGGGGATTCATTTGAGAGGGTCCTCGTAACATATGTAAGGAACAATGAGTTCTCACGTATGTCTGTCCGTTGGCATATGACAAATTGCCTAATTAATGCCCCGGGCAATTCTCACTGCTAAAACTTTCAACGCACCTTAATTTAACTTTTCCTGTGAACATTAAGGCAAACGAATAAATTTTGAATTAAATTACACAGGCACTGCAGAACATTTAAATTATGTAGAATTGTTGATATCGAATCTGGTGTAATAAAATGTACTTAAATATAAAATATGTACTTAAAAATAATATTAACTGGGACATCTCACACAGCGTCATCTAGTCTCAAAGTAAGCAAGTATTATGCTTGTATTATAGGGTACATACAAATATGTATGTATGTACCTCTTACTTTAGTATGGGATACTTTTTACACCTAGGTATGGGACAAATAGATATGTTCATGTACATACAAATTTATCCCGAGCGGGAATAGACCCCGCGACCCTTGCCTCCGCAGTTAGGGTCTATAACTACTCGGCCAATCGGGTCTGTCGACATATATACCTAGTACTCAAACAACTAAATCTAGATGTAAATGTAAAACTGTTGACAAACAACAAGTCATATCCAAACCCGAAAACAGTTAATTTTTTTAGTCAGTTTATATTTATGTTTAAATGCTTAGTTAATAGGTACCCACTCAAAAATTAAACCAATTTTGATGAAACTTTCACATTTAAATAGATGAAATCATTATTAAAATTCAGCACCAGATAATCAAAAAGAAAAGGTATGTTGACCAGGCTTTATGTCGATTGAAGAAAAATTGATGCAAATCGTGAAGACTATGCAGGCGAAGTCGCGACCAAAACCTTTAAAATCAATCACAAGTTAACAACCCCTGTGATGAAAATACATTATATTCTATTGAGATATTCCGTAAAGCGATTTTAAGTTATTATTAAATGGTTTTCAGATGAACTTACAACTATCGCTTCTGAAGTATTTACGTTAAAGACTTTACCAGATTACATGGATGGAGGGGAACTACCTGAAAACAGTGGTAAGAATTTAAAAATTTAATCTCTTCATTATGTAAACTTCCTATTTAAATGTTCTAAGTGTGAAATCTATAACGTCATATATCAAAGTGCTGCATCAAACCGAAATACATAGACACCATAAGAACATGGAAAATATGTTTAAGATAGCCGCCGCGAATGGCGCCAGCTGTCGCCTGAACGACAAGCTGTGAACAAGAGCTCCATCCGCTAGACACCGCCCAATATACTATGTTCCATGGTATTTACTTGTTGAAAACACGATTAAAATGCAGTTTTGAATATGTTTGGAATCGGAGATTATTTAACACTAGTGACTGCCCTCCGCTTCGCCCACGTGATCTATATGTTTGTTTAAACACTTATTATTAGGATAAGGATTAGCTCTTCGAAAAGTCCTCTATCGGCCAAAGAAAATGCTAACAAAATCAATTCAGCCATTCCGGAGAGTACAATAATAATAATAAAAGCTTTCATTCACTGACCGTATTAAAGTTTTAAATTATACTAACTTATACTAATTATGAAACAATATTTATAAATTAAATTTTTAAATATTAAAAACTTTAAAAAATAAAAGAAACAACCCCTTTGCTAATCAGGGTGTCCATCGACATGGGCCTCCACCAGATTCTTCCACTTATCTCTATCTAATAATATTTTTTATAATATTCATCATACATGACATTTGGACTTTATTTGTCATAGTTGAGAAGGCCCCACCAAGCATTGAGACCACGATAAATATTTGGAAAAAGACGGTGCGACCACTAACCTTACCTTCTCTTACAACGACCCACAGCAACGCGCAATTAACATTAATAGTTATATATATATATATGCACACACAAGCTCTAAGACAATCTGGAAGTTTGATGAATTGTTGCCATAGACAATTCTTAGACACGCTTCGTTGTTCAAATATAACATATTTAGTAGAGAGGCAACCGTGTTGTAAACACACCACTCTTCGTCGGCTATCAAGTTCATTTTCTATATATAAGAATATTCAAACATTATAGCGCTTTCCGCGTAAATTGTTGGTCGTCGCCTGTTTGAGCCGTGCTTTTGAACAAAACTAGTTATACTAAGAGACTATAATCGACGTATAGTAATATTCCATTAACTCTCGGCACATGTTCATCGGAACAATCCAAACTTAAAGATTGAATTAGTTATCCTTTTAACAGTGAAATTCATAGTTAACTGAAAACTGTTATACTGTCACTATTTTAATAATACCTGGGACATTCCACACAGCGCTATCTAGTCCCAAAGTAAGCAAGTCATAGCATGTATTATGGGTACCTACTAGACAACTGATATACATACTCAAATATTTTTTATAATATAGACATACATAGATATTTTACACCCAAACAAGGAACGAGTAGACATGCACACAAATATTTGTCCCAGACGGGAATCGAATCCGTGACCTTGGTTCTGCAGCTAGGGTCTCTAACCAGTCGGCCATTCGATCAGTCACTATTAGAATACACGTACTAAATGCAATTTAATTAAATTTTTGGACATATAAATAAAAAATATGGTACTATTTATCGCACTAGGAAGTTTCCGTGGAATAAAAAACCAATGCAGACCCAAAATTACATATTTTATGGAGACGATATAAATCCAGTACAAGCGGAGCCGCAGACTAAGACTAACTTATATAACCAAAAGAAATTAATTTCTCGTATTTGCTGTTGTAACTGTACACGCAACATTTACAGAATTTGACATTCGAGTCACGATTTATAAACGTAAGTTTTGGAGCGAAACGACGAGCCGAAATAAATGGATCGGTTTTTGAGCTGGCGAGAGCTTTCAATTATGAGTAGAGACAAAGACGCCAATCATGTTCTGGGAATTCGAGGATGGGAATTACGTGGCTTTATGTTCCATGAATATAGACAGTAAAGACTTGTCGTCGGTTGAGAGATACAATTGGATCCGGGGAACCTTAATTGGACTATTTATAGTACTAACGCAACTGTTCTAACTGTCGTGGGTTCCACACATATGTGTACTTGCAAAGCGAATTTATCACAGTTGATTGTTTTCTTTCAAATTGACTGACAGATTTGCCGCGTGGTTTGAGACTTTAATTGCAGAAACAAGGGCAACGGGTTCGATTACCGCCCGGGACAAATGTTTGTTTGTATGAAAATATATACTTACTTGTTCTGTGTCTGAGTGTAAAAAGTATCAATTTAAGTATGTATCATCAAAAGAACACTTAAGTATGTACACCAGTTGTCTAGAAACTCATAATACAAGCATAATACTTGCTTACTTTGGGAGTAGACGGCGCTGTGTGGGATGTCCTAGAGATTATTATTATAAATGAAAAATACTGATGCATGAAACTGAGGAGTACTGCTAAACATTCACTGGGAGAAATCCTTCGTACAGACGAACGTATATTTCAGAAATATACAATCAACGTATACTTTAGACTTAAATACGCACAATATAATATTAATACGGATACAGCAGAAGTACACCGACAGACATGTCCTGCAGCTGTATGGTGTTATATACTGTATTACGCTAAATCAAGTAATACCACGATTTAAGTATACGATATCCTTTATTCATATTGAAATTATTTTCAGTGTTGAATTTTATTTGTAAGCTGAGGCTAGTTTGTGTATTTATTTGTTTGTTGAGTACTCAGTACGACGGATTAAGCTCAAGTTTTACATTCAGTACTCATCTTTAGTAATCATAGTACACTAAAATATAAGTAGATACCAATACTGTTATCGTTTGTTGATCAAACAAGGTCAATAGTTTTTTGACCGAAGAGCTATTAAGACGTGATTCAATATAATGTCTTTAAACCTACAAAACGAAATCTAATTAGTAAAATCGCCAAGAAATGGCGTTTTTACTGTAGCATATATATCATATCTAGTGATTTGAAGGCGCATATTGGCCGTTATCTTTCTCTAATAATAATAATAATAATAAAAACGTATACATGACAACAACGTCTAGGCCCCAAACTAAGCATTAGCTTGTGTTTGTGTTTTGGGTACCAAGCGAAGACACCACATACATATAACAACAAAGACCCGGTACCAGTATCGATATTCATCATATAAATACTGACCCGACCTGGAATCCGAACCCGGGACCTCCAGCTTCGTAGGCAGGGTCGCTACCCACTAGGCTAAGCAGTCGTCAATTGGCGCATATGTACTATACTATACTATACTATACTATACTACACTATACTATACGCGCCTGTACTATATGGCAACGCAATTCGATACGATCACACGCATACTAATAATAAGGTGTATATGACTGTTTTAAATTTTTTGGACTGTCTAACATTTGTATGCATAAATATATATTTGTATGGTAAAAAATTAAAATGTAAAATTTGTATATTTTAATATACTGATTCACCCACTAAAAGTTTTCAGTTGGACGATTTCAGTTCAATATACACACAGAGAAAAGTGTTCTTTAAGCAATGCAGGATCGAGACATGATAGCATATGAGGAATACGTCAGCATAATCACGCTACAAGGACAGAACAGGATCCAAAAATTATGTTGTTTTCCTTATATTTTATGAAGTCTCGATTATTCTGAAACTGAATCATCATAATTATTGAAGAACACTGTCTCGGCGTTTAATAATCCAGAAGCATACAAAGCTAATTACCGTAATACAAGAAATAATATAGTGATGGATAAATAATGTGCCCACACAACAAGAAAAACACAAAAGTTTTTTAAATGAGACTACAAAAAACATACATGGGCGACATTATAAACGCAAAACGTCCGCAACGCAACGTAGCGATAATCAAGCACGAAGCTGCAACGTTGCAATTTGGGTCGGAAGTTACAGGGTGTTGTCCCTTTGTGTCGAAATAACTAGAGCGTGGTGCACAGTGCACTGCGCGTAAGACATTTTCACCGAAGTGGTGAGACTGTGCCACAATGGTAAATTAATGTGTTTTACGGCAACACTATTGACGTTACCAATGTATAATAACAAGTATGTATATTATACAGGGTCGGTGTATAATACAAATCGGCGTATATTTTTGTCATGCATTCGGTGTCATCAATAGAACAGATTATTTCATTAAAAAAAATAAAATTTTGATTTTTTTGAATTTCAAAGCTACTACTACTAATTAAAAAACTACTAAAAACCAAAGACGTATGAACAGATTACAGTGCTGGCACACGCACAAGGCCGTGGGAGACCGCGATTAGCCTGTACTTAACGAAGTGACCATGGTTACCACTGTTTCTATGGACAGCTTCGGATACAGTTATTTTAAAATTTTTGTTCCAAAAAGGGTAAAATAAAACCATACGTCTGTGTACCTTTAATTGCAGTGACCTTTTTGTAGGTATGTGGAATAGTCGTACTGCCTAAAAAGTAAATATAGTTTTTTGTTAGGCAGAAATTGATGGATTCATGGAAGAATTGGAATGAAATGGAAGAATTCATGGAAAAAATGTTATCATTAAAAAAATATATTCAAGGAGATTCAAAATATTCAATAGTAGTACAGCCGCGCGACGTAGGCGTTTGGAATATAACGAATAATAAAAAATTACATTTTTATGTGTAAAAATAAATAAAAAATATAGTAAATAAAGAGTATTCACGCTTTTCTAATAATTATATCAATGTTTCTTTTTTTAATATTTTACTATGCTTACGAGTATCAACCAACCACTTCCTGCCCCCCTCTTCCGGGTACTATAAGATTAAAAGAAAACTGTGTATATGGCCCCAACCATGATAAATTTCTATGAAAATAGTTGAAGACAATTTTTTGGTGTTTCTTATTTTAGAACCGCGTAAACTTTTAAAATTTTGTTGCAAACTTTTTAAATTAGAAGCATTGACTTTTGAAGTGGGTAAAATCTCTCTAAAAACGTCTTCAATAGTGAATCATTATGATTTTATCATAAACTGACTAGCTTAAAAAAATTATGAAGTAAAAAAAACAACTGGAATGTTACAATCAACATCGTAAATAATGAAACAAAAAACAAAAAAAATGCTTAAGCCAAAATTTTGGACATGTCATTTTTTTGTGTTTTTTCAGCAACAAAACTTTTATCTCTAATTACAAAAAAAATCTGCAATTTTTTCACTAGTTTATTTTCTGAAATTCGTTCTTCAAATCGTCCCTGTGACGTCATCTGGACAGATATTTATTATTGAAATATCTGTCTAAGACTAAACAAGGATTAAATTGATTGACTCGTGAGGATTATAATGTCATTTGCTACATTGGTTAACCTAAATATTTTATATTTTTTTTTTGCTTTTGTTTTTTACTATAGAATTTAGTGGAATAAGCCCAACTGTCCAGATGACGTCATAGGGTTGATTTTAACATCAGATGAATTTTCATAAATGTCTGGCGATGAAAAAGGTGAAAATGGATATTTTAAGAGATTGTTCTAGAACCTTATACCTTTCAATTTTAAGAACCATCGGCGCAACTTTACCAGAAAATACGCTCACTAGTAATTGCTGGTGCGGAGCACACGAATTACGCTAGACATTCAATCTTGCATAGAACAGTGAACAAATATAAAAGGGAATTCAATGATTTGGACACCTTTTGTCTTAGTCGAAGCATATTTATAAAATCACTGTCAAGCTCAAAACAGCTGCCTTCAAGCAGCTTCAAACGACTCTATAAGTAGAAAGGAAACAATAACAGAATAATTCCACACGCATAATAAACACACATACTTACACACGTAGGTACTCATAAACCGACGCCTACACACACACATTTATTATTATTATTATTATTTTGTGTTTATCATAATTTGTGTTAATCATAATCATCTTATTTATTAAATTTAATTTAGGTAAACTTGTAATAAGCTTTGCAGAATGTAATTTTGTTCGATTTTAAGTTTTTTAAACTATTTGTAGCTGTAAATTTACTTTCTAACAAAAAATAAATAAACTTTAAAAATTTCGTCGAAGCCCATCGAATTACGTTCAAGTAATAAAGTATGTTTTTGATTGGCTCCCAACCTTATGAAATTAAAGCTTTCATTATGGCTTAATTAAAAGTTGTTATGAACGGCATTAACACAATCCGTACAAGTTTAGTAAACAATGTACTTATAAATTAAGCTATTATTACTCAATATCACGTTAATAGAACTCAGTTATAATGTGAAATATAATGCATTTACGTTATAATTTGTTCGAAGTAGTCTCAGCCATTAGTGTGGCTCGGAGGACAAGGGCTTTCCCCTTAATTGGAGGCAGCTACCGTTTTTGGAACGTTTCATTTTATCTAATTACTACAAATCAGTTTCTTGGAAGAAATATTTTTAGAAAAATTTACTGAATAAATTAATTACTCAAATAAGAAAATATATTAGCTGGAAAATTAATTTTATCTTCTAAAAATTTGCTTAATTTTAAGAATATTAAAATTTAGAATTATTATAGATAATAAACCTGGGACATCCCACACATCGTCATTCAGTCCCAAAGTAAGCAAATATTATGCTTGGGCTAGGGGTACTAGACAACTGGTATGCATACTTAAATATTCTTTATAATATGTTCATATATAGATACTTTTACAGATACGGAACAAATAGACATGTTTATGTACACAAATATTTGTCCCAGGCGGGATTCGAACCTGCTACCCTTGGCTCCGTAGTTACGGTCTCTACCCACTAGACCAACCAGTCAGTCAATAATACCCCATAAAAATAAACAATGAGAAGGCACGATACAAAAGGCTACATTTAAACACGGGAATGAGATCTGGAACTGAAACGTCACTGAAGGCAAAGTTAGTTAAATATTTTATGTAGGCCCGGCATGCGTGGTTGTGTGGCATGGCGCGAAATACGATCAAATGCATCCATTCAAAACTAAACGTGAAGTTATAATTGACCAGACGACAATACTTTTGCAATCAATTTATTTTACACTTTATTAAGCAATAATTACTTTCACATACTGGTGTGAAACGCCAACATAAATTTTTGATTTAACTTGACTTTATGCGATTTACTTTTGGGTAATGTCTTTTAGTGCAACTCGCTGTTAGGGCTTAAGATAATCTTAGATACCAGATACAAAAAGATATCTCGTCGTCACTACAAAAAAGTTGATAAAAATAAGTACACCCAGGCGTATCTAGATATTTGACGTTTTTATCAAATCCGATCGTTCTCTTTCTTCAGCGCCTCTGTAGTTACTTGGATAGAATTAGATGGATTAGTTGCTCCAGTCTTCGATAACGACAAACTTTCTTTGTTAACGTTACACAAGACAATCCGCCTCTAAAACATTTACCGGTAAATAACAAGGCACCCCATCGATCGTTTCGCGCCCAAAATAAAATTAATGTAGTGCCAGCCTCATTACGAATTCAGAGGTGACCCGTTTCGATTCGGATCGAGCACTCGATTCGATGGGATTGCGATTCTGTGCCAAGTTCACTTCATTTACCACCATTCTATATGTATATATATGTGTAGAGACGTTATTTACTAATGTAGTTAAACAATTCGATTACTTCGAACTTGGATAATGGAATACAATCAATTCGGTGGCAAACAGCTGTCTGGCAGACAAAGCTTTGTATCTCTGAGGTAGATGTAGAGAAAAAGAAATAAAAAAAATTATAGTTTGTCATTTGATGTCACGATAGCCGAGTGGTAGCGAGCCCGCTTCTTGTTTACAAGGCCGTAGTTCGAATCCCAGGGCAATACCAATGAGTTTTTTCTATCTTATGTATATAACTATCACTGTCTCAGTGCCGGTTGCCATCAATAGATGGCAGTCGTTAAAATCCACCAACCCTTCAAGCCCTCTCATCCCGTGAGGAAACCTAAGCCCCTGCAGCTGCTGACACATTAATATGCTGTTTTTATGGCATGGATAATCTAAACAGTTTTGGAGTAAGTTTTATTTTAAGGAGACGTTAGATACGTAAAACTTATATGAAATCGAAATTTAATTTGTTAGATTAGACATGTCGATGTTTACATTTGTAAACAAATAAATTAGTCAGTAATAGTATAGGCAAACCTAATATGGTCGTATAAAGAAGCAAAACATTTATTTTTAGGGTTCCGGACCGCAAAAGGAAAAAATGAACCCTTATAAAAATCACTTCGTTGTCCGTCTGTCTGTCAAGACACTTTTTCTCAGGAACGCGTTGGGTTATCAACTTGAATTTCAAATATAGTATAAGGTTCTAGTTTCTTGGAGCTGTAAAAAAATAAACCTTCTACATAAGACAATCTGCTAGAAACAGGGCTATTTATAAAGCATATTACGACACTCGTAAGTAAATCAAAATCTATCAAGTCTTCCCGTTGACCTAGAATCATGAAATTTGGTAAGAAGCCAAGTAAAGGAATAAATCCGAAAATCAATAATAGTTACAATTCAGTTATAATTTTAAATTGAAGTGTTATGTGGCCTTTTTCCAGCAAGTAGCTATAAACACATCTATAAATGTTTCTAACTCTGTGGAACCCTAAGGGCGCGAACCCGGCTTGAATTTCGACGATTTTTTTAGATTTCACCATATGCAAAAGTAGCCCTAAAGTGACATTACTTTCGCATGTAATGCAATAAATGGCGAACTATGTGTCAAAAGTAGGCGAATTGGCTTAGTTTTGGAACAACGAATGTGATTGCGTATGCCGTTTCTTCGTCTCTCAATTTGATTATATCTAGAGCTTACCGAACTTAATAATTAAAAACTTCAAACGTATTTTTTCGGTAACCGTTAGTTTGCGCCATCTGCTTACTTGAAACTTTTTATTTAGTTCGGTAAGTTCTACGTACAGACTCTATAAGTCTGAACTACGTTCAGCCGAATACCCGGTAAAGGACTATTTATATTCGTATAATTTATTTAGGAACGGATACAATTTCATTCAATCTTTTGCAGCAAAACCTACACTGAGAGACGGCTACAGAGGACGGCCGTAAACAAATTCAAAAATGATATTTAATGAGTGAATGTACATAGGATAATGAAATGTAAAGGTTTATTTTAGGGTTTTTCATGTCTGCCACTCCATAGCTCGATGTTAAGGAAGGTATACTCCAACAGTAATGAAATAAAATGATAAAAATTTGAATATTTAAAATATCAACTTCCCGAGTTTCCCATTTTTCCCCTAATCTCGGTTCGTAAGACCGCAGATACGATTACTGAAATAAAAAAAAATATGTTACGACCATGGATGTTCATAGGTATACCGCGTTGTGCCAACAAAAATGTGAACAAAAAATATACCAGGTAGACCAACTGACGTTTTGAAATATTCGCTGTGAAGTAGAATTTTGTGTGACTCACATGTAAAATTCATGTGGGTGACTACTTTAAAAGTAAATAAAGATTCTAAAATTACATTACATGTGTTTTTTTTCCCATTCCATCAACCCTTTTCTATGCCCCACTGGAGGAGCCATCCACCACCACGTTGCTTCCATGCGGGTTTATGGGTTGTAACGACCGCAATCTATTGACAGCGACCGGGACCGCTGCTTAACGTGCTCTCCAAGGCACGGAGTCAGTGATGGATAATGTAGAAAAAACTCATTGCTACATGCTCGGTTTCTAACAAAGGCCACATGGCCTTATAGACTGATTCATGATTTCATGTGTAATTTAATCAAATGTTTGTTTAAAACAATAATGATGTATGATGAGTCTAATTACTGAGTCTGACATTTTGCTCACACTTTCAATCGTTTCGAAGTATAAGACGCTCCATACTGATTGTTATGCTAACTAAGATTTCGAAATTGTGTCCGTTTGTTTGTCTGTTTCAACAGCTTTTTGTAGATGTATGATGACCCTTTGGTCTAAGCTTTTAGTATTTGCAAAAGCAACCACGAAGAAAATAATTTTATTAGAGATTTTAATACGGATGCAACGTGGAGACGAAACTATTTTGGTGTGCAACATCGAACAGGGTGTCAAAAAAAAATCATGTATAATCGAAAATTTCTGTTGTGAGAGTAAAATATATTTCTATTGTCAATGAATCTGGACATTGTTTTTGCAATATTTTAAATACGTTCAATCACAGTCGTCAGAAAAATGACTCGCAATGTCCTTTTATTTAAACGTCTTCAAAAAAAGGAGGAAGTTTCTCAATTCGACCGTATACATATATATATGTATATACGGGGATATCTTCGTAGTTTATAAACTGATTTGCATGATTTTATTGTATAAAGCTGTGTATGGGATAAATTTAATGACGCGCGCATCAACTTGATACATTTGACAAAATATATACGAAACAAATAAACAATAGTATATTGTTCTCCGAGGGAAGAAAGTGACCGATTACCGCCGAGTGTGCATTTAACACACAAAGCGGGAATCGCACTTACTCCAGAGTGATACATACTTACTACTTTATACCTACTACACCTACGAGGAAAATGAAATAAATAAAATGTTTATGAATGAAAATTTTATATTAAAATTACAATTATTAAAATTTACAACGATGCGTTCTCAACAAGTTACACAGAAAAAATATAGGATGATAATACTACCAGAACATTTAGTAGCAGGAAAAGTAGGATTTTAAACTATAATTTCGTAACTTTGACAATAAAGTAATTTTAAAACAATGATTTAATATGTAATAAATACAAAATAAAACTGTAAACGTGAATTTTGATTATTTAACGAGAAATTTATTTAATTTAACAAAGTGTTCCTTATGAGTTACCAGTATATTGTCCAATTAACTATAAAATTAAGATAATCTATATATAAATACGTGAAGGAAAAACTTTTGACCACTTTTTGGGCATACTACGCGCAAGGAGGAGTGTGATATTCGGCATAGTTAAAGTTTATGTAGACTAGGAGTGCAGAAAGCTAAAACCTATATACAGGTGTAATGTATTAGTATCTAAAACTTTCCACATCCATACAAATATTTTAGAACTCTCCGAATCGATGCGATAAACAAGCACTGTAATCGTCATAGCAACGATGTATTTACTTTTCCAGAACTAATGAGAGGAACTCTGTCCATGTTATTCTATGTTTAGAATATTAATAAACAGCGCGACATATTTACTTTTCCAGAGGACTTCGTTCGTATTTAGTATAGATAATTAATGGTCGACAACGGTATAAAAATTGTGTTTATCGCCATACAAGGCAGTCCGAAAACAGGATACTTAGAGTCAAGACAGAAAAGTAGTTTTGCATTGCTGGTCTCGATAATTATTAATTTTGTAATTAGTTTAATAAAAGTTTTGAGTATAATATTTAGTATTATATTTTAACGAGACCCAAGGCATATCCCGCTCATGAACGACTTCCCGAACATAAAGCAGGATGAGTTTTTAAATGGGACTGTATGGCCAAATTCTAAACTATGAGAAATAGCGAAAAGTGTTCAAAGGATTCATAAGCTCAATTTATAAAGAAAAATCACATTTTTGAATAATTTGTTGCTTTAACAGGGAACCAAACTGTTTAATTTGATTATATATATATACCAATACGTGAAGAAGAAACTTTGCACCCCTTTTAAAGGGTATTACGTGTACGGAGGAGTGTGAGATTTGACATAGATAAAATTTATGTGGAAAAGGAGTACCTACCAAAAACTAAAATCTATGTATACCTAATATGCGTTACAAATACTGTCAAGTCAACCATACGAGTTTAATAGTCTGTCCATTGATGCAGTTTGAATTGACTTACTCTCTCCTATTTATTATTTGTGGTTTCAAATAGTGAGTACGGTCGAACTTCGACCGCCGGGCGACCCCTAGTATTTCTAAACTCGTAATTTAAACAATAATTTCGCTAAAGTAACAATAACGCATGGCAATCTGTTTGATGGTCATAAATAAAACAGGAATTCTAGTTTTAGTTACTATATTTTTTTCCGTGTGTCAATAACAGCTTGAGCATCTTCCTCTTTAAATTCTATTGGAGTCAACAAACTGTCACTGTCGCTTCTGAAGACATTTTTAGTAAAAATTTTATGTAAACTAAGAAATTTATACAATGAATTTATACATCACTAAAGAAATCCACTCGCTTTTTTATATAGATTGACGCAGTTTGACGGCTCTGGCGTTAGTTTGGTTTTTTTTTCAAATTTCTGTTCAGAATAAAAAGTAAGTGGCCAGTACCGTTTTGTGTCATATTATAAAAGAAAAGACAGTGGGAGTGATGGATTTTCATACATTTTTCTCTCCGACGTGAATAAAGAAGGAGTTTCCGCCTTCTTTGAAGAGTATTAGGGCGCTTGCCGAGCAGATGTAGTATAAACAATATTCCGATTTAAAAAATTTAACAACAAAGTGTCCTGAAAGTTATGAATAAAATTAATCAACTAAAAATACTTACAATATCGTTTACAATGCTATATTATAATATTATATACTTACTATAATATATTAAAATTTTAACAATAACAACTGACCGATTGGCCGAATGGTTAGAGACCCTAGCCAAGGGTCGCAGGTTCGATTCCCGCCCGGGAAAAATATTTGTGTGCATGAACATGTCTATTTGTTCCGTGTCTGGGTGTAAAATATCTTCATATGTATGAATTACAAAGAATATTTAAGTATGTATATCAGTTGTCTGGTACCCATAATACAAGCTTTACTTAGTTTGGAATCAGATGGCGCTTGTAGGATGTCCTTGGTATTATTATTATATATTATTAATATTCCCACTGCTGTCATTAATAACTCACGCGACCTAAATCAACTAACCTACAAAGCAACTATATGTTTATAATAATTACATAATAACTACACTACTATCACCTATGTATATTGACCACGCGGATGAAGCAGTGAGCGGAAATTAGTATTATGTATTTAACACGTATATATCTGACCGGTATATAAGTAAATACATTATTTCCTTATTTTTCGCAGGATCTAATATTTTTTCCTTCGATATTAATTTATCGGAGGCTCGTCACGACGCCATGAAAGGCCGGCCTTTGCTGCCAATCAAAAATTAATTACCGTTCGTCGGCAAAGCCAAATAAACAAAGCGCACTTCTCCAAAATGAAACTACGGTATATCCTATATAAAATATTGTACAAAAATTGCCCTAAGTATAGTAGTATATCACGCTAAATTCCACTTTCTTTACCAACCGGAAATAACTAAGCAAGTAAACTTATAAACTAAGAAAATAACAATTTTACTAATATTACCTAGATAATTTTTAAGGGTTCCGTAGCCAAATGGCAAAAAAGGAACACTTATAGTTTCGCCATGTCCGTCCGTCCGTCTGTCTGGCTGTCTGTCTGTCTGTCTGAGGTTTTTCTCGGAAACTATTGGCAATATATAGATGAAATTTGGAAGGTAGGTATAATTTATGAACCACTACACAAAAATGTAGTGAAATTAAGGACATTTTTTTTGGATAGGTCGCCATACATGTAACAGAAGTACGAAAAAAAAATCATCGTATATTCACGCCAGTTGTACCAAACGAAAGGTCTTAAAAAATGATATCAAGGTTTCAAACTTTTTTTTTTATTTTAGTCAACAGTTGTTGAGATATGCACTGCAGTCATGTGTGTGTCCCCCCCCCTCGTCTCTACCAGCTAAACCGTTGTTTATGCATATGTGGAAAAAAATTAGGACAGAAGTAACTTATAAAGTGTACTTTTATAAGTAAAAATATTGTTCCATAGAAAATGACAGATAACGTGTCATTTGCATTCCTTTGCAGAACATATTCTCTTCACGTTCGATATTAAAAGTCAAAGATTCACTGTAATAAAATAAGTAATTAAAATTTTCTCTAGCCATCAGTGCATTGAAGTTATTACTTTTCGGATTAGCCAGAGAGGATCGAGCGCCTTCTAAATAACTAACGAAATAAAAATGAAATACATTTACACAATAATTCTTAAATTACATAATTATAACAATTAATAGTTAAGTTCGATTAACGATGCACTCGTTTTTTTTTATTTCGTATGGTGGTACGGAACCCTTCGTGTGCTAGTCCAATTCGCACTTGGCCGGTTTTTTTAAATATGTGTTTGAGATGAGTTAATTTAAAAACTATTAGACGGACATTAAATATATATTAATCTAACAACGAAAGAAACAGAAAGTCGTGATAGCCGAGTGATGGCAAGCCTACTTCTTGTTTAGAATGTCGTGGTTCGAATCCTGGAAACTGGTAAGTATATATAACAATGAGTTTTTTAAGTACATAACAATCACTGACTCCGTGGCTCCGAGAGCACGTCAAGCCGTCGGTCCCGGTCGCCAACAGCAGATCACAGTCGATAAAATCCACCAACCTGCACTGGAGCAGCGTGGTGGATTTAGCTCCAAGCACCCTCGGCCCGAGGGTAAGCCCCTGCTGTGGGGCATAATGAACTGATATGGTAAATGAACATTTTTTTTAAATGTTCCTTATAATGTTAAAAGTGACGATTGGGGTTGTAGTGGCTCAGAAACAGATGGAGTTATGAGATAGAAAAAAAATAAATAAAAACCGACTTCAAAACCATAAACTAAAAAGTTATAAATAAAATTTTCACTTTAAAGAAAGGAGCATTAACAGGCGGCATATAGTTAATGAAGTCGGTGCCTACTATGAATACTACAGTCGGTGCATATTATGAATGTAGCACCCCAAAACTGATTTTTATTTTAGGTTTCTGTTATACGCCGCCAGAAGGCGCCGCAATAGATATTGCTTCAAAAAAACTTTTTTATCATCATCAGTTAATACCGTTAAGCACGGGCCCACATATTTAAAAAAACAATTGTTAACAAAGTAAAATAATATTTTTTCTTCAGCCACCATTAAAAAAAACGTTAAGCAAAACAATATTTGAACGTATGAAACGTTTATTTATCAGTGTAATAGAACGTCCTGTCCTTTTTGCGGTCTCGAAACGACTGAAAGCAAATACAAATGTATAGTCCACGCAGATAAAACCGCTAGCCGAAAGATAGGTTAGTCTTATATTTTATCAAAACTGATGGCTTTTAAATACGGATTATCTCAGAGTTGGTAGGCAGGAGCAGTAAATTTACGACACCGTTAGAAAGGACTCGGTCCTTCGTATGCACAATATTGCTAAGTCGATATTGATATTAAATGCTAAAAAATTTAGCGCTTTATGGCTGATTTCCTACTTGAGTTTAGAAAGGGTAAGGGAGGGCGAGGAAAGGAAAAGATAGTATTTAATTAAAAAGACCTGGCTTAAATCTAAAAAACCTGTTAATATTAAAAACAAGCCGTAGTGAGAAGTGTCGTGAAAGCCGAGTGGTGACGAGCCCGTTTCTTGTGTAGGTCGTGTTTCGAATCCCAGAAACGGACTTGCACCAATGAGTTTTTTCTGACTTAAGTACAAAATAATTACTGACTCCTTGCCTAGGAAAGCACGTTAAGTCGTCGGTTCCGGTTGCCGTCACCAGATGACAGTCGTTAGAATTCACCAACCCGCACTGGAGCAGGGTGGTGTATTAACTTCCAAGCACCCTCATACCGAGGAGAGGCCTAAGCTCCGACAGTGAGGCATAATGGGCTGATATGGTAATAAAAACAAAACAAAAATCCTAAATCGTATATATTTTTATTCGCAACTTATCTTTAATAAATTTCCATAACTTGTGTAAGTAAATCCAAATGCAGGAGTCTATACAAATGTTAATTTCGTTCTATATTTTGTAGACAAAAGTGCCACTTACGGGGAACGACTTTCAATCTTGGCGGCCATTGTTGAGTTTTAGCTGGTCGTAAACTGGGCGACGAAAGTTTACAACGACCGAAACGAGATTCCATGAAAATGTCGTTTATGACCTAAGCCCCTTCAGGAGATATTATCTCCGAGACCAATAAGCGCCAATTGAAAGCTTATAAGCTCTTTTTAATTAAAAACGTGTATTTGTTAATTTGTGTATTATATAATCAAGAATTAATTCGGTACCTATTGATATTGACATGTTTGTCTGTTCGTTCATTTGGACAATGCGGTCTTAATAACATTTTTGCTGGAGATGTGTTAGGTCCTTAGATATGAAATTGGCGTTTTATATTGAAATAGTAAAAAGAAAAAAATATGAAGTTTTATATTTAGGCAACCATTGTTATCTATATGCACTTTCGCCATTTTATATATAGTTCATTGACTTGTTTGCTGAAAAAATTGTAGAAACGAGAATCAGTAAAAATCTATGAAATAGCGGTTTGGACTGCCTCACCCAAATTGATTTTTTTCCGTGCAAGAAATTATCCAAATTCGAGAAAAATGGGTAATCTGTTGGAATTGAAGAACTGGGGAGTTCGGTGGGTGTCGGAGACAATCCAATCGAAGATTCTCTAATTTAGCATCCGTTGTAGTGCAGCGTGTGGTTTAGCGTTGTTTTGAAGCTGCAGGGCGCTAGAGCAATTGACTAGTTTCAGTTGTTTAACGGTAGCTTTTCCATGATGATTTGCAATCACTGACAAAGAGCTCTTGTATCGTTTGGCCAGATCTTAGGAAGCTGTGGTGGATGATACCATCACTGATCTACCAGACAAACACCAATACTTTTTCTAAGTCACTTTCGGTTGGGACAGGATTTCTCCACAGAATTGGGACAGGCCTGTAACTATTGCCTTTATTTTCATACAAATGTCATCACATTTTATAAACTTATGTTAGTCTATTTCATTTTCACTTATGCATTAGCTACGCAAAAACGCAAGCACCTACCAAGGTTGCACTTATTTAACTTTTTTAAATTAGATTGTTTTGAATTAATAAATCAAGGCAATCAGAATTTGGAATTTTTATTTGTAGGCGTTTCTTGCTTAGTTTAAAAAAAAAACATAAAAAGTAACATCGTATAAACTTAACTTTATTCTAAAGACTTTTGTTATGGAAAACAATGCTATAGACAAGATGAAACTATACCTCAACATTGGTTATTCATTTGCCGGAGCTTAACTAAAATGTATTTTTGTCAAAAGCTATGCAGAATGAAAACCGGCTTCAGGAAAATGGATTCCCGCCATGATTCCCTTATTTTCCCTTTATTGCTGGCCACAAATCTAATAAAAAATAAGGCACATTATGGTAATGTAATCATCAATCCAAGCATTGCTTAGGGCCACAAGCGACGGACCAGCTATGCGAATAAGAATAAACTCCAGTGGATTTCGTGAAGATGGATAACTTGTCACGTGCGCCTCTTTTCTGTTTTAGAACGATTTGAATCATTTTTGGTTAAATCATTATCATTTACCTGATTAAAATGAATCTGTTTAGAATTTCGCAGCCATTATGAACCCCTGGTAGTTTCATCAAATTTTTTTAAAATTTGATTAACAAAATAGCCTTTTAACGTGATGAGGACACATGTTTATTATTTGTTTTTATCTAAGACTAAATGAGATCATAATATGTATTTTGATTGATTCAAGATAGTACGTAATTTGTCTGTTCTGTTTTCAAACGCAGCCTCAGGGTCATTCACGTCATACAGCTTGCAACTATCTATCATCTCCGTTGTTGTCCGTCTCGTCTTAATTGCTTTGCTTAGAAGAAGACGCTGCCACGGCTATGTAGTTTAATCTACCACAAAATATACAATCGTATATTTGTTGTTGTAGCGTATCTTATACTCTTTTTAGGCACGAAAAGAAGGGTTGAACTACTTTTCGCAGAATCATTTGGGTGTCACTATATACTTCATACATTTATTTAAGTTCGAAGTTTGAATCAGTCTACCATGGGAGCAAACACGCATTTTGTTCCCGACCTGAAGAGACCCTACTCGAGAAGGTACGTAAAAATGTTTTTAATCCACCTGCTCTTAAAAGTGTAATTGTTGACCTGGACAGTGGGACCAAACATGCAATTTGCTACCACTACGCAAGGTCAACAATTACGCTTTCAAAAGTAGGTGAAGTAAAAACATTTTTACATGCCTCTTTGCGTCAGGTTTCTTTCAGTAGCTTATGCATAACTCGATACGTCGTATTTGACTAGTTTTTGTTTCGAAAGTCATTCCTCACATATAACTAATAAATAGAAATATATAAGAATAATGCCTAACAAATATTCTAACTTCTAATTTTTTTATTGTTCTCCAATAATTTTCAAATAGCCTGTACCAGCATCATACAAACTATTATTATCATACAAAATCTTCGACTTGTCATGGGTGGACGAGAAATATAATATTTACTTTACCTTTTGAGGTTACTATAGTCAGTCTAACTCCATAGAATCATAATTCCATGATAACTCAGTAACTATTTGTTGTAGTGATAAATTTTAAATACCTAAGCATCGTTTATCTCGCTCATAATACGTGTAATGGCTCGAAACTTTTACAGAAATCAATTTTATCTAAAAATTATATTGGTCTCGGAAACTTATCGATTTTATGGGTATTTAAAGCAAATTCAGGCGCGAATATCTTATTGAAAGTTTACAATAATATTATAATTTCGGGCCATTATCTAGATAATTTAACGTAGATTCAAAATAAATTTACTTGAAATTCTAAATACTCTATTCAAAGTTGTGGAACTCGTGAAAGCCATTTCGTCTGATTTGGCAGAAATTTTCAGTCCCGTTATGTATATCGCAACTTGACCGAACGAAGAAGTTAGATGAAACTGCATGCGTTGGCCGCATATTTGAGTTCGGTGTCTTGTAGTGAGTTCTCTTTAACACAAAAGATAGAAGACAGCAAAGCAGTGGTGACGAACGTGAACTATGCTTAAATTTGAGCATTTTTAGGGTTTCGTGTCTCAAAAGGTAAAAGGAACCCTTATAAGATATCTTCGTTGTCCGTATGTTTTTCTATCTGTCTGTCAAGATCCTTTTTCTCAAAAATACGTAGAGGTCTCAAGTTTATATTAATAGCCAATACTGAAGGTCTACGGTCGCTTGGAGCTGCAAAAAATCAAGCTTTTAATTAGAAGCAATTAAATTATAGGATCATTCATATTGCACTGTTAATATTTTAAAATTTGTAATAATTTGACACTCGTAAATAAATCAAAACTCAAATGGTAGGTCCTGTAGATCTAGAACAGTGGTCGGCAATCTGCGGCTCTTTCGACGTGAAGTTGAAGCTCTCCAATTCCATACACAAAATTATTAATTTTAGAATCAAAATCCTTAAAATCCCTAAAAAATTTGCAATAGATCCATGAGTGAGTACGTGTTTACCTTTCAGCCGCTTTCACCCTTACCCTGACCATCTATTATAATCAATAACTGTAGTCATATTATTGGAATAATTATTTTATTATTCTGGCTTGAATACTTAATAGGTATGTTTCGTGCTAAACCCATTTGTATGCTTTTATATAAATAAACATTACTTTATATTTTAAAGTAGTTTATTTTAAATCTAAAATCAAACATACTTATATATTACAAGCAAATACTAAATTTTCAAGTAGCTCTTTAAAAACTGGAAAATTTTGTAAATTGTAACTTTTGGTTCTTTCTTCTCAAATATTGCCGACATGTGACCTAGAATTATGAAATTTGATAAGAAGCTTACAGCCCAAGTAAAGGGAAAATTCGGAAATCGTTAATTTTTTGTAAGGTGTATCGCGTAAATTAATTTTGTAATTTTAAATTTGATATATATATGCCATCCGGCGGTGAGTAGCAATAAATATGTTATATAACATTACGGAACCGTAGGTCGGGGCGCGACTTTATTATTTAATATCTGTGGTATTATTTTAAATATTAATTTAATTGCATAGTTTAAATAAATATTACTGACATAAGAATATACTTAATAACATACATCAGAAAAAAACATTGAGTTAAAAATATCATCCTAATGGCATACCTATCACTTTTGTTATACAAAATTTTACAATACAGCATTAATAATACCAGACATAAAATAAAGCAAAACACTGTCTCCGTTTGTTACAGGCGAGGTGGAGCGGTTGCTTCGCGAGTACCGGCAGAATCAAGAGCTGGTTCGGAACATCGGCGCGCATTACTACCAGATCATATACCCCGTTCAGCTACGGCATCACGAGAAGATGGGTATCTCGACCAGGGACATCGGCGCGCAGAAGGTAACATTCCATTCACCAGATTTTATTTGACGTCAATATATTTATGGATGCACTAAAACATCTATTTAAGTTGTACTCATAATTTATTACTAAACAAACATCACAAACTGTAATTGCAATCGTATATAGTTTGCAGGTATGTTCGCTCTTAACCTTTCCTAAAAGAATAACTGACACCGGTGCTTGACTTTTTTTTATATACGCTCAGCTCCAGAAGTGTCACGAAAGTTTTATCATAGGTCGTTCGATTTTGACATTCTAACAATAAATCAAGTCGGTCTTTATGCTTTGACACGTGCCGCCTCAAAAATAGAAATTCGTGTCTAATTTTTCCGGGTTCGGCCATATTTTTGTAAAACTGCGTGGTATTTCTAATACTTTATAAGTAATGAACGTGCTTCCACGCCTTAACATCACATTGAAGTACTATGGTAGACATAATAACCCCCAACGAATTAGCTCACGAAAAGTCGGTTTACGGTCACATCGGTCCATTTGCAAAATTAGGGCGAACAAGATAACAACACGCTCGGGATAAGGATTTAAAATTTTATTTAATGTAACCCTTGATTTCAATTCTAATTTAAATTATGTAGGGGTTGAAATTTGAAAAATTTATTTTTGGTAAATGTCTGTTTCCAGTGCAAAATTTCAAGTGCAGAAGTTGTTGACCAGTTCAACCAGTAGTAGACTACGTAAATTAGTACTTCAGAATAATATTGAAATCTAAACTATATAACAATAATATAATATATACATAATAATAACGTAAACATCACAACAACGTCTAGGCCCCAAACTAAGCATTAGCTTGTGTTTTGGGTACCAAGCGAAGACACCACATACATATAACAACCAAGATCTGGTACCAGTATCAATATTCATCGGAGAAATACTGACCCGACCTGGGATTCAAACCCGGGACCTCAAACTTCGTAGGCAGGGTCGCTATCCACTAGGCTAAGCAGTCGTCAAAAATCAAAACTATCAAAAACGATGCTATATAATATAAATAAGGTCAACGCAGCAGTGTGGTAAAAATTAAGGTGCATAAAGCCCAAAGAGTCGTGATAGCCCAAAGCGCAACGAACCTGTCTCAAATTTATAAGGCCCCATAGGACTATGGTTCGAATCCGGGCGTGTACCAATGAGTTTTCTGACTTAAGTACATAACTATCACTGACTCCGTGCTTCGGAGGGCACGTTAAGCAGTCGATCCCGGACGCTGTCAATAGATAGCAGTCGTTACAGTCCCCAACCCGCAGTGGAGCAGCGTGGTGGATTTAAGCTCCAAGCCCCCCTCCTTACCCTGGGGGAGGCCTAAGCCCCTGCAGTGGGGTAAAAATGGACTGATGAAGTGAAGATGAAGAAAGCCCAAAAATATGAAATAACGTTGTTGATTTTTAAAATTGTTTTATGTGAAAGAGTTCTTTAAATATATAATAACGGTGAAACAATTTAAAAAAAAAATTGTAACCAATTTATGAATGTTTAAAATATCTAATTAGACAAACAGGGCAATTCCACACGGTGTGCAGCCAGTGACGTCAGATCATTTAAAATAATTTTAAATTTCGTTTTGCAAAAAAGAGTTTTAAAAGTTTCATATTCTTCAACCGAATATAATTTTGTTCATAAATTTTGGTATCGTATAAAGTTTAGTTTTATATTTTATTAGTGAATATAGTACTTTCAATATTAGTCAAATGTACTCTAATGTACATAAACTTAAAACGACAAGGTTGTAACTAATTAATTTGCTTAATTTCAATTTCCTATTTATTCTTAACAACTTCTAAACCGTGAGTTTAGAATAGAACTTGATTATACACTGTGTTAGAAAAGCTGTGTTAAATTTAAGCATAATATACCTCCACCTTACGCAACTTACTATAGGTATAATTCACTTCTAAATACCGAAACTAAAACAAATGGCCATAAAGTAGTTTGTCATCGATAACAAATGTACATTCCCATTTATTTTCCCTTTTATTAATAAAACGCGGAACTCGTTAAAGTTCTGAGCACAACAAACGGCGCAGGCGCTGACGGAAAAAGTGTTTTCTGGACGTCGCAGGACAATATTAATGATTAATGTCTTTTTCTTTCTCCCCTCGCCCCTCACTCGTCCGCAAGCTCAACTTTCGCTAAGCGCTAAAAGAAAACTTCCACTCGGTTCACCTCCGGTCGTGTTTCTTGCAGACCTCTCGTAAATAGCTTGAATATTGCTACGCTAAAAATAAACGGGTATGTATGGGTATCTTTTGTTTTGTAAGCTGACTGCAGGTACGGTGCTGGATAAATTCTTTAGCTTTATTGCTACTTAAATCACATACGCTAATATAATGGGCTTGAACCAAAATTTTTAATATTTACTTTTCATTTTTTTTTTTTCGATGGTATAGACCAATATATAAACTCCCTCTAAAAATAAAAAAAATTAATAAGTCTGTAATGTTCTAAATAATTTTTTTCTAAAATTTTATTAATTAAATATACTTATGACGTCATCTGGACAGATATTTTCAATTTACATTATCGTCATATTATTTTTATTGGTTCATGAGAATTGCAATTTCATTTAACATAGTGACCTTACCTCAATATTTTTTAATTAGTTTTAGCTTCAGTTTTTACAGTGGAAGTAAACTCATCCGCCAAAAAGACATCACAAGGAAAATTTCAACGCCAGACGAATTTTCAAGTATATCTGGCAAATAAAAAAATAAATATTTTGAGAGGTTATTCTAGAACCTTATTCCTTTTAATTTGAATGACCATCAGCATAATTTTAAAACTTTAGTTCAAGCTTATTAAATTAAAGTCTCGAAAATAAATCTAGTTTAAAAACAGATTTTCTATAACCAGTAAATTATAGTAAAACACTGGTGAACAAATAATAAAATTGTTTGCTTCCATATTGTTTACATCTTCTTGTTAATAATAGTATCTGGGACATCCCACACAGCGCCATCTAGTCTCAAAGTAAGCAAGTAATACGCTTGTATTGTGGAGTACTAGACCACTAACGTACATACTTAAAAAGATATAAAATATATAATTATAGATACGTTTACACCCAGTTGTATTCGCTTATCTATTATCCACTCTCCGCTTTGCTTTTGTTTCGCATAGATCAGTTTCTCGTTAAATTGTCTTCTGACCGAGCACGGAATTCCGTCAGAGGGCTCTATTTTTCTGGCAATGTTTTTGCTCCACGGCCCAACAAGATAGCCGGGAGTAATTTCCCGAGTGTTACTATTCGAGCGGCCCAATATAAGTGGCCTCGATTCGTGACCAAAGCAACATCAAGAGGAGCGTCCAACGTACAGCGTTATCATAGTCCGCCAGTCGTGTTGTGAGTGGTGCCTTTTATTTTTTTCCTCTACGAATTTCGCTAGTCCATTTCTCATCCTTACAGAGCGGCGCGTTTACTTTCCATTATAACATAAATCAGGTGGTAGGCCATATTGCCGTTGGCTGCTGTATTTTTATGGTATTCGAAAGGGAAAGCTATATATTTCGAATTACGTCTACATTTTCCAGCGTGGTACGGCGAAAACAGACAGAATTTGTTATATCGTTACGGATTGTTAGTGTGTGTTAAAAAGGTTAGGAAAAAAAGGTCGTATTTTCAGGTGAGCTTATCGCGAAAACAAAGAGGATTTATTTTGATACTTTAATGGAAGATATATTATGAACGTCATTCGTGTTATTAAAATGGGTTACGTGAAAGTACGTAATATATTTTTTTGCGACGAAATATATACCATATTGTGAAACTGACTATATAATGAAGTCATTGAAAGGAAGAACATACTCCACTGGCGAAATATTTAATTAAGTATACCGAAAGGTGCTTCTGGGAAAATCTTTCTCGTTTTAGAGTTAAATTATATTCTTCCATAACACAGCAAGACACATCGTCATACATCAATGAAAGAATTATATTTGTTATTTCAGAACTTAAGTGACATAAAAAACAGATAGCAATAAACAAATTCAAAATTTCGAATCACAGCAGCATTACACAAAAAATAAAACTAAATATATAGTAGAAGTTTCCTCATCCTGAAAGGAGGCCTAAGCCCCCGCAGTAGGGCATTAATACGCTGATGGTATGGTAGCTTTCCGCTCGCGTGGACTACAAAGTTGTACCTGGACCCCTATGTCACTCTTCAGCTTATAAATAATAGCTTATTAAAAACTATAACGGTCTCGATACAACTGTTTAGTCGAACGGAGCCTCGAGCGGAAAGTAAGTTTAAAAATAAAATATAGCCCATGCTAGTCACTGATAATTAAGCTTTATATACTATCTATAGATAAAAGAATTTTTAAAATCAGTTAAGTAGTTTTTGAGCTTATACGTAAGAAACAAATAATAAAATCTTTCCTCTTTATAATAGTATAGGTATATAGATATGTATGATACAGGCTGTAAATTTCCACCACAGAGCGTTCAGATTTTTTTTTTTTGTGAAGTTTTACGTTTTCATTCATTATAACTTAAATAGCACAGAATCTATATAATATGACTTCATAAAATAGAAATTTCGAGAGACCTTCGAACTAAAATATTTTCCCTACTTAACCGCTTTTTTATTACGTCCAAACCAGAATCGATCTTATAAGGTGCTTGAACTTATTTCAAAGAAGTTTTAAGGTAAGTTAAATTGGCTTTCGGTGAACGTTTGTGCTCCGGAGCATGTTCGAGGCGAAATTCCCTGAATACAGAGACGCTCCCCGAATTTTTATATGCGACCCGTCGGTATTGAATTGAAAAGGCGTACTTTTGCACAGTTTACACGATATATATATCCATATATAGATATAGTATATATAATATACTAAAGTTTGCTTAGTGTTTGAGAGAACGTCACTTAATTTATCGATTCTTTGTACTGATTAGGACAATAGAAGTCAGAACGTTCAATTGGAAATAAGAATAATAATACCTGTAACATCTAACATACGGTCATCTATCTAGTCTTAACCTAGGCAAAACCTGTGTTTGGATACTAAATTAGTAACATGCATATTTAGATATTTTTTAGGGTTCCGTACCCAAAGGGTTGGCACCCTTTTACTAAGCCTCAACTGTCCGTCCGTCCGTCCGTTGGTCACTCAAGGCTGTATCGTCTGAACCGTAATAGATAGACACTTGGAATTTAAAATAAAGTTAAAAATTAAAGGGGATCCCAATAAAAGAAACGTGCTTTTTTGGCGTTTTTTTATCATTTGAGAACCCAATTATTTATCGGAAGTCGGTTAAAAATAATTAGTGTGGTGTGCAAAAGAATATTCTCTGTTTAATTTCCATCAGACGACAGATCAAGCCTAAGCATGAAAAAAATGAAATAAATAGCATTAAAAATTATCTATACACGAAGCTGTACATTATTTGTAATAGGTACCTATATAGCTAAATAAATAATAAATAAATAAATTTTTACGGTTGTTAAATTTCGTCGTTTTTCAATTAACTGAACAAAAGTAAAAAAGATAGTTGACACTAAAAGTGGGTACATTAGTGATAATAGGAGTTAATGTTGTAAAAAGAAATGCTTTCCATATACTACAACGATTTTCTAGTTAAGGTTTACGATACCCCTGATTTCCATACAAAATTAATTTGACCAGATGTAAATAACTACACTTTGTTTTATTTATTTTATCATTTTAATAAAAGTATAGTTCCATTGTCCCCAACAATAAAACCATTATCTGTTAAAATATGTTTTTAGAAATTTTACGTCATTTTACAAATTATTTCACTTATAAAGGTGGTAAAATTAATATATAAACGTTGACTTTACTACTTCCGGTCAAATAAATTTTGTATGGACATCAGCGTTATCGTTTAACCTTAAATGGATAAAAAGCAATCAAGTACGTGTCGGTCACGCATAAATTTAAGGCTCCGTTCAGTTGCTACGAGCAATCATTTTATAATCCACATTCACACAAAATTTTAATGTAATTTAAAATAGCAAACATCTGAAAATAATGTAAACGTATCTTGTCGTGATAGCCCAGAGCACAACGAACCGTCTCAAATTTATATAAGGCCTTAGGGCCATGGTTCGAATCTGGGCGTGTACCAGTGAGTTTTTCTGACTTAAGTACATTAACTATCACTGACTCCGTGCCTCGTAGAGCACGTTAAGCAGTCGGTCCCGGATGCTTTTAACGTGCTCTCCGAGGCACTGCGGGTTGGGACCCGCAGTGGAGTAACATGGTGGATTTAAACACCAACCCCCCCCCTTCACCCTGGGGGAGGTCTAAGCCCCTGCAGTGAGGTAAAATGGGCTGATGATGATGATCTTGTTAAAAAAAATTTAAAATTATGTGTCAAGTTGATAACAAATTATCATCAAAATACCGGAAACTTTTGACCCATGCACTAGATCTTTCAATTTAGTATCGAATTTTATTTATTTTGTCATATTTCTTTTCTCTGGCTGCCCAAATTAGTATAATACCAGCAAGTTACCCCCTCTATGTTAATTACATTGAATGATCAGCATAATTAGGAACATCTTAAATCATTACCAAGAGGTCTTAAGTGGAAAATGTTTCATTTCGATCCACTGTGAGATATACGGATGGAAAGGACGAGATTATAACAAATATACGTGTTCATGCATATCAACATTTGTCCGAGCGGGAATCGAACACGTGACCTTTGGTGCAGTTAGAGTCTCTAACCACTTGGCCAGTCGTTGTTCAATTTATTTCCAATTAGGACACTGCTGTCACTTATATGAACGCCTTAAAAATAATTTTATGTAGATACGTAACCATTGTTTTAAAAAGTAAGTGGATTAGAGGAATTTGATCTCAGGTATTTTTGTCGTTTATACATTTTTTCAAGTTGTACCTAATACGTTTTAGACATAATTTATCGTTTTACATAAATCTTGAGTTTATTTATTGACAAGTCTATTACATTGCTTGGATTAAACAATTTAACAAAATGTGAAATTATGTTTAAAAAAAAAGTACCTACTGACTGTATTTTTTGTGAACGGTGAATTTTTTGGTATTTAAATCCTTTGATATTTTTATTTGACAACTCTCGGTTGGCGAGTCCGACTTGCACTTGTCCGTTTTTAGGGTTCCGTAGCCAAATGGCAAAAAAGGAACCCTTATAGTTTCGCCATGTCCGTCCGTCCGTCTGTCTGTCTATCTGTCTGTCTGTGGCTTTTCTCGGAAACTATTGGCAATATATAGATGAAATTTGGAAAGTAGGTGCATTCTATGAACAGCTAAACAACAACCGACGTAGTAAAATTATAATTTTTTTGGGGATAGGTCGCCATACATTTAATTTCAACTCCACGCGTTCCCGAGATATAGGATCTTGACAGGCAGACGGACGGAGGGACGGACGGACAGGGATGGATATCTCATAAAGGTCCCGTTTTTTCATATTGAGATACGGAATCCAAGAAATCAGACTTGAGATAATTACGCTGGTAAATACTTACTTGAAAAGTTTAATACCTTTATTTCAGGAGCACTAACATAAGACGGATTTAAAGAAAAAGTCCATCACAGTGAAAATATCAATTTTCGGCAAATAGCCACCTTTGTGGGATTTCAAAAAAACTTTCACTCTCTTATTAGTTTTGGTCTATATTTCAATTCTATCGAGTTAAATATAACATTCTGAACATCTTGAAACTTCTACATTGTAGCAGGGTTATTATAATATTAATTCTTATTTTTTTCATTTTCGTAGTATTAGTACCTACTACAACT
This sequence comes from Luffia ferchaultella, assembly GCA_949709985.1. Classification (NCBI taxonomy): domain Eukaryota; kingdom Metazoa; phylum Arthropoda; class Insecta; order Lepidoptera; family Psychidae; genus Luffia; species Luffia ferchaultella. The sequence continues at coordinate 1,823,784 of OX453244.1, forward strand.
TAAAATTAAATTTACACATAGTTATACTTTTCATTTTCGTCGAGTGAAATCTCATAAAGAAATGATTTCCAGCGCTTGTGTAAATGCAAGTCTTCAAAACACTAACAAACTTGTTTTAAAGAGGGAGCATATAAAAAGAAAACAATTTATTTCTTATTCCCCATTCGTAAACAGTTTTCTTTGTCGCTGAGTCTTTGTAAACGATTTATAAAAAGCTTTGTTATGGCCTGAGAGCTTTCGCTGAAACCTTATGACGCGACACTGTTGCTCCACAAAAAAAATGTAAATTAAATTCAAAATGAACATAAAATTCTGTCGTGTGATAAACAAATTGTACACCGTCTTTGTTCAGAAATGAGATATTTTTCGTTGAGAATTAATTTATTTTTTAAATAAATCTGTTAAAAACGTTGATTGAATAATATATTTTTAGATGGAGATTCAGTGTCAAAAAACATAGATAAAAATATTACCAAATAGTTTGGCTATAATTCACGCACACTGCGACCGTTAGGTATGTTGTCTGTTTAGTCACACACACAAGCATATAAAAGTTGACCCTTTTTGTTATCGTTGTATCGCGTAGCTTTATCTAGAATTCTAGATGTATAAAAATCATAGATATAAACATAAATACGATTTTTATATCATTTCTTAACCAACAAAAACTCAATTTTTACACTTTTAGTAGGAAATAAGTTACGGTTATCTGTTGTAAATAGAAACACGTTAAAAGAAAAATAGTCTTAAGAATTTATTGTTCTTTAATTATCTACGGACTTAAAGAAATTATAACTGGATCAAATTGCCCGCATATTTTAACTTTAAATTATTTTTAACATAATTCACTATATTTAATGCTTAAATTAAATACAACAGACCGAGGTTGGCCATGATTTTAAAATTAGATAACGATTTGGTAGAATTGTATAGGGGACATCCCATATAGCGCCATCAAGTTCCAAAGTAAGCAAGTATTATCCCTAGTAGCATTTTTTGTTGGCAGTTAGTTGGGCCACATATTATTATCTATAACGCACACAATTGGCGTGCAGTTTACGGGTTGGGTCTAAACGTGATGGCCAACATAGGATTCCCTACTAGGGCCCAACTAGCAATGGGCCAACGACACATAATATGTTTAGGTAAGCGGTCGGACGTTGGTTGGTTTTATTTGAACAGGGATATTAGGGTCAATTCACATAGCCGCTGAAGAAAACAGAAGCGAATATTGTGTGAAGATTGCATTTTGAATTTCTTAAAAAGACTGTTTAAAGTTCATTCGCTGTCGTACATTCGCTTCCTTTCCTTCAGCAGTGATGTGAATTGACCCTAAGTTAAGTTAATTAATTGAAATTAAATTAAATACAAATTAAACATAAATACAAAAAATTATTAACTAACACATATATTGAGCATTACAACAGAACCTTACAAATAAAGCGAATCATACAAATTAATTAAGGCGATAATGTAGGTATCACTCCAAACTGTTTTAACTTAACAATTATATCTTTGTTTTGGTTTACAAGAAAAAAGAATTAATCTCTAACACAATAAATCTGAAGTAACAAACTGATTCACTGTAAATAACTATTGTTATTTAATGAATGAGAAAAATACTAAACGTATTCGCTACTCATTAACCATATATGGTAAGATTAAAGGTCACGACCCATTTAATTAACAGAGACACATGATTGATAATGATTAATGACTACATAAAAAGTTAATATGAAAAAAAATAATATAAACTTACAGTACCCATTACTAGGCTCTATACAATAAATCATGGAATCAAGGGTAATTGTAAAAGATTTTATAATAAACTTCCAAGTTATTTAATTGACTTCTCAATAAACAAATTCAAAAATGGTGTAAAACAACAACCTATGTCTAAAGCATAATGATTAAAATTTAAAAGAATATGTAACTAACTTTTATGCAGTTGTCTTTATAGAGTGACCGTGTACAAACTTCCATAAGCTTAGTTTTAAGCATTGATATGTTCAAAAAGGACAGCAAAGTCCTTGAAAATAAATAGATTTTATTTATTTTGTTTAAAAAAAGGTATCAACTTTCGAGTAAAATCTAACTGCAGCAAATGAAAAAAAAAAATGTTCAGTACAGACGGTATCACTTTACTAATATAGTGATACCTTCTGACAATGCTATCAGGTACCTCCAGGGCTCTTTATTAGGTACTTCATGTGTCTTTTATGATTAAGTTTATACCTTCTTTAACCTAAGAAGAATCAACACATAAAAAGAATCTTTGCAATTTTAGGGTTCCATAGCCAAATGACAAAAAACAGAACCTCTTTCTGTCTGTCTGTACATCTGTCGGAGCCATTCTTTAACTCAATACACTCGTCAAACAAGGGACGGAGATAAGTATTAACATTTTTTGGCTTAGACTCATCATAGTAAAGTCCAACAATGAAAGGTCTTTTGTTGTCACTCTGATCTAGATTACATACTGGCAAGCATCCACATTAACTGTTAAGACAATACATACGCATTAATTTATCTTTGATCGCAATTCGAGATTTTCTTCTTTTTGCTACCCCGGGGTAAGAAGAAAAATTAGCGTCCTCCGTCCTCTATCCTTAGCGAATTTGAACCAACCTGTTAAAATTTCAATGATTTCATGATCAGTTGCTTTCTCAGCAATTTTATTTTTGCGTACTGCATCTGAAATATAAGTAAGTATATAACATTAATGTAAACTTAAAATTTGACGTCTGAGTAGCTAAAACATTAAATCTATATAAAATATAGAGCCATCCCTACATAAGTTTTCATAATAAGTAAAAAAAATTATAAGGGTTCCATACTATAGGCACACATACAGCAAAATGTTTATGTACAGCCTGTTCTAAGTAAATAATAAGATCTCACTATTTATGTGAGACATATTTGTCATATTGATATATGTACTTATATATATATTATTTATATTTGTGTATGTTAATATATTCCCATTAGTTGACTAATTTTTAGTTAATTAAGTTTTAAGCCATTATGGTTTTTAAGATACAGCCTTAAAGAATTGAGAATTCCAAACATTTGACAGTTTTGAAATTTAATATAAGTTTGGTGAATAAAAATATGTATATGCATATAATAATAGCGAAACCTGGGACATTCCACACAGCGCCATCTAGCCAAAAGAAACCATTTATGTTTGTATTATGGGTACTAGACGAGTGATATACATACTTAAATATTCTTTAAAATATATACATATATATGTATTATACACCCAGGTATGGGGCAAATAGACATGTTCATACACACAAATATTTGTCCAGAGTGGGAATTAAATAGATAGTAGGTATTTATTTATCTACAACACATGCTATCTATCATAGTCATAACTGATAGTTGTACAATGCCAATAAGGACAAAATAAATTTTTGTTGCAAATACCTACCAAGTTTTTTTTGTTTTCATTATCTTGTAAACGCTCTGGTATAGCAATAGACGTGGATGATTGCTTTAATAAAAATTTAATTTGTAACTGTTTTATAATTTTTATTTCACATTTTATTTCTCCTAGGTGTGAGGCAATTAGAACTGAAACATTAAAAATGGTATATCATAGCTGCATTAAGTTTATAATTCAATTTGAATAATATTTCTAATATAATCTTCTCATAAATATAATAAATGTATAAAGTGTGTTGGAACCAATATTTACCTAAAAAAGTATTTATGTCTGTTAGTATTGGTGGCTGACCGGTTCCTAATACAGGACCTGGAAAGTAATAAAATACAATTATATTAATTCATAATTTGAAAATGAAATGTGTTTCTTTGTTTGCACCATAGACATATATATACTAGCGTAGGAGACCAACTGACATCTAAACATCGCATGACCGAAACGGAAATGAGTATGTGTGCAAAATTCACATGTGGTTGAGCCAGTTTTAGTGATGTGCATAGGTGTTTTTTATGTTATCGATAGCACGTAGTACTTTCATGATAATGTGTCGTTGAAATTACCGCGTTATCATAAGTCGAAATCGGCAATCCTATGTATTATTTTGAATCTGCTATACTACATAATTTTTGTTTTGAGTTACTTTTCCTAACTTTTAGTTTTTTAAAATGACAAATCATCAATCAGTCAATTCAAATGCCATTTCCTTTACTCCAATAAATATTTTTTTTTTGTTAACAGTTGATAATAAAAAATTTGCAGAAGTATAGAAAGCGTTAACATCATTATGGAAATTTTAATATTTAGTTGAATACAAGCCAAGTAATAAATAAAACAATATAAAAAAACGATTTTTATTTTTAATGACAATACGTCACGTTGCAACGCATAACAACAAAATTTTAACTCTTTGTAAACAAAAAAATGAGAAAGTACAAAACAAAAACATTTACAATGGAGAAGTTCATGACGTTCAAAATATACAATTTAACTCGATAGAATTGAAAGATAAACCAAAACTAATAAAACAGTGAAGGTTTTTTTTTTTTAAATTCGTCAATAAATGACTGAGAAATAAATTATTGATATTTATTAATTTGACGACCGCTTAGCCTAGTGGATAGCGACCCTGCCTACGAAGCTGGAGGTCCCGGGTTCGAATCCTAGGTCGGGTCAGTATTTATATGATGAATATCGATACTGGTACCGGGTCTTGGTTGTTATATGTATGTAGTGTCTTCGCTTGGTACCCAAAACACAAGCTAACGTTTAGTTTGGGACGTAGTCGTTGTTGTGATGTATACATTATTATTATTATTATTATTATTATTATGTATTTTCGTGCGGTTTGACTGGTGGCTTCTTACTGCCCATGACGTCACATTGTCTACTCGATTGAGTGTCGCGTCGTCTCACTACACCACAAATTATGCCTTGGATGCCTTGGACTAGTCTATAATATCTTTTGTTTCTTTATGTAATAGGTAATTAAGTTTTATTTGAATATAAAGGAACAAGTTTTTGTAAAAGACAAAGTGATAATTTGCCTAAAATTGATATTTTCACTGTGATGGACTTTTTTTCAAATTTATTTTATATTAGTGCTGAAATAAAGGTTTAGGCTCTAAAGTTGAAGGTCCTGGTGATATATCTCGGTAAACGTACGCTGACACCGATCGCTTGGTCTTCAGATTGACCTGTACAGAAATTACAGTTGGCATAAATGCTCTGACTTTAGATATTAAGTATTATTAGTATATTACTTAATATACTTAGTAAGCACATATGAAAAAAAAAAAGAAACCCCTTACGGCACAAATTCAGTAGGTATAGATCCTTTCTTCAAAAGTCGTCGGTGATTTAGTTAGACAAAACAGTTATCCGTAAAACGTCTACTGCAAACCAAAGAATGTTTTCGAGGAGTCCCACCTGTTCTATTTAACATTTTTTCCATTGTTCTATGCTAACCGTGTTTACGAGAAACCTGGATATTATGAAATAGTCATCATTATCAGGAAGCATTTTTTAACACCGCAGTTTCTTGGAGGAAAATGAGGTTAAACTATTGTATACAGTAGTTTTGTCATTCAAAGTTAAATTATTTACGACGTTCATAATCAGAGAACAGATAGAACGTCAGACTTTAAATCATAAATAAATAACGATTAAAATGAAATAGAGCATCAGATTTTAAATCATAAATAAATAACGATTAAAATTAATTGTGTATATATCTTATATTTTCATTTGAAAAAGTCTTGTATTTACATATATACCCTATGTGTAGTATATATGTATAGATGTCATACTTTCTCTTACAATGTGCTGCCAGGCTAAATAAACCTCACAATATGTTTAAAAACAGTTAACAACATTATTCCAGTGGAACAGGTGCAATTAGGTAATATCAAATTTACAAAATATTTATATTTGAAAATATCGACATATCGATAGATTTTGTGTAATCCCTATGCTTAATTGTTTGATTGTAATTTTACACAATATTTTTGTATCGTACACATAATTGTTTAAAATAACAAATTATTTACAAAATAAAGTATTTACCGTATACTACTGATGTATAACCTAGTAAATTTAGGATCGCTTTTTATAAAAATAAGCATTAAGATAACAGTATGTTATTGGCAGTACTTACATGTGAAATCTCTCTTTATTTGAATTATTATCATATGTTACAGTGCAATCTAAAACTGAACACGACACCATTTTTATCACAAGAATTAATTTTTGTAGAATTCAAAACGGTTATAACACAAAATAGAAAACAAAGCTGGACCTTATTTTGACAAGTGAGTAATGAAGACTAAATGTGTTCAAAGAGGTTTTATGTCAGATTTTCTTGCATTTCTTTCTCGCATGTAGGATTTCCGCAAAGAGCTGGATGTCATTCGCACACTGTGTTCCTCTCTTACGCTAGTATATATACCTTTATGGTTTGCACTGAGTACTACTCACTGTATCATTGTGAAAAGAATGTTTCTGTACTGAGCGGGCTGTTTGGCATTGAATCTAAAAACAGACAATAATTTTAGACTAAACAATGTAGTTAATTGTAAAATGCTATTAAATTAATTCTATCAAAACAGAGAAAAAAAAAGAGGTCTTATCAACTGTGAAATTTTTCAAAGTGTTTTTTTTTAATTTCAATTGCTTACATATCTTAATGGAGAATCTATAAAACAGACAAAAACAATGATAAGACATTATTTATCACAATAAATTATAAAATTTTAGATTTCTGCACTATATAAGTAGGTACCTACACACTTAAATATCTTTAGCTCACCCTATTCATAGATTAATTCATATCCGCAATTTCAATTGTTACAAAGAAATCTAGAAGGTCTTGTAATTTAAAGGAACATACCAATATGATTCTCATTTATTGATTTACTCGTGCTAGCCTTTGCTGAGTTTGTTTTTAGGAGTAGCAGAGGATCTGTGGGTAAATTAAGCGCTTTAGTACTTGCTAAATTACATAAATGAAATGTAATATTACACATACACTAGCTTACACTAACTATAACTAACACAATAACAACAAAATGAGTATATTTTTAATTTTAACTTTAAAATACCAGCATTACCCAGCAGTTTCTTAGGTAGTTTAGGATAATTAATTGGAAAACAGTTTTTATTTTCTTTTCCAGATTCATCGCTATCGTATATGAATATCTTCTTTTTCTTTTTTCTGTTTTTGACTTCTATTTCCATATCCGTAGTCAATTCAGAATCGCTTTCAGCTTTCCTACATTTTTCTTGAGCCTTTAGATCCTCTAAAATAAAAGCATAAAAACATGTAATTACCTACGTTATAATAAATGTATGCTTTGAAACGCTGCTCATATAATTATATAAATTCTCTCTACATCCTGGTTATTATTGGTCCATGACCTCAGAGCTAAAATATATGAACAACACTCCCAGCTAAGACAGATTTATGGAGTGCCTAATATATTATTTTTTATTATATATATTTTCCTAATTTTCCTAGATTTTCTAATATTCCCTAGTAACTATACAGTTATCTTATCCATACTTAATACTAATAATAAAAAGAATACAAAACAACTTAATATAATTAACTATGTAATATAATTATCCTATTAGGTATATGACAATATTTTTTTTCATCTATACGCTTAAAGATATCATTACTGAAACACAAAGAAAACATATTCTTTCCCAACACGCTTTTACTGGTTGTGATACTACTTCTGATTTTTTTTCATTAGATGAAAAACAAGTTTGCTACACATTTTGAAAAATGAGATTTTTACATAACATTGCTAAAGTACAACACATATGTCAATGGTAAACAAGCATAATATAAGTGTAAATATGGTTAGGTAATAATATTTATGTTGAAATTGGAGGTTCATTTCTAATAAACAAGAACCGATAATGATGACACAATCTCCGGCTCCAGACAATTTATTGAAGATGTTATTTTGTAATTGTAAAAAAGGGTGTGGAAATGTCTGTAAAGGTTTTATAGAAATTTGTTAAATGTAATTTAATGGTTTAAAGGACTTCATCAGAAACTTGAGATGCACAAGCAATACCTATTAACCTAAAATTAATTAATGTGTACCTACGGGGAACGAATGAGTAACTATGTTAATAGTACTTATTTAATAAACTCACCAGTTTCGTAAAATAAACGTATAATTATCGTTTATTTCGTTTATTTACCTCAAAATTTACAATTTTTAGTTTTTACATTCTACCTTCCACACTAGGCATTATAATTATAATTATAATAATAATAACGTATACATGACAACAACGTCTAGGCCCCAAACTAAGCATTAGCTTGTGTTTTGGGTACCAAGCGAAGACACCACATATATATAACAACCATGACCCGGTACCAGTATCGATATTCATCATATAAATACTGACCCGACCTGGGATTCGAACCCGGGACCTCCAGCTTCGCAGGCAGGGTCGCTACCCACTAGGCTAAGCGATCGTCATTATGCCTGTGTCGTGGAGGCCGAACCAGTTAACATTGTGAAATTTTACATGATCTGTACACAACTATACAATCACGAAACTCTTAGACAAACACGTCAACACTAGCGCTATCCACAACATATTTATTTACATTTTACCAAAATAATTTACCAAACGAACAAAAGTAGGCACCAAAACATTCGCCCAACACACCAAAACAAAAATTGGATATCTAAGCCATATTATGTTGCATCAGGAACTGTTTTAGAGGCAAGACACTTATTAAAAGTTGAAGTTTTGTGCGGTGGCCACATGCAGGCCATGCAGCCTTTTTGTGTGGTGTTAGCACCGACATCCGTCACGTTCACGTACAACACTATGTTCATCACCGTATCCATTTTCATCGAAAAATTCTATAACTTTAAACACAATTAAACACTAATGAAATTAGATCAGTTCACCTCACACAACACAATCAATTATATATAACCTAACCACTGCTAACCTGCAAACCACAAACTCGATGTGAAACAATGTGAAATAATATAATATATATAATATATAATATAATAAATAATATATAATAGCCCTGCTTTTGCGTAGGGTTGTCATAAACGGCCCAACGATGCCGATTATAATACCTACAAATGACCTACAATGATTACCAAAGAAACTAAAACCCCTACAAAAATTACCCAACTGTAGCAATAGTAACAGCTAGCCCATTGTTGGTTATCCATTGCGTAAAATGTGCATATTTAAGCCATTGGGTCTATTTTGGGTTTAGGTTGGCCGTCTAACTAACCATCTGCCAATACATTTCCAACAGTTGGCGAATGGATGCCAATGCCAATTATGATGCAATGCAATTATGAGGTATTAGACAACTGATATACATACTTAGGTAAATATTTATTATAATATATACTTATGTATATAGATACCTTTACATCCAGACAAGGACAAATATACATACAAATATTGTCCCGGGCTGAAATCGAACCCGCGACCCTTGGCTCCACAGTTAAGGTCTTTAACCACTCGGTCAGGCATAAGCCGCTACTTTACCTCTCGTGAAATTTTGATGCCTCTATGGTTTGTATTCACTCCAAATTATACTTACGAATGATATAGAAACATATTTATGAAATATTTAAATTATATACTTACCACAGTCAGTCAATAGACCGACAAAACACAAGTAATTTGAATATTCGCAGCCAGTAACAAATAACCGTCAATTTCAATAAAACGCGCGCGATAAAGCCAATCTTAAATCTCTCTTTTGAAAACAAAAAATCGCCGAAATGACCTAGTTAAGTGCGCCGAGGGTATTCCGAATTATTATTCTCGGGTAATATATTCATCGGCTAACGAGTTCCAAGTTGGCAAGAAAAATAAAAGCGAGGATCGGAACGAATCGCATCTCTTTCTCGCTTTACGACATCAGATATCTCTTTCTCGTTCTAAGCCAATACCGAGTCGGGTGATCCGATATTTATTGGCCAAAGTAACCGAAATATATCGGTAACGGCGTTCCTTGAATGCGCCAAATCGGCATTAGGCTGATTGGTGATTCCATGATTGACTCCGAATGAAAGGTACTTATTAAGACGGATCGGGTTCGGTGTCAACCGCGAGATTTATGCTTGTAGACCATGTTATTTATTATTCCTATGAATACGAACCTCGGATGGAACATTATTTTTGTTACGTGTATTGTTGTATGATACGGTTTTTAGTAGTTAAAAAATATACTTCTATTGCTAGGTTAGATTTTGAGTGTTGTATAAGATCCCAACCTATCTGCACACCTCATTCTTTTTGCAGGCGAAATATTCGAACTGTCGTGCACTAATATAGAATATAAGTATTAATAAACATTACTAAGGAATGTGCCGCACCCGAAATTCGGTCAAGGCAATTTTTAATTAAAATCATAAATTTTTTAAATAATTAGAACAACTCTTTTGCCATATACCTTTTTGTACCAAAAGCACTGCATGCTACAAAACTTGTAACCTCCAAGGTACTTATGTTTCGATAGAAACAAAATAATTAATAGTTATTATTAATTGTTCTGATGGAAAATAAAATTCGATTTTTACTAGAAAACTACATATTTTTTTTTACAATTCTAAAAAAAATACTTCAATTTTTATAAGTTAAACTTAATTTAACAAATTTAATAAAAAAAACCTGAACCGAATTTAGAGTGCTGACCCTCCTTAATAATGTTTATTAATATATTTTAAGTATAGTATAGCTATATATATTTAATTTAAGTTAATTTAAGTATATATAGCTATAGTAAAGCTAGGTCTTAGATAAAAGACACGTTTTAGAAATATATTGCAAAGCACACTTCCTCGACGTCAATTTCGACACTCACTCCGCACTTGTTTTATTGTAGAAGTACATTATATGGTTACATACAGATGATCGATTTCATTTGTTGGAAGTTTGAATGTCTTATAGGATTCAAACCACGACCTCCTGAACAAGAAACGGGCTCGTCACTATTACATTAAAAATATTACATTACAGCTATTACATTTCTTCTTGATTTACACTTCGAACTGTCGATGTCGCCTCAAATCGACTGATTTACAAGTATCAATTACGCCAAAAACATTCGAGGGTTCTAATGTTCTATCGCATGTACTAATAAGGATTTTTTTTTACTTAAGGAGGTATATAACTATCACTGACTCCATGCCTCGTAGAGCACGATAAGCAGTCGGTATCGGTTGCCATCATCGAATGGTAGTCGTTAAAATTCACCAACCCACACTGGAGTAGCATGGTGGATTAAGCTCCAAGTATCCTCATCCCGAGGGGAGGCTTAAGCCCCTGCAGTGGGGCATAATGGGCTGATATGAAAAGAAGAAATAAATGGATCGTCAAAGTGAAGTGCACACTTTATAAATTGGGAACGTCCAATAACAGATTTATTGAGCGGTAAGATCCGAGAAACAGTACACTCTTATGTAATAAATCGTAGTAATTTTGTTTGTTATTTAACTATAGCAAATTTTTTCTCAGATAAACAAACGATATAATCTAAGATTGCAAAAAATTGAGTGATAAAACATTGCTGACTAACGGACTACGTAAGCGAAATTCAAATAAGGCGATAGAGGGGGAGTCGGATAAGAAATACGGACAATTAATTCACATCGGGCCGATGTAGTCAAAGCTTTATCTACGCCACTGTGCGCCACTGGATTAACGAAACAATGGGAGTGAAAGCATTAAGTTTCGACTAATGCCAAATTTGGAAAAAAATCTAGTTTTATTACACACGGCCAGTTGCAAGCGTTGCAAGACGGCTGCTTGAAGTTAAGGAAACCGTTAACTAATCACGTGTCTTAAATTAGAATTTTAAAGACGAAGCCTGCCTTGCCTTTATGATATCTTTTAGTAGGTAAGCCACCGACTGTAAGTAGCCTTCTCACAATGGGGTTCCCAACGCAAAGCATAGTATAGATGGCGCCAGTGGCGACCTGACTGCTGTTATGTCAACCGACTAACTGCCAATGAATTCGTTAGTGTTTTTTGTTGAAGTTTTTTTAGTCATCTTTGTTAAATCCTGCTAATTCACGGACTATACATTGTATTGTCCTTGACCTTGTTGACAGGTAAGGATTATGTATGATTATGTTGACATAACCATATTAATTGGTTATGTCAACAATTCGCCCTCTGTGGGGAGAATTTGGCAGTTGGGATCCAAATTAGGTGATAGTGTTTGAGCGTCTGTAAGATAATAATACATAATAATAATAATAATAATAGTAATAATAATAATAATAATAATAATAATAATAATAATAATAATACATGGGACTTCCCACACAGCGCCATCTAGTCCCAAAGTAAGCAAGTATTATGCTTGTGTTATGGGTTACTAGACAACTGATATACATACTTAAATATTCTTTATAATTTATACATATATAAATAATTTTTTTTTATATATAACAACCAAGACCCGGTACCAGTATCAATATTCATCATATTAATACTAACCCGACCTGGGATTCGAACCCGGGACCTCTAGCTTCGTAGGCAGGGTCGCTACCCACTAGGCTAAGCGGTCGTCAAATAATAATAATAATACATGGGACATCCCATACAACGCCATCTAGTCCCATAGTTAGTATATTATTGTGTTATGTATGGATGACTAGACAACTGATATACATTCTTAAATATTTTTTTATAAATAAATATTTAACACGCAGGCATGGAACAACATTTGTCCTGGGCGGGAATCGACCCCGCGACTTTGGTTCTGTTACGGTATCTAACCACTCTGCCAATAGTACGAGTAATCATTCCGCATCTTACCATACCTAGTCCTTAGTCACTTTGATATAGTACATCACATGTGGTTTAATACAATATAATATGTAGGTTTGGTCGGGAAATGTTAATTGTCATTTAGACCTTTTCATCAAATATGGACACAAAACGTCAAGACCCAACCACAGTCTAGTAATCTCCATACAGTCAGTCATTGGAGGCGTCTAAACAGAGCAACTGTGCGGTGCGGAAGGGGGGGGGGGCGTGTGTACCGAACAGCATGCTATGTATGTTAGTCGTTTGGTACTATCTGATAGGGTTTACGCGTTCAGTCGATTATAAAATATTAAAAAGTAGCTACCCGTCCCGGCTTTGCACGGGTAGCAAAGCATGTTTATGTGGTAGTGATTTTTCAATCGTAGTGGCGTATCAACTTCTTGCATCGAACATGTGGGTTAGATTTAGATATAACGTAACTTGCAGTATTTTCAATGTATTTTATATTCAATTATGTAAATATTTAAAAAGTAAAAGAACAAATACATGAAAACAAACTACAATATTTTTTTGTATAAAAACATTATAATTTCTGCCAAATTTTACATCACGCATGTCGCGTCGGCGGCGTGGGATCCTGCCGCCCGGCCTGAGCTATCCATAAAAGAAAGACATATGCCATCGCGGACTTTTCTTTAGTCCTATAAAGGAGACACAAGTCCTCCATACATTATTTTGTTATATCTCAAAAGGATTAGGCAGCGTTTCGATGAAAGCTCCCAGCCGGCTTGATTTTTTTCCGACTTCTTCAACAATAATCGTCATATTTCAACAAATTTCCACAAAACATTAATAAATTATACCTTCCTCTTCAATCACTCTGTCCATTGGTGTAATAATGCGTATGGTAGTTTTTAAGTTTATCGCGTTCAGACAGACAGACGCGCCGGGGGACTTATTTTTATAATATGTAGTGATGTGTAATGTAACGTTACAAAATAGGAGTTCAGAATGGCGCTAGACAATTATACAAACATTTCAAGAACTAGCTAACTTAAACTTAGTTTTACATACACCAATTTTTTTACCATGTCTCCACAGCTGAACGTTGAGATAAAGATATTTAAGCCCACCACTTTGATCAAGTACGATTTGGGGACTATTAACTTCCACCGTCACAGAAGTAACGATTTTGGTAGAGCTGTGATTCATTTGACTTTGTACTGAAAACAGCATTAGTAACCTACTACGCTTAATCATGCGCATGATTGGAGAATTGTGGTGACGAGCCTACCATGCAAAAATGATTATTAAGAATGTTAGTTAATATTAAAACTATCGAAAACAATCGATCGCATTTTTAAACAACAAAAAATTCTTACATGACCGTGTATCTCACAAATATGTAATGTTGTCAGAAAATACCTCGAGCTCTATTAAAAACGCAAATGTATACATATTACATTTATATTAAAAAAGTTTCATAAATACCGATGTTTACAACTATAAATTTGAAAATACATCAAACTCCTTGTAACTTTTATACATAAAGATAGCAAAGTAAGTTATCGTAGATGATATCGTAGTAACGCAGTTATTAGTCGTAATGTAACTCCACCCTTTGCTCATAATCCACGTGAGTCAGCGCGGTTTCTTGCCAATTTTTTTGTAACTGCTATCTCATGCAGCTGGTGTGGCGTGTTAATGACTTGAGATTTTTTAAATTTTTATTGTATTTCTATTTAGCTAGTTTAGCTGCGACAATTTTATTGTTTAAAAAAATGTTTTCTATGAAGTATTGTACTCTCTGTTGTTTCTATTTTTAGTTACAGAATGGTAAATTTAAATTTATATAAAAATACATCTAAAGTGTTAAATTTTGGCTTTAGATTCGAAAGTCTTGCAATCAATACAATGTCAAATTGTAGTTTTTTTTTCTATGCCTTGTGACAAATATTTTCAAGCTGGTTTTGTAATTTTTTTTATACACAGCGGTTATTATAAATTTTATAAGTTCTTACAAACAAACTGTAGCGAAATTAAATGGACATATTGCATAAAAACTGACTGGAATAACAGCGCGCGACGTTGCATCAAAAAATATTTTCTTAATAACATTTTAACGAATATTATAAAAGAATAGTTTTCCCAAGAAAAGGTTATCATGTTTTTTTCGGAAATTCTCTCGTACTCCCACATTTTTCTACTACACGTATACACCACGGATATTAAAATCGTTTGAAAGGTGATAAATTATGCAATATAAATAAAAACTGTGCAACATAAAATTAAATCACCTCATAATGTTTCTATTAGCCGCGGTAAAAAAAAAATTACGTGGAATAAAGAATAATTGAACACTTTGTTCAAAAATAACTTTTAATGTTCATCATTATTTATCAAAAGAAAAGGAAGGAAAAGGGACAGAAAGACAAAGAAGTATATAATTAATTTTAATAGTAATAAAAACCTGGCTTTGGATATGACAAGTATGTGCCAATATCATTTTTGGTACAGAAATAATACGAACATGTAGTCCACGCAAACTATTACTAATTAATAGTGAACTAGTGGTCGCCCAGTGGTCGAAGTTCGACCGTACTCACTTTTTTGTAACCACCAATATTTAATAAATAAGCACGAAGAAGTCAGTGGGCGCCCTTCTTTGTAACATCTAATCAGTTATTTTAATCGGTGTTAGTAAACAAATTTATAAGCTTACAACAATTTAAGTTTTGTAATAGATTTAAACGCGTTAAATAGCCTATTCAATAAAAAAAGAATAAATGCAATCGGTTTACACTCGCCGAAGATATCGCTTAACATACATATAAAAACCAAAATAATACAATCGAATTGGTTAAACAGTATTTAGGGTTCCATACCTAAATGGTAAAAAACGGGACCCTATTACTAAGACTCCGCTGTCCGTCTGTCACCAGGCTGTATCTCATGAACCGTGATAGTCAAACAGTTTAAATTTTTACAGATGATGTATTTCTGTTGCCGCTATTACAACAAATACTAAAAAACAGCATGAAATAAATATTTAAGGGAGCTCCCATACAACAAACGCGATTTTTTTGCTCGTTTTTGCTCAATATTGATAACGGAAACAGGTAGACGCTTGAAATATTCACAGAATATGTAGTTATGTTCCTTTAAAGATAAATAATTAAATAAAAATAAAATGAATATTTAAGGGAGGCTCTCATACAACAAACGTGATATTTTTTGCTCGTTCCTTTGTATTGTACGGTGGTATGGAACCCTTCGTATGCGAGTCCTACTTGCACTTGGCCGGTTTTGTATCTTTCAAATACACTGAAATATTTTGAAAGTTAGCCAAACATCAGACCATTGATGCAAAAGGCGACGGTCTGCCATCCACTAATAAATTCACATAAATCCACTGTGCACCGATATTACAGCCAACTTAAAGAGCATTATAAATCTCTTAGTCGAACGAAGGCGGTATTCATTTCGCTATTATTGCTTGAACTATGACATCTGGCTTATATCTAGGCTCTTCATTTTGTAAATAATATTTATTTAATAATAATAATACCTGGGACATCCCACACAGCGCCATCTAGTCCCAAAGTAAGCAAATATAATGCTTGTATTATGGGGCATTAGACAATTGATATACGTACTAAAATATTTTTTATAATGTATACATATGACGACCGATTAGCCTAGTAGGTAGTGACTCTGCCTACGAAGCTGGAGGTCCCGGGTTCGAATCCCAGGTCGGGTCAGTACTTATATGATGAATTTTGATACTGGTACGGGGTCTTGGTTGTTAGTGATGTCTTCGCTTGGCACCCAAAATACAAGCTTAGTTTGGGGCCTAGACGTTGTTGTGATGTATACTTTATTATTATTATTATATATAACAGGTGGGCCAAAAGAAATCACCCTATTGGAAGATGTTCTCATTTTTGCAAATGGCGGCCAATGTCAAATCTGTTTTGACATTTGTGAACTAGACAGATGTAGAATACAAGTGAACAAGCCATGGAGCGATACACTCCCCAAGAACGCGGAATAATCGTATCTATTTTTTTGCCTAACAATTCGTCTGTGGTGTTGACGCAGCGCGAATTCCGTCGCCGATTCCCCGGTCGTCCGGCACCGACTGCGCAAACACTGCGCCGTTTGGCCACCAACCTTGAAGAGTATGGGACCACACGAGACGCTGCCAAGAGTGGCCGGCTCCGGAGCGCCCGTTCTGCCGAGAATATCGCCGCTGTTGCCGAGGATGTCGAGCTGTCGTCAGAAACATCGACCAGACGCCGTGCCTCGCAATTAGCCATCAGTCGGTCGTCCTGAAGGCGAATTTTGGTCAAAGACCTGCGCATGTTCCCGTACAAAGTTCAGTCCGTGCATCAGCTGCTGCCTGTCGACCGCCAAACGCGTGTAACCTACGCCCAAGCCATTCTTAATCTCGAGGACGAAGTGGACGATTTTTCGACCAAAATCATAATGAGCGATGAGGCTCATTTCCACCTCAGCGGGTACGTGAACAAGCAAAACTATCGCTTCTGGAGCACCGAAAATCCACGAGTGATGCACGAGGAGCCATTACACCCGCTCAAAGTGACTGCATGGTGCGCTGTTCACGCTGGCCCGATGACTCGGGCCATTTTTTTTCGAGGACGCCGCTGGTCAAACGACAACAGTGGACGGTGCGCGCTATAGAGCCATGTTAACCGAGTTTTTTCTGCCGCAATTGAACGAATTAGGACTGGAGGACATGTGGTTCCAACAGGACGGAGCAACGGCACACACTGCGCGAGCCACAACTGATATTCTAAAGGCGGCGTTCCCGGGTCGCCTCATCTCTCGTTTTGGCGATTTGCACTGGCCCGCAAGATCGCCCGATTTAACCGTTCTAGACTTTTTTTGTGGGGTTTTTTGAAGTCCCGCGTTTACGTGAATAAGCCTGAGACCCGGGAAGCCCTCAAGGACAACATTCGACACGAGTGCGAGAATCTGTCGCCCGAAGTTCTTGCCGAAGTGATGAAAAATGCCATAAAACGAGCCCGTATAGCAATCAATTGTGGCGGCGCCCATTTGGCCGATATCATCTTCTCGACTTGACTAATAAAATTCTAAAGGTTCAAATAAACATAATCAAAAAACGGAATCGAAGTTTTTCATTTAGAAAAAAAATGAGAGCCAAACAACATCGGATGACTTCTTTTGGCCCACCTGTTATAAATGTTTTACACCCAGACACGGAAACTAATAGACATTATAAGTAGGTATACGTGTTTTTAATATAGATTCAGATTAATTTGGTGTCTTGCAAGGACTCAGCAACATAAACCTATCAAATAAACAGTTTTTTTTTTCAATTGGCAAGACGTTGAAGAGTATAACAGTGATATCATTTCTAAAATAAGAAGCATGTTATGAACTTATACTAAAATGTATCATAAAAACAATCGTATGTAATAACATTTCATAATAAACAATACTTGAAAATATTTATTAATAAAAATAGGTTTATCAAAGTATTTTATATAATTTGGAGAAACCCTGGAATTTTCTTTATGTCAAATTGTATTTTGACACAAATTTAAAAACAATATAGTGATACACCAATAGGAATAATCAAGACTCATAGTAGTCACTACTGGGCTACATAAAAATAAATCATTTATTCAAAGGTAACTAACTGACCGATTGGCCGAGTGGTTAGAGACCCTAACTACGGAATCAAGGGTCGCGGGTTCGATTCCCGCCCGGGAGAAACATTTGTTTGCATGAACATGTCTCTTGGTTCCGTGTCCAGATGTAAAATATTTATATATGTATATATTATAAAGGATATTTGAGTATGTATATCAGTTGTTTGGTACTCACGATACAAGCTTTGTTTATTTTGGGACTAGATGGCGCTGTGTGGCATGTCCGAGATATTATTATTATTATTAATTGTGTAAGATTTTGTATTAAGCCTTTATGAAATTCGAAACACAACTTATATAAGAATTGAAGTGGCACAAGTATCTTCTTCCACGCGGCTTTGTGTGATTACAAATTTAAAAAAATACTCGCAGCTTGTCATGCCAACCAGTACTTGAATATGCAATATTTGTTGATTTCCCGGACGCAAAATATTTTCTTCTTTATTAGTACATGAATAAGTTCTTTGAGGGGGTAGGCTTTTCATACAAAAAAGAGGGTTCGGCCCTTGTCTAATGGCTGTGTTTCTGTATCAATATTTACTATTCAGAAAAAAATATATGTAATAGCAAAAATACTGTCACAAGGCGGTATGTATTTTGTTTTTTATGTCGATGCCAATTCGAAGCCGCGGAGAGAAAAACTATCCCCTTAAGTCTTGAAAAGGTAGATCTGACTATGGCGATGGTATATAGTGATACATCAATGGATCATGAAAATAAACAACTTTCGTATTTGCAAATTATATTTTTCTTTTCCATTTATATGATCAACGATCTAGAAATACTTAAAAGTGTTGTCAAACATCCGAAAATACAAAAATAAGGTTTCAGGTTAGCAACTTAAACTTGACAAGGTGGCAGCCTCCCTACTCTTGGCCAAATCGTAGGTGGGGGCGAGGGGGGGGGACCGCCAGTTCGTGGGCGGATATAATTACGTGAGGACGCCGGCGCGGACAAACATCGCCCCCAACGATTCGATTACAGAGATTTAATTCTGTTTGCTCTAGGATCTCTGGAGATCGACATTTTAAAAAAATCTCACGATTTATGCGCCTAGAACTCGATATATAGGAATTTCAATAAAAGAAGTATTCATTATAAAGTTTATTGTTGAGTAAAAGAACCTGCCATAAACAGTTAAAAAATTATTTGCAATACTACTACTATTGAAATTTTTGTTAATATTTGGCATAAGGCAATTTGGTACACACTATATAACTCAATACTTCTGCAGACGTAAAGGGGGAGGCGGCAAAAATAACTTTTTTAGGAGTACCTTGTATTTCAAGTGATTTGTCTATTCTCCTCTCCTTCTGTTATCTTTGAAATTAACTTAGATCAAAGTTTTGCACTGTTGGTTATTAAAATTGGAAGGAATAAGGTTCTATAATAACCTCTTCATATAACTATTTTTTCTTTTTATAAATTTGCCAGATATTTAACAATATTCATCTGATGTTGAGTAGTCTCTGTGACGTCATCTGGACAGTTGACCTTATTCTACTACTTTTTACAGTAAAAAACAAAAAGCAAAAAGTGAATATCAAATATTTAGGTAGTACACTATATCAAAGGAAACTGTTATCTTCATGAATCAATTAGAATATTATATTATTATGATTTATTTACTATTAATAAAGAGAACAATAAACATCTGTTCAGATGACCTCACAAGGGCATTTAATCATTAAAAGTTTGGAAAAAAATAGCTTAAACAATTATAGACATTT
Organism: Luffia ferchaultella; assembly: GCA_949709985.1. Lineage (NCBI taxonomy): Eukaryota > Metazoa > Arthropoda > Insecta > Lepidoptera > Psychidae > Luffia > Luffia ferchaultella. The sequence goes on from OX453244.1 coordinate 1,843,946, forward strand.
TTTTTATTTCGAGAAAAAAAAGTCCATGTCCATTGGAGTTTGAAAATCATGCGTTCATATAAAGAATTTTAAAATGCAAAAAGTTCATTTAAAGACTTTCTCAAAAACTTAAGCTTTGACATAAGCAAATGAATAAATCTGTTCAAACGTATGCCATAATGGCTGTTGCATTTGTTTGAGGTTACAAACTTTTAATTTTATTTACTACTTAGGATTTTTTTTATATATAATAAAATTATTTATTTGTATCAGTAAGTACGTATCCAAAATTTACGTTTTGCTACATTGACCGTCCACAATCATTGTTTATAACCACCGTATTCGTCTGAACGCAGTCCAGACATAGAACGTGTAGAGTTTAACAAACTAAACAAAAACTTTCAAGTCAGTAAAAAGCGCAAACTAACGGTTCCTAAGAAAAGCATTTTTAAATTATTTTTTAATCCCTTATCTTCTTATATTTTTCTGAAACTTTTTATTTAGTTCGGTAAGCTCGACACGCTCTATTAGTGGGATTACGTTCAGACGATTACGCCGTATAATTTTAACTGAATATACTACATTTTTGTTTACGAACGCTGACCTAAATTGTACATCGTTTTGATGTAACTATTTTGTATTTGAAGAACTGAAAGTATATGCTGAAACTGGCTTCAATAAGGACTAACAGTTTGACAACTCACTTAACATGTCAGCCTTAGGTATTCCATTCCATTATTTCCATTTCACCAACCCATTATGCCTCACTGCAGAGGCTTAGACCTCCCCTAGGGTGAGGCGATTTGGAGCTTAAGCCACCACGCTGTTCCAGTGCGGGTTGGTGGATTTTACCACTGTTATTATGATTTTAATATTTTTTCTTGAGTCGAGTTCGAGTGTTGTGATGGCCGAGTGGTGGCGAGCCCGCTTTTTTTTTTGAACGTTTTTTTTTCTGACTTATTAGTGACTCCGTGCTTCGGAGAGCACGTCAGGCCGTCAGTCTCGGTTGCCATCAATCCAATTACCTTCATTCCCAAAGGATGCCTAAGCCCCTAAGCAGTGGGGAATAATGGGATGATATAAACGAATAATATATTTTTTGAGCATTTGCATGTAAACGAATATCTCTATCTGTTATCTTTCAGTTTTGCATGCAAGTGTTGCGCAATAAAGTTTTATTTCGCTAGGACATAAATTGCCAAATCACAGCTGTCTAGTCAATCGCATCTTCTCACTTAGGTTTGAATATATTATAGTACAGAAAAGACATCTTCAATATTGGAAACTTTTGTTGTTTCTAAACATGATAGACCTGATCGTTAGGCCAAAATTAAATTTATTTCTTTATTTTATTTACTTTATTATATTTTTTTATCTTACCTATTTTAAATGGTTTCAAAGATTATAAAACAAAAAATTTTGAACAAAAATAGGCTGGCTCTTATTTATAAAATGTGCATCTCATAGTAAAAATCTTATGAGCTTTTATTTCGTTTAAATGAAACCATTGTAAAATAAAATGAAATTACATTAATAATTTGAACTTTTGTTTTTCTTTGCTTTTCCAGTATATCGTGACGTCAATCTTGTAGCAAATAAACAAAAGAAAATATTGTTCGGTATCTTCTTTCTTTATCTTTTCGTACAAAATGATGAGTTTCCATCGTCTTATGTGGTTTTTAGTACCAAACTGCAAAACAATAATTATAAATTTAAAATAGATTACCTCAATTTTAATTTAATATATAATTTAATATTTCAATTTAATATTTGTAATTCGTTAAAATTACATTAGACAATTTCTCATTCGATAAAGTATCGTATTCACATCATCTAGTAATTAATGCATTACTCGTTAAGTCAACGACTATACTGAACTCTATAAAAGTTGGAATTGGCTAGAAACCCCCTCCTGCGTTTACCGTCTAACCAATCATACTCTAGCTAGCTCAGTTTCAGTTTTCAGAGTTTCAGTGGGCGAAGTCCCCGCGCGCCGGTCTTCAACCCCGCAAAATTACTCTATGCTGAACACAATTGAAAACAAATTCTGAATTTCTAAACCTCGTAATTCTTCACATACAGAATAAATATTTACACATAATTATGTACATATTTTCAGCCATCGAGCAAGTACTAAAATTTTTAAGTCCGCTCGCCAAACAGACAATAAAGTTACGACAGTGAAACACTCCACGCTATACCCAGTTATTATCACTTCGATAAAATTCGACGTAATTACTCTAAGCACATACTCGTTCCGAGGGGTCTTAAATGCTTTTATTTCACGCAAATTCTGTGTACGAAAGTTAGTCGCGTAATTTATATTAAGATAGAGATTAGGGAGTTTGTAGAGCGATCCTCTCCCATAATGGCTGTTGAAAAATGTTTGTTGGCAACTCGCGTGTAGTACCACGCAACCAAATCGACGTTAATGAGAGTCGAAACCCGCAACTTTGATAATTAGTATGGATCCAGTTAGCGCCGCCCCTTCATATATCGCTAAGCGCTCGAGCGTTACAGCGCCTGATATTCATTTAATTAATACATACGATTAGTATCAAAAATGTTTTCAAATAACAAAGGTATGTTTTTAAACAAGCTTCCGTTCATGACTTCGTTTGCTTGGTATAAAGTGATAGTAATAATAATACATGGGATATCTACACAGCTCATCTAGTCCCAAAGTAAACAAGTATTATATTATACCTATATAGTCTTATGAATTATTAGACAACAGATATGTATAAATATTCTTTATAATATATACATATATAAACATTTTACACCCAGACATCGATCAAGTAGACGTTCATGCACACAAATACTTGTCCCGGGCGGGCATCGAACCCGACCTTTTTTTTCAGTTAGAGTTGCTAACCAATCTGTCAGTCAAACAGTGATAACAGTATATTTTGGTGTTAATATTACCTGATATAGAAGCTATGTTGGGTTGGTATAAACACATTTAACTATTAACTTGAAATCAATCATTATCGATAATTGTCACTGTCATTCAAATCGATCGTGACCTTGGATCAAACCCAAATGGGTTAATGTATAGTCCTGGGTTAATAATAATAATAATACATGGGACTTCCCACACAGCGCCATCTAGTCCCAAAGTAAGCAAGTATTATGCTTGTGTTATGGGTTACTAGACAACTGATATACATACTTAAATATTCTTTATAATATATACATATATAATAATTTTTTTTATTTATATATAACAACCAAGACCCGGTACCAGTATCAATATTCATCATATTAATACTGACCCGACCTGGGATTCGAACCCGGGACCTCTAGCTTCGTAGGCAGGGTCGCTACCCACTAGGCTAAGCGGTCGGTAATGTTTTATCCATATCTCGATTTTACGTAGAGCGCACTATATTTTTTTGGAACTGGCCACTTACATATACAATATTTAAAAAGTAATTACTAGTATATTTAAAAATGGAACCCTCTGGCTGTACAATACAGTTTGCTCCATCTAACTGTCAGTTGTTTTTACATTGTGGCGTCATTTTAAAAATGACGTCTCTTCATCACTATGGATTTAAGTCTTGAAATCACCTTGTTACGAGTCAATCTGAAATTCAATAAAATACATGTGTGATCATTGGTTTCATTGATAGCTTGTGTGAGGGCTTGATTTGATACGGGTGTGTATTACTATTTCACCTAAAACCAATCCAATAGTTACTTATCTATTAATAATTTTGCACAACGTGTAAGCGATAGATCTTTTATAAAATGTATTCTGAAATATTGTTTTTTGAAGTGAAAACTTCTTTGCATCGTTGTGATTTGAAAGTTGATGACACGAAAAAGCGACAGTAAAAAGAGACAGACACATAAATTCATAAGATTTAACGTGGGAGAATATGAGATAGAAAGCATTCTATACAGTCATTCTTATATTCGTTGTTCTCTTTGTGCTGTATTTCGCACCTATTCCACTCGTGTTTACCAAGGTATATTGAGATTTTGCTTGGGCCTCAGCGTTTTACGTGTGTTAATACGTGTTTGTGCGCGCATGCGTAGTACAAAGCTTGAGAAAAGACATCACAACAACCTGTATACGTGCACGTATTATTTATAACAAAATTCTTCAAATATGTTGAAAACGATTGCAGAATATTGTCGCGCTTATCAAAAAAAAAAGGAAAACAAGATTAAAAAGACGGCAAAAAGTTCAACAGAACGTGTTCGTGAATTTCGTGCGCGCCGAAAAGCGTTGTTGAATGTGAAAAATGATAGTCTATTACGCATAATGATGGTTTAATTTTCGAAATAGTGAAACTTTCCGAAATTTTACATTCGTCTCTTTATCTTGAAACCAAAATTTTTGAGGGTTTCACTTCTACTACGTGTAAATTGCACAAATGTTTTCATTATAATGAGTAACTTTGAAACGAATTGAGGCAGTTTTTTTGTTTGGTATGATCTCGTTGGTATATTTTATGAACTGTGTGATTGTTTCAGGGACGCGGTTACGCAGGAGAAAATTATCAACAGGGCACTCGGTCGCGGGCCAGAGTAAGTAAAATAGATCTAGTACGGCAATGGATAGGTCATAAAATTTTTATTGATCATATAAAACGAATGTAGAATGGCTGACATATTCGGAATAAACCTAAATCTTATCAATACCTTTGCATCTTTTATATAATATAAATGCAACCGTTCGTAAAATATTTACAATACGAAAGTGTAGTTATTGTATGTAATATTGCAGGCGGTTCACCTACGATTATTCTATCTCATCCGTCTAATCTAAGAGTCGTGATAGCCGAGTGGTGGCGAGCCCGTTTCTGATTTAGAAAGTTGTGGTTCGATTTCCAGAAACCGGTATGTCCTATGAGTTTTTCTGACTTAAGTGCATAACTATTACTGATTCTGTGCTTCGGAGTGCACGTTGATTCGTCGGTCCTGGTTGCGATCAACAAGGTTGCAGCGTAGTGGCTCAAGCTCCTAAGCACTCTCATCCCGAGGGGAGGCCTGAGCCCCTGCATTGAGCATATTGCGCTGATATGGATATGGAATCTATCTAATCTAGTTACAGATCAATTCAATCTAGTTCGCTTGGTGCTGACGAAAACTGAATTCAGTTTGGTACTCATTTTGGTACTAATTTTTGCCCATTTCAATCAGCTGACAATTAATCTAGTTAATATCTGTATAACCACGATACCGTTACGTGATACCGTTTTCCACCGCTCACGTGGGCTTTTAAATAACAAATTGGCTACGAGCAGCCTCTAACGGAATTTTAGGGAAGAGCGACACTGCCTTAATTAGGGCACGCGTTGCGAGCGAGATTAAAGGAGAACGTATGTTAATTCGTAAAAAAAAGCCGAAAAATTACGCTCGGGTCACACGGGACGCGGAAATGTAATGTAACGAAGACAAATTACAGTCTATTAGATCTAATTATGATAAGGGCCTTATTAGCCTTTGCGCACGAGCTCGATCTATATCACAGAACAATTCAATTCAATTTTTATTCATAAATAGTTTTCCGCCCGCAGCTCCCCTCACCTGAACTACTCGTGTTGTACAGGGATCCTTTTTTCCGGGATAGAAAGTACTCTTTGTAACTCTTCAGCTTATAAACTATATCTATGCAAAAAATTATAGCGGTCCCGATACAACTGTGTAGTCCATGCTTACTTTTTACACCCACACACGAGACAAATAGACATGTTCATGCACACAAATATTTGTCCCGGACGGGAATCGAAGCAACGACCCTTGGCTCCGTAGTTAGGGTCTCTAACCACTCGTCCAGTCCAGTCTTATAATATAATAAAAGACAAACTGTGTTTTTCAAGCTTACTTTGGGCCGCTTTCAAAGCAGTTTGGAAATAAATTGTTTTTAGCGAATTTTTCTGTCTATTGAGAGGTCTTGAAACAGTAAGATGGCAATTATTCCAAGAAAAATCTATTGAGTTGTTTGACCTCTGTTTCACATTTATATTATGATAGTTTGTGGTAAAGATATTAGTATTCAAGTAATAAAGAAAAAATAATCAAGGTCAAGGATGGCAAAGTCTCCTCTTATTACATAGAGTGATAGAATAGGTCTTATTAAAAATAATTTTTAGTAAATTTATCTAATCACTTCTAGTAAATTATAATAACTGTACGCGACATGCGTAGAAGATATGTGATCGTCACATATGAAACCATGTGTCAAACTTCAGATCATACGTCTGATTGTGTTTTATCCATAGAAATATAAGGAATAGAGAAGACAAGCCAGTATGAAATGCGGGCTTCAATAGAAAGAAACAGAGAAAAATTATACCTTAAATTATACAGAATCATGCTAAGTCATTCGGTTTTTATTTTGAGCATGCGCAGTTGATAGCTCTTTGTTTGACAGTTGTGACATCTGTGACTGTCAAATGATTGTACTTATGCACACGCGGGAAGTAAAATAAGGATACAACTAGATACAGTTATTTTCCATTCTTTTTCCTCCGTACCCAACCGTCACATTCAGGGCTCTATGGAGCTTGCCTATTCTAGTTATATTGTTTCTATGGCTTTATCTTTGACTATAGTTCCAATCAAACTTTATGGCGGATCGGAGTACAACGCTATAAGCGTGCGTGCGCAGTTTCAGTCATATGCCCCTCGCTCCACTGCGTCCCGCTACACCTAAAACGGGTTACTGCGACGCGACTTGTGCTTATGTTCACATCCGCCATAAAGGTTGATTGGAACTGTACCTTTAGGTAAAGAAAAAATGCTTTGCCGTGCCGCAAGGCAAAAATAATGAAATCCGTTTCTGAAAATAGTTAAATCTATTAGAAAAAAATTAAAAAGTTAGCTTTACACACAGAATTGCAACATAACGATACGGAAGTAAGTAAACTTCGGCTTACAATTTTCAACCATAATTAATGTAAACACCAAATTTATAAAATTTTGTATGTCTACATTAATTAAGTTTACACTTAACAAAATGCTGCGTTTGCTTTTATGTTTTATATAGCAGAAAAGATTTTCGCTCGGAAATTTATTAACGTTTTATGAAATTTATAACGCTGTAACAATAAATAACACCTGCCAACGACCTTACCCGCGTGTACGATATTACATACTTCATTTTGCCTCATTATATGCGGTCGCGGGGGACTGTGCTCTATTTATTTTCACGATCTAAAGGCGACCTTATCTGCTTAATCTTAGGGTATTTTTTAATATAAAATACGTTATCCTTTTAATATTCAAGCGGCGAGCGTGTTAAGGGTACGCACGTTTGACAGTTGCAAGCCCATATCCGTATCCTCTGTCAAAGACGTACTTAAGTTTATGATAGGGCGTCCATATTTATATATATAGATAAATACATAATTTCCGAATGTCAATAACACGTGTCAATACCCAGCTTGTACTACAGTACTTTCTAGAAGCAGTATGAACGTATAATTCGATGTCCAACGGGATACTTTAAAGTGCTAGTCACCACCACCACCGCCGTAACACGGATTGAGTGTATTGTAAGCAACTTCGAAGTTTGCGTGTTAAGCCACGCGTGTAGGACACAATCTGTAGTTTCAATGTTTTATGAATTGGGGTGTACGGGTTGTTCGGCTGAAGGTAGTCCAACCTTAAAGATCCTATAGAGCTTACCAAACTAAATAATAAATTGTATTTGAACAAATGGCGTAAACTAACGGTTACCGAGAAAAACATCTTTGAAGTCTGTTTTTTTTTTCTTTTTTTTTTGATAATTTTTGTTCAGTTCTGTAAAGGTCTACACGCTTTATTTAGACTACGTTCAACCAAACACGTTGTATATAATATAAGCTTGGAAATTATTTGACTCCAGCAACAAAAATAGAAAAATAATTGTAGGGTGCGGTTGGAAAAGGCTCAGCCATTAGTGTGAAGAAAATTTTTAAATGTTAAAATTATTTTAAAGTAATATAACACTATCCAAATACGGTATTAAAAATAATAATAATAATAATTCTAGTTAGGTGTTATTGTGACTGAGTTTGGCCGAATGGTTAGAGACCCTAATTGTAAAAGCAAAGGTCGCGGGTTCGGTTCCCACCCGGGACAAATATTTGTGTGCATGAACATGTCTATTCGTTCCAAGTCTCAGTGTAAAAATATACAAGCACAATACTTGCTTACTTTGGGACTAGGTGGTGCCACGTGGGATGTTCCAGGTTAGATTTTTATTACCGTATGAAATTGGCAGCTAAAAACGAAGATATAATTTCTAACACCAAAAACAAGTCAGTATTAGGATTTTAACTTAATCAAACCGAATGTCCAAGATTTTGACCTATAGAATTTGTTTCCGCCCATTCTGGTGACCTCACTTAAGGCTCCTACTATGGATCTTCCGTACATACTGGACAATATGCAGCTTGCCGAACTATCCGTCAAGTTAATACCGCCTTTTGTAAGCGCCAGACCACGTACCAAGTTTACATCGTTAATTTTCATTACATACCCTTCTTAAGTGAATTAACCGATTTCGGGTCACTAAAATTAATTTAATTCACATGCTCCAAAAGTTACCGTAGTTGGATAAAGTTTATCCGATATGTACAAGTATATTTGACACTTAGTTACATAAAGAAATCTAAAATAGTAATACACGGGACATCCCACACAGCGCCATCTAGTCCCAAAGTTAGCAAATATGATATATACATATATAGATACTTTTATATTTATAATAATAATAATACATGGGACAGCGTCACTTCTTCACACACAGCTTCACACATTTATATATTTATATTTTATTATATTTATATTTATTATTTATATATACATATATAATACCTAGACTTTTGTCGCGGGAAACGATTCCGCGACCTTTGGTTCGGCAGTTAGGGTCGCCAACCACTCGGCCAATCTCGTTCAGTCAAAATTTGACATGCCTGTCAATCCTGGTCAAAAGCATCATCATGCAGAAAGGTCGTTACCATTTACCGGAATTGCGGGTAGATTTTTCGTGAAATATTTTTCAACAAAATGTTTTATTTAGACGTCGCTTCTTAACCTACCTTAAGCCTACCTAACTGCTCTGAAAATAGTTGCACCGCGCATAAACTTCAGAGAGGTCATAAAGTTTGCCTTGAACACCTAATAGCCCTAATAACAGTAGCACAAAATACATATTCTAGTGAACAGAAACTACATGGAGCCGCCTCGCCTTGTGGTCTGTGTGACACGCTGCCGTTGTAATATACTTGCGTAGGCTATATCCAAAATGTGTGCTAAGGTTACGCTATCGTCAAAAGATATATTTAAACAAACTTCAATGTCACAATCAAATTTAATAAAATAAACACTCATAATAATAATACATGGGACATCCCACACAGCGCCATCTAGTCCCAAAGTAAGCAAGTTTTATGCTTGTGTTATGGATTAACAGACAACTGATATACATACTTAAATATTCTTTTTTTTTATAATATCCTACATATACAAATATTATATCATAACATCAAAATGGTAGGTAAAAATAAAACTTTGATTTATAAATTGCTTCTTCATTTGAAATAATATTCTGTCCGCGGCTTCGCCCTCGTAGACTGCACATTTGGGTCGGGACCGCTAAAGGGACGCGACGTTTTAGGTCATTGTGAGACCATAAAGAACATTTTAAAACTAAACTACCTAAGAAATCTCAATAACAAAATCAAAATACATTTAGCCATTTTAGCTCAGCTATCTTACTGAATTCGTGTTATTTTCCAAAATTAAATTTGTCCTGTTTTATTTTAAGCATACATACATTTGAAATAAACATCAAAATCAAATCAGCCCTGTTAGAATGAAAATTAATTTATATAAAAACGGTATCTTTTTCAGAGATAAAAAGTAGTCTGTGTCACTCTATAACTCATACACTATATCTATTGCAAAAATCACATCCACCTCTTGCTCCTTTACTGCGTGATTGACTGTCAAACATCCCAACAAACAAACTTTTTACAATAAATATTGGCAGGATTAAACGAAATAGGCTATTTGACTATTTTTTTTTATATTATTTTTTTATAATAACTCTTTTGTATAAAGAGAGTTTTCTAAATATATAATAACATTGAAATAATTTAAAAAAATAAGTCATTATTAAGAAAGTTATGGATGTATAAAATATCTTGTTAGACAGAGAGGGTAATACCGCATGGCGTACTTATTGGTGACGTCAGGACATTTAAAATAATGTTATATTTCGTTTCCCAAGAAATAGAGGAGATATATTTTTAATAGCTTATAATTTTCATATACTTCAACGGAATATAATTTTGTTTAGAAATTTTGTCATGTTATAAAGTTTATTTTCATATTTTTTATTAATATTAACCTTATTATCGAATTACTATTTATTGTTATAATATTATATATTGATATTACACAAAAAGAAAATAATTGAGAATAAAAAGTTAACTGATTTTTCTGAAAAGTGAAACAATGTATTAATGTTATTTTTCGAGTTATTCTTGCAGGTAGATACAATGCAATAATTGGTTTTTGTATAGCGTTTACACTGGCCTAGTCCAAGAGCTTACCGAAAAAATAAATAAAAAGTTTCAAAAAAATAAAATAAATAAAAGAATGGATCTTAAGCATATTTTTCTCAGTGACCGTTAGTTTGCGCCATCTGCTCACTTAAAATTTTTTGTTTAGTTCGGTAAGCTTTACACGCTTCATAAGTTTGGACCATGTTCAGCTGAACACGGTGTAATAATGGTATCTCAAATTAAATAAATAGTTCAAAACTGTCACATTGTATTTTAATGAAAGAGACAGACTTTGATTTAAAGAATTAATGATCTAAAATATTATTCGATTTATTAATATTAATTGTTTTTACATAGGATTCCTATAAGATTAAAATAAATTATATATCATATAATTATTCACTTACATATAAAACCATATTATAAATTTCAAAACTGTATCAATCGAGTTTATCCTACGCGAAAACCATTTTGCACGTATCTTATTTTTCATTTCCTTGACCCATAACTCAAAAGGTGACGTTGCCAGATTTTCCCAAGAAAATACGAACAATAAATCTTTCTTTATTTTCGTCATGAAATATATTCTGAAAACTATTTTTATCGTTCAAAACAGACCAGATAGTGTGTATTTTATATATTGTTATTAAAGTTTTTTTTTCGATTATAAATAGGAACATGATAAATATTGTTTATTCTGTTTCCCGTCTGATAAATTAATGAAAATGCTTTCACTTCCACCAGAACTCATGCCATTTGATAAAACGGTGGCAGTATAAAAAACAAACTGTTCAACAACGTGCAAACATTTCAGAATTTGATTTCGACTAAGATCAGCTTTTAAGTTTTAGTAGGTTTTGGAAGCAGTAACTATATGCACTATGTATGAGATACTATTAATCTGTTCCATTCCACCAGCCCATTATGCCTCACTGCGGGGGCTTACGCCTCCCCTCAGGGTGAGGAGGTTTGGAGCTTAATCCACCACGCTGCTCCAGTGCAGGTTGGTGTATTTTAACGACTGTCATCTGTTGATGGCACCCTGGACCGACAGCTTAACGTGCTCTCCGAAGCACGAAATCAGTGATAGTTATGTACCTAAGTCAGAAAAAACACATTGGTACACGCCCGGATTCGAACCACGGCCGCACGGCCTTCTCAACCAGAAATAGGTTCGCTGCGCTCAGGCTACCAAATTTTTAATTTTAATAAAAATACATATATAATAATACCTGGGACATCCTACACAGCGCTATTTAGTCCCAAAGTAAACAAGTATTATGCTTGTATTATGGGGTACTAGACAACTGATATACATATTTAAATATTGTTTATAGTATTTACATATACATGCATAAATTTACGGAATAAATATACGTGTCCGTGGATACAAATAATTTTTCCTGGCGGAAATCGAACCAAGGACCCTTGAGGGTCTCTAACTTCTCGGCCAATCTGTCAGTTGATATGCGTATATTACGTATATAAGATAATTATGAAGTATGTAAGTTTTTTTTGTTTTTTTTATTGTGTTTAAATAATATCTAAAATACATACTCTAGTAAATAAATTATAATACAAGGCGCATAATCGGCCAAAAGTGCTAATATATATACATATATATATACAGCCAAAAATATTGGCTAATCGGCCCAGTTCTTTCCTTCAATGAGTCTCAAGGTGGTTAGTTGCCAACGATTTTTGCTGTACGGCAGAGCCTAGCACGCTGACTGCTCCCCGCACAGATTCAAGAATTTTATAAATTTTTCTTTGTTACACTGCCAACTATTATTATGATTGGTATGCGAACAAAGAATTATTTAATTTATTACTTTTGCTGATAATCAAATTTGAGCAATTAATTCTTTGAAACGATAGAAAACATGAACAAAATGTTACACTCAATAATTAGACAGAGCGTATGTCATTACCATAGTTTTAAACAAACATTCTGTACGATTGCACTTGAAATGTCTTTTTACAAACTTTATTTACTTTAGTACAAATTTTACACGTATGTCACACAAAGTTCTCTTTACACCGAATATTTCATAACACCAAGTAGTGTAAATTTTGTGTACGGCGTATATTTTTTTTACTCACATGTTTATCGTCCCAGCGTGATATCTGTAAAAACTCATGCTCCTTATCTACTATAGACCGTGGAGAAACGCCAAATATATGCTAAAAAATAAGAAAAACTAATTAAAATATAAAAATTAAACATAAAAATAACTGGTGTTGTTACTTCAACTGTAAAATTATAATTTTGTAAGATTTCGCATAAAAATAAATAAGACTATAAAATGTGCTTTACAATTATATAGCTAGTAACAGTTTTATTTATCGTCGTAACTAAAAGTTATTCAATATTTAATACAAAAAAATGTACTTTAAATGCATTAAACAGGAAAAAATATTTCACAGGGTTATTTGGCTTTTTTTCTATTGGATACCGCCGTATAAGGTCTCCCTTTCTAATTTCAGTGAAACCCGGACCTTAACGCTCATGTAAATTTTTTTTAGTTTGCACTTTAAAAAGCGATATTTAGATTCCTGGCGCTTTTTCTCAAGTGTTTATTGGCATTTCATTTTGAAGTGTTTTTTGGGCTTAATACAGAATGAAAATTTATTTAATTCAATAACTTTTCGTAATTTTTACGTGTATATATCTACAAAAGCTCTTTTCTACCGGAGGCTCAATGGGAGCGAAATGGGGGTCAGGGCTTCCCCCCTCTCTTAATTACACTGCACGTGTTCTCAGTCCCTCAATACGTGATCAAGCTTTGAGCTCGGTCCTGTAATTATTTCTTTCGATGAATATTGGGTACCTACATATTATATTTGGTGAGCGGACTTAGTTTCATCATTAAATTATTAGCCAATATTATCGGTAATTAGATATTAGGCTGACTCATGTTGTATATTAAGAGGAGGGTGTTCTAGCAAATATCCATACAAAGGGCATCAACGGTTGCACTCCATTACCTACTAGCTTTAACCTACTGGCGCCAAATCGGTTAGATCGGTAAAAACTAGGTTCAACCGTTTTTTTTTTTTTGGTTATTTTGATGCATCGCAAGAAAAGAAAGCTTAAATGAGCGGTTTTTATTTTATTTTTGACAACATGTTCAATATGAAACAGATTACATTTACACATGTTGTGAATAATAATAAAAAAAATCGAAAAATTATTCAAGCAAAAAAGCATTCAAGTTTGTATTTCTTTCGATGTATCAGAATAATTAAAAAAATAAAAACGGTTGAACTTAATTTTGGTGATCTGAATACCATCATATCTAGAATTACAGATCTTGTAATCTGTATCCACGCGCCCTTCGACAGAAAACATCGCCACTCTTTGGTAATACTGATAAATGATTTTTCCATATATTTTTTTAAAATAAAGTATACATGATAACAACGTCTAGGCCCCAAACTAATCATTAGCTAGTGTTTTGGGTACTAAGCAAAGACACCACATACATATAACAACCAAGACCCGGTACCCGTATCAATATTCATCATATAAATTCTGGCCCAACCTGGGATTCGAACCCGGGACCTCCAGCTTCGTAGGCAGGGTCGCTACCCACTAGGCTAAGCGGTCGTCAAGTATAACTTGTGGGAGTGGATTAGATAGCGGTAGCTGTCATGACAACATAGCAGCAAGGACCGTCTCGCGACAGTTTTTGCGTGCGCTCTCATACCCACACAGTCGAGTAGCTCTGGTAACATAGGAAAACCATAGTGAAAACAGAACTTCTATTATATTATTTACACTGCTATCTGCTACATAATTATATGCATGAAGACAAAACATAAACCATAAGTCAGACGCATATATCCAAATTTTATATACCTACTTAATACTCTCTGACTCTAAAATATTTAATAGACCATAGACACAGCCTATAGATGTCTTTTTTCTGTTGCGACTTACCTATTTGTCTCCATATAAAACTTGTATGTAGGTAAATATTACCGTTTTGCGTTTATTCTAGTGGAGTTCCCGAAGTTTCTGGTCCCCCTAAACAATTTGTTTCGACACGCCTGGCAGTGAACAAATTTCAATAGCACGTCGCGGCACCCCGTCGCGTCGGAGTGAGCCGTTATTGCTTTTTAAGAAAGACTAACTACTTTCTCTTCGTACGTAATCGTTATTGTTGCCTGAAATTTTGGTATGTAAACGACCGTGATATATATTCTGATCTATAGCGGCTATTTCTAGGTACTGCTACAGTCTGAAGAGAGACCCTAGAAAATTGTGACCTATAATGGAATAAAAAAATAAATTGAATTGCATCACGTAAAATTACTCTGGTCAAAAAAAATCTGCAGGAAATGGAAACCAAGCATGCTACAATGAATGAATTTTGCTAATTCATTATAAGATGTATAAAATAAACTTATTGAAAATCTACATGCATTTACTGTCTAATCAATTGGCCGAGTGGTTAAAGAATCTTACTGCAGAGCCAAGGGTCGCTGGTTCGATTCCCGCCCGGAACAATTATTTATGTGCCGTGCCATATCTATTTGTTCTGTGTAAAGGTGTAAAATATCTATTACGTCTATATTATAAAAATATTTAAGTATGTATATCAGTAATAGTACCCATAAAACAATCATTATATTAGTTTACTTTGGGCTTTGTAGGATGTCCTGCATATATTGTTATTATTTACGCTTCAGGCTTAAAGGACTAAAATTAAAACATTGTACAAAAAACTTGCAAAAGATGTAGTTCAAAATTATACATGTAACAACCGTGTCTGATATTGCTACATAAATTAAAAATAAAATTCTTGTAAAATTTAAAAAAATATTAAGCTTTATCACATAATGAGAATCAAATTTTATTTCTAAGCAAATGCATTATGTGAATGTATTTGCCTTGAAATATTTTTTTTACATTGTTTATTAAGTTTTAAAATATCCCGAGAACTTTTTAATATTGAAATTTTTTTAAGATTTTCTTAAAATTTTGAAAAACTCGGAGAAACCGATTTAAATAATATTCCAAACTATTTTTATGTTAAGTTTGCTTAGTTTCGTTAGAAAAACGAGACCGAGACCTTCAATTAGTTTACTAATAATATTTCGTTACACATATTAAAATAATTTTTTGGTACTGGATTTTATTATTTAATAAAATGTGTATACTGCAAACGTCTTAAATTTTTCGTATGGGATTTTTTTACTACTTTAGAGAAATATACCTGAATTATTTGTGTATATATGTATATATAAACCTATTTAAAAATAAGGTTTTATTTAAAAAACATTGAACTAAAAATTAAAAAATAATCAGCTTTTAAATCTGAAAACTATAGCTTTTAAAATATGACATATGTATTTTATTAGCTGTAAGCTTTTTTTAAATAGAAAGTTTCAAACTAGAAATAATTGCAACATTTGACGCCTCAAGCTCTAAAAATATTTTTATTTTAAGTGCTCGACCTTCCTACTTTATCATCAGAACCTTGTCACTACGTGCTATGAAAAGTGCTCGTGAAGACAAATCGAGTGAATCCAAATTTGGTGGGTTTACTAGTACTCATTAATGCGTTCTGTTATACACCTTCCATCTTCATCATCAGGTCAGCTCGATGCTTCCGTAGTATTGATTGTCATCCAAATTGCACATATCTGTAATATTTCAACTCGATTCGATTAACTACTGAGTAGTTCTTTTGTGAAGAGACCATCCTGGCTGCATCACTTTGACTTGTTCACCAAATTATTGTATTGTTATCTAAAATACATATAATCTGTGACATTTCGAATTTGTAAGTTTAGAGGAAGTGAATCAAAGAAGTTATTTTATTCTGCGTTAGAACTTTGCACACCTTGTCAAAAAATTGCGAAAAATGGAAGGATCATATATTTTGAGGAAATAAATTTTTGTTTGTTTAGTTTATAACTTGTACAAAGAAAAGTGATATCTATGATTTTATAATATGAAAAGACCACACTGTGTGACATTATTGATTCGACAAATGTCAAAACCATTAAAAACTTAACAACGTAAGGTGGCGTCGGACACAGAATAATAACTAGTTAGACAGGAGATCACAGAGGGCCTACTCTGAATAATTTTTTTGTCGAAATAGCGCTACCTGAATTAGGTGTCTATCTCTTTTACGCATGAAATACACGAATATACCTATCTCTTTCTTTCACAAAACGTAAGTAGATAACTCTTGAAAAAAATTTGTTTGGAGTGTCACTGCCTTGGTAGATGACTGTGTTAAGTTATGTGAAATAGAACTTAATACATATTTTGTACAGCTACAAAACACGCCAGATCGCTGCAATCCGAAGTAAATCATGTTACTTGATTGGGTACTTTTAAAGTACTGTACAATGTTTTAAACCCAGGTGTCCATACATTGTGAAACATCTTCTTTGGCTTCCAATATTTGTTTACATCGTTAAAAGTGAAGTTAAATAAAAGCTTGTGAAAATAATAAGGATATAAATCAAAAGCTTACCCACTTTAATATATTGCACTGCAGTTTACTACAAAATTAATGTTTCAATATAGAAGCTAAGGCGCATCATCCCCAACTTAAGAGATTACATAAAAAACAAGTTAACTTGTTCCCTCGCCAAGATTGTAAGAAATCCACCCATAAAATGTACGGAGTTACTTGAACAAGTAAATTTATCGGTGTTGCCAACTCGCTGATAGTTTGAGATTAACTCTAAAGTGGAAGGAAGTTGTGACGCAATTTGCCTGATATGTTTATAGAGCAATATACTTTAGAATCTTGATTTTAAACGCTAGTAATTTATCACGGTTTTCCTTGTTGTTTATTACTTCTATGTAGACAAAAGACTTAAATAAAAGTATTTTTGTTTATACATAATAAAAAGCTTGCGGAAACTATAGTGCTTAGAGCAACTTAAAAAAATAAAGCTTAAAAAATTCAAGAAAGAACGCGAAAATGTTATTTTCTGCAGGAATTCTGCGAAATAGATATTGTAAGTACAGGATAAATAATGAAAACGCTAACAAAATTACACGATGACATAGATTGATTATCATATATGACGTATGTCAATCAATCAACCAAATGTATGCACACACATGCGCATACTAATCTCTAGTTGTTATCGTTATTGTTATTTTTCTTACAAATGTTTAGTGTTATATTATGTTTCTGTGTCATTGTAACGTAATTTTGCTATTGTTTTTTGTTGCTGTGCAAATGTTGTTATCTTTAATGCAAGGTTTGTTGCTACATAATTGAGTAATTGCTTACTTGGATCCCGCAATACAGGCTAGACCTAGTGCGAGATCCACTGTTAAAACATTTTGTTTGTAATCTTTTCCTAATAAATAAACTTTCTTGTATTTTTTGTATTTTGGAAATATCTTTATTTCGTAATTATGTATCATATCTTGAAATACGTCACAATAATTTATTACTTTGTGGAGAAACGTTACCACAAAGGCGCATTCAAAAAGTGCTGGTTCCTCTCAGAAGAATTCGCAAGAAACTCAGGTACGCACTTCCTTAAAAAATTATAAATATTTTTTTAACAAAAAGGGTTTAGAAACTAATATTATTGAAACAAACTGATAGGCGAGCGGTTTACACCCATAAATTTTTATCTTTTAAGTAGTCAGATACTTTATAATAAAATTTAGCATATAGCTTTCGTTTTATTGTAGTTTTAAACATATTTAAGAGGTATATTTTGAATATCAACTAGAATATTATTGTAAAAGTATAAAATTATAAACACGGGAACGGGACCTAGGCTGATAATGGAAATTTAAAAGTGAATACCAGCAGAGCGGAGGCCGAGACACAGTGATGTGCGTTAATATAAGCTCAATTGAAGTTTTCTCTGTAGGGTGGAGTTTGGAAAACTTTGGTAACTTGGTACCGTCATTAAGTGACCAAAGCCTCCAAACTTTATTGGAACTACAAAAAACTTAAGGATCAGACAGGGAACTTCAACTGCACCATAGTCTCGTCATAAAATAGAAAGACCAGGACGCCGTTCAAGAAGTCCATTTGGGCTTCTGATAAGACCCAACGTAGTTAGGTATGATTTCCTGTTCCTGTGTGTCAATTCGAATACATTTCTTCTACAAGCGATAGAGGTTTTCTACCATGTCGCATCTGGTGCTGTTCTACTTTTTTATAGGAATGCATTCCAAACGAAACGAAACTTCAAAGCTATTTTTTCTAGATACCTTCTAGTGTTTACGTACCAGATGATTATCTACCTAAGTAGAAATTGAAATTAGACGTAATCCAAGCAAATATCTAGTACACAATTCTATTTAAAAAAAAAAATGTAAATGTATGTGTTACTTTTTCTAAACATTGCTAGAAAAAAGATTCACTTCGTTCTTGTATCTACAGTCGTGAAAATACATCCAAGTTTTCTCGAGATAAGACTTATCGAATAATTAGCTGTTCCTACATCTCCATAAGAATCTACACATTAAGTTGTTCCTAAGTCACCAAGTAAGTTTAATGCAGTTCTGGCATACTTTATCTCCGGTCTGTTGTTTATCGCTTTGTATCTTCACAAGATAGCAAGACAACAAGAGTAATGTTCTCAGATTATTTTCTTAAGCAAAAATTCGAACTGATGTCCCTCAAATAGGACCAGACGTACCGGATTTATTTCATATTTGTATTAGAGATAGGCAATCAAGGCAATTCCAAAAAAATCATTTAAATTTTGCCTTAGAGTGGATCGAATGATGTCAAGATGATAGCCGAGTGGTAGCCAGCTCGCTTCTTGTTTAGAAGGCCGTGGTTAGAATCCCAGGGCATGTACCAAAGAGTTTTTTTTAACTTATGCGTACATAAATAACTATCACTGATTCTGAGCCTCAGAAGCACGTCTAGCCGTCGGTCCTGGTAGATGGCAGTCGTTAAAATCCACGAACTCGTACTGGAGTAGCGAGGTGGATTAAGCTCCATGCCCTGTCACCCCGAGGCGAGGCTTAAGCCCCTGCACTGGTGTGTAATGGGGGGATGGTATGGTATTGAATATGAATTTCAACTTTCGACTCCATATAATTGTATCGACTTATTTTTATTCTGAATTCATTGAACGTAACGAATAGACAAAGATGTTGAGTTATATTCGTTTAGTGGTTATCGTATAATTTTGATAACCCAACTCAAACGGCTTGGTATAAAAA
Organism: Luffia ferchaultella; assembly: GCA_949709985.1. Taxonomy (NCBI): domain Eukaryota; kingdom Metazoa; phylum Arthropoda; class Insecta; order Lepidoptera; family Psychidae; genus Luffia; species Luffia ferchaultella. The sequence goes on from OX453244.1 coordinate 1,863,620, forward strand.
TAATGTTTAAAAAAATCTCATTTACGGTTACGTTCGTGTGTAATTTGTTTTAATGTAACATATTTTCCCGCCAAATCAGGATAAAGAGTGGGAATATTTCCGATGTGGGTCTTTGGATAATTTATGTGATCGTGACCTCGATTTCCACTGGCGCCGTTTTGCTACTCTGATTGAAACCGCAACGAGGGTTTATCAAAAAACGTGTACGAGTAGGCTTCTAAAATATTTTACTGTTTTACAATGTATAATAATAATAATACCTGGGATATCCCACATAGTGCCATCTAGTCCCAAAGTAAGCAAGTACTATGCTTGTATTATGTGGTACGTACTAGACAACTAGTAAACATACTTGAATATTTTTTATATGGTATATATATATATATATATATATATATATATAGATGTTTTTACAGCAGACACGGAACAAACTAGACACGTTCATTCAATATTTGTTTCAGCCGGGAATCGAACCCGCGATCCTTGACTCCGCAGTTAGGGTTCTTAATCATTTCGCCAATCGGTCAGTCAATGTATTGACCCAGAAGAAAATTCTAGTGCTTTGTACGACAAGGATTCGTTGCAAGTTTGGTTTTAATAAGCTGGTTTCACTTGTCCTTCCGTATGCAGTCAGTGGGTATGAACCATTGTAGTTAAATATTTACGTGAAAATATTATAACATATTTGCTGTTTTCCCATAAAAGTATAAATTGACTAGAAGCCCTCTTCTGCGTTTACCGTCTAACCACTCATACCCTAGGTAGTTTTAGTCCGAGTTTCAGTGCGCAAGGTCTCCGCGCGCCGGTTTGCACCCCCGTTAAGTCCCCGTGCTCCAGTTTTCAATCCCGCGAAATTGCGTAATGTCACTGTATGTAATGTACTGTGAATTGACATTTATGACTCTATTAACAGCAAACGCAAAAATTGCTGTCAAATTAATTTACTCTATGTATTTCTCACTCATAGTTGTTCATAGAGATACCGCGTTGTGACATCAAAATCCAAACCCTATACGCTCTCCGGAGTATAGGTTGAGGAGTCGTTTAGCCGGTCGGGCTGCACCTTCTGTGTAGAAACCCCAACCCGGCACTACCTGCGCGGTAGGTCGGGCGCGCAGGTGTCTGTATGCAAATTCGGCCCTCATTAAAATAAAATAAAAAAAGACATCAAAAATCAACGGATCTCCTGCTTTCGCACGAACTTCTTACGACATTGGAAATGAACCTAACAGAATAAAGTAAACACACATATTTTGGATAATATTTTTTTGAAATTCATTCATTTTTTCACAAAAAAAATAACACAATTGTATCTGAATAAGCTTAAAACTTCAAAATATAAAATTCTGTACGACATTTCGATCGAACAAACCGAATTAGTACGAAATATAACACCGACGCATATCCGACTTCCAACTAAGGGCACCCTTAACCACTACTTCCGGTTGTCCGATTCTAACAATTTTAGTTTCAATCGATCCTCCGTTCAATTACCCTGAGCCTTTTTTATTTTTTTCTTATTCGGACCTAGTTCTCGAGATATCGGGCTCCCAAAATAAAAATCGGGGGAAAAAAATTGCGATTTTTTTCGTTTTTTGCTGATAATTTTTTTGTATTTGACCTTTTTTCAAATTGTCTTTTGCCATCTTGTAGAGCTCGCCGAGTTGCGTTTTTTGATACCACGTTATTTGATATCTCGATGTCTCGAAAACTGCAATCTGCCTGTCTCGCAATATTCCCAAATGACCTCCTATACTCCAACGAAATGAAAGTCATTTCCAATGACAAAACGTAAGCAGTAAATATACCACCAGGGCATATATATATACACCACTTGATGTTTTGAAATATTCGCTGTGAATTGTGTGACGCACATGTAAAATTCGTACTTCATAAAAAAATTAAGATTCTAAAATTGCATTTCATGTGTAATTTTACAAAATGTTTATTTAAAACAACGATAATGACGCAAGGTTCTTATTTTATAAAAACTCTATAATCTTTATCCAAAGCTTTATCCAAATTATAAATGTTTTCTTTCTTTTTAAATATGTTGGTCGTTTTTGTGTTTATTCCTTGATTATTACTATACTATACTATTTTACAATGCCGTATATAGCTATTAAGGTCAACAGACTCGCCTCTATTGTATTTTGTGTATTTTATATATTTACCTATTTCTAAATTTGTTAACTGTTGCTGTATTGATGTTATGAATAAATAAATACATAAATAAATAAATAAATAAAGAAATAAATAAAAAAACGTAGGCAAGTAAATTCAACAAATCTACGGGAGATCAGCTATGTAAATTACTCTATTAAAATGGAAGCAAACCATTAACCTTTAAAGTAAATCGAGTTGTAAGATTATTTTGTTGTTAATAGGACCATAGTATCAATAGGGATCTCATAATGGAATGGCTGGTATCGGCGCGGTTCACAAAGCCCGTTCACGTTTTCTCATTAGCAAGCTCAGCTACTAATTAGAGAGAGCCTTTGTCGGCATAGACGGCGATGGCACTCGTATGAGGTCGAGGACGAGTGGCTAGGCCTCACTCTTACACTACCGCATTGAGGAAATTCGGGAAACGTGAAAATTACACTCCAGCACGAAACTAATATATGGTTGTAGACATTTACCACTGATACCAAATTTGAAATACATTATACTTTAATCACAAGAAAAGGCGTGGCAACAGAATAATATCAGGTGAATTTACTTGCTCTGAATTGGATACTTTTTTTTTATATCACTATCTGTAAAAAAAAAGTAAGGACAAGGTACACGCCCCGCATTTTTGGGTTTAGGTTAACATTTGAAATATTCATGTAGCGTGTATTACAATGGCCGCTATCAAATAATAAAAATAAAATAAAGCCTAAAATTAAAGGGTCCGCCATATAAGGAACGTGTTTTTTTCAACTTTTTAGGTGATTGGTGATTTTGAGATCATTGCTTAAACTTGAAATTTTCATCAAGTATGTTTTAAGTATAAAGAAGGTATGTCTAATCAAGTATGGCCGCTATAACAACAAACAATAAAAATAAAACTAAGTTATAAATTAAAGGGGTCCCCATGCAAGAGACCTGTTTTTTTAATATTGTACTGTGGTACGGAACCTTTCGTGTGCGAGTTCGACTCGCACTTGGTATTTTAGAGTTTTGTGATAAATCCTTACTAATATTATAAACACTAAAGTTTCTATGTGTGGATGTTACTTTTTCACGCAAAAGCTACTTACTGGATTTTTATGAAACTTTACAATAATACCTATAGATTATACATCAGAATAACACATAGACAATAATTTATAAAGATACTAGCTTTCCGCCTACGGCTCCGCTCGCATGGAGTACACAGTTTTACCGGTACCGGTATAATTTTTTCCATAGATATAGTTTATAAGCTGAAAAGTGCCACAGGTTATTTTTATTTCTGGAAAAAGGGTCCCGGTACAACTGTATATTCCACGTGAGCGGAGCCGTAGGCGGAAAGCTAATATAATATATTTAATATTAGTCAAATACATTAAATCATGAAATGGATTTCTTATAATAACCCATTGTTTAAAAAAAATTATAGAAACATATTGTGATGTACAAAATCTAGTCTTCCGATGGATTATAACACGATAGAACAAAAAGATAGTTGATTAAGAACGAAACAGATATTTTGCCCCAAGAGTACATGGCAGTAATAAACGCGCCGTGACCTCTCGCGTCATATCGCATCAGTGCTGGTTGATGAATACGCTCTCTAGTAAGGTCCGGATAAAACAATAAATAACAACAAGGACTTTTATGGTGTAGATATTACGCGAATAATGTTGGACGTTTATTATCTCTGTAGAATATTAGATATTTGGCAGAATTTTCTAATGACTTAATATTATTTTTTTTCAAAAAGTCTAATACACGAAACGTTACCATTTTTTTTTCATTTTTAAAATACATTATATTTTATCTTCTAGTAATATTGATAAATTTAAAATTAAATGTTATTTCTCATATTCACATATTTTTTAAACATAGAGAAGGTATACATGTTACATGAATATTTTTTTTTTACTTATTATGTGAATATGGTTTTTATATATATTTTTTTGTAGATTTGCTCAGTCCCTAAATTTTTCTTTTTAGGACCTTTTCTAGAAATATGAAATTTTCAATTGTCGATACCGTAAAGCCACTAATTTAAAGTATGTGATAGGTAGATCTACGCCGAACTAAATTTGATGTAGAACACCTTTTTTTTATTTATTTTAAAATCTCTTGTTTGCTAGCGTATCAGACTTGAAAAATATAAAGAACAAACTCTGCAACGCGAATCACAATTAACTAAATTGCAAAAATACCTACCTACAAACTTTTTACACTTACATCAGTCCATATAAAAATCTAGGTTAATACAAAAGTAATTTATGGAAATATGTGCACATACGTGCATGGTAAATGGTGTCTCGTGTCGTGATAGCCCGAGCTCCGAGCGCAGCGAACCTATTTTTTGAGTTTACAAGGCCGTGCGGCTGTGGTTCAAATCCGGGCGTGTACTTATGACTTTTCTGAGTTAAGTACATGACTATCCCAGACTTCATGACCTGGAGAGCACGTTAAGCTGTCGGTCCCGGGTGCCATCAACAGGTGGCAGTCGTTTAAATCCACCAACCTGCACTGGAGCTGCGTGGTGGATTAAGCTCCAAGTCCCCTCACTCTGAGGGGAGGCCGAAGCCCCTACAAATAAAAAATGGGCTCGTGGAATGGAAAATTATATCTACATTTCCTCTTTTAAATAATGTTATATTTAGCTTGCACATGCACAATTATGACATTTTTTAAGAAGTTCTACCACCACCTGTCCCGTTTAGACTGAGTATTACTTAATTTAATCTTTTATACCAAGAAACACAATACCTCGACTGATTAACAAAGTACGCACAGCCTAAACAGGTGGACCTAGCTATTCGAACTATGGAGAAAATATTCCGTGGTTCGAATCGCAGGGCATGTTACCAATGCGTTTTTTCTAACTTATGTACATAACTATCACTGACTGTGCCTCGGAGAGCACGCTAAGCCGTCACGTCGGTCCCGATTGCCATCAATAGATAGCAATCGTTAAAATCCACTTACCCGCACTGGAGCAGTATGGTAAACAAAGCTTCAAGCCCCTTCATCCTGAACAGAGACCTAAGCTCTTGCAGGGTAGCAATGAAGCAGTATGGTATGTGTTCCTTGAGTACCTAGAGGAATTTTTCAATTTTCTATCTCCAAAAGATTAAAAAGAATGGCAAAATACGCCATAAGATAAGAACGGCTACTATTAAAAACTATTATACACGTATTCTGTCGATATTTGAAATTCCATTAAATCAAATCAACTATCTTGTTTTCGTAGTTATGTAAGATAATTTTGAAATACGTCACAAAAGTTAATTTATTATTCCTTTGTGGAGACGCTAGACGTTCTCCCACAAAGGCGCATTGAAAGAAGTGCTGGTTTCTTTCAAAAGAATACGCAAGAAACTGAGGGACTCTCTTTAAAAAAAAACACATACCTACAAAGAATTGTTTTTAACAAATATTTAACAATAAGTGCTTAAATCTATACTAATATTATAAAGCTGAAGAGTTTGTTTGTTTGTTTGTTCGTTTGTTTGTTTGAACGCGCAAAGCTCAGGAACTACTAATTCAAATTGAAAAATTATAGTTGTGTTGGATAGTCTATTTATCGAGGAAGGCTATAGGTTATACTACATCACGCTACGATCAATAGGAGTGGAGCATCAATGAAAAATGTTGCAAAAACGGGAAAAATTATTCCTTTTGGGAGCTTCTTTCGCGCGCGCTGCGTAAACGGTTGATGTTAACCAAAAACCATGTATTACGGAATTGTTCCCCTTTAAAAGTTCTAAATAAAAGTCGCCGATAGCATATGTGTATCTTTTAAGGTTAACTTACTATAACCTTTTTTATGACAATCAAATTTGTTTTAACATAATGTACTATTTGCGAAGATGTTTTTTAAACGTAATATTAATCCTTATCAAATTAAATACGTTAGCTGTCTTAAGCATTTCATGCATATTATAATTGCCCTTTACATCACACAATTTCAATTAATATGTTAGCAGTTTTTATCGAAATATGAAAACTATAGCGGGAGAAAATAAATTCGCTGTCTGTCTCTGTTCGTTAACTTTTTACTTCCAAACCACGCAATAGACTTTAATACGGTTTTCAGTATTATCTGTTAATCTATATAATAGAAATACTTAAAGCTGAAGAGTTTGTTTGTTTGTTTGAATGCGCTAATCTCTGAAACTACCAGTCGGATTTGGAAAATTCTTTTTGCCTTTGATAGCCTGAATCTAGCGGAGGGTTATATAGGCTATATATATGAAGACAAACTGTCTGTCTATTCGAGCAAATCGGCTTCGGGCAAAACGGCTCAAACGATTTTGATGAAACTATACACATATGGAAAGGATGTAGTCAACTTTTTGTATGTCTGTTTGTATGTCCATCTGTCTAAACCGATTTTAATGAAACATCACAAGTATGAAAAAAATGTCATCAAAACTAACAAATGTTACTTTTTGTCCGTCTGTCTATCTGTACGTGTACCTGTCTATTTGAGCTAATCTCCAAAACGGCTAAACAGATTTTAAGGAAACTTTGCAGACGGGAAAGAAGGTTGTCAAGAGATTTGACATTAGCTACTTTTTGTCCGTCTGTTTGTGTGTACGTCTATGTGTCTATTCAATTCAATTTTATCTATTCGCGCTAATTTCCAATACGGCTGAACATATTTTAATGAAACTTTGCAGACGTGAAAGAGGTTGTCAAGAGTGTCATAAGCTACTTTTTGTGTTTGTATGTCTGTCTATCTGTCTGTCGTTTGTCCACACTGATCTATCAACGTACAGCCAAAACTACTAAGTCTAGGAAGCTTAAATTTGGAACATAGGTTTATTTTATAACGTGAACATGAAGTAAAGCTTTTTTAGAAATTTCAACTTAAGGATGGGAATGGAGGGACTTTAATAATGACGTGTTTCAGAGTTTTTAGATTTCCACCTTTTAAGGGTGGGAAACGGGAGATGAAAAATTGTATCGGTTTTTTTAAAGGGTGGAAGGGGAATCAAGATTGAAAGTTTGAATGGGTGTAACCAAAATTGGTTCCAGCAAAAAACTATGTATAAACCATCTCGAACGTTAATAGTACCTATAACAGGAATTAGTAGTCTACGCAAGCGAAGCTGCGGGCGGTCGCTAGTGTTATATATACCCATGAAATTTTATCGTCTAAGTAGTTTTATTATTTATATTAATTATTTATATTAATATTATTCATTATTTATTATATTATATATTAATATATTATAATATTATATTAATTATATTAATAAGCTTTTGCATAAAGCTTCCGATTTATTGTATTTTTAAACTTGTCAAGGAGCAAATCTTAATGTATATACATTGCTCTTTATAACTGTGACTTTACTGAAGCGGCTAAAATATTTATATCAAAAGTTTAACTTAAATCGACGCACTACTGAAATTGCTGAGTCTAAAAATTCAAATTTTGTAAAGACATTTATTTATACAACGAAAGCATCCACTAAAAAAAAGATTTTTCAAAATTAATCCTCGAAAAGGGTATGACACCAATTCGACACTATTATTACTCATGGCATGCGGACACAGTCGCAAGTGCAAACTGGTCTTTTATGAAACTGTAATTGATATTGTTAAAATTATAATCGATCAATGAAGTATAATTAATATTTTAAAAATATTAAATTTTCAAAGTATTCTTTTAAACATTTTTTTCTAAAACCACGATTTGTGTAAGTAAGGAACATAGCATGTTACGCTATGTACTGTATATATATACTGTCTGGAAAAAAAAAATTGCGAAAAAAAATGTCTTCACAAATGTCATCGATACGTCTCATCATGCAATTTTTTTTTAATTATCCGGCGCAATAACTTGGATTCTAAGTCAGCGTATCTTCTGACAGCATAAACATCAAAACATCAACGGTTTTGTTGAAAATGTATAAAATCTTAGACTTTTCAGAAATGTTACTATTAAAATAATGTATTTTTATAAAACTCTTCGAAACGGTTTTTGAATTTGTACCGACACTTCTAAACACTTCACATATACATATACTACTCCGTAGTCATGCGTGGACTCGCAGTACATAATTATTATTTTATGGCTATGTGTCGGTTTGTACCCTATAAGCCTGAAGACCCCCTTAATGGATTTTCATAAGTTTCGTAAATAAATAGGTAAAATTTTCATAAATATGAAATTTTCGTATATATAAAATTTTCATATAAATAAGTAAATCACGTTTTTAGAAGCGAGTACTAAAAAAAGTTATTAAATAGATCAGATGTCAAAAAAATACTTTAACTGAAAATGTAAGAAATGTACGTTAATAATTATTTATTAACTGACCGATTGGCCGAGTGAGCGGGTTCGATTCCCGCCCGGGACAAATATTTGTATGCATGAACATGTCTATTTGTTTCGTGTCTAGGTGTCATATGTCTATATATGTCTATATATGTATATATTGTAAAGAATATTTAAAGACGTATATCGGTTGTCTAAAGCCCCATAATACAAGCATAATACCTGCTTACTTTGAGAACGGATGGCGCTGCTGTGTACTATTATTATTATTTATATCACGAACTAAAGAACACAGTTCGTTGAAACTATGCTTGCATAGACGCAAGCAAAAGTTATTAACTACTTGATAACTACATATATACTATATGCTTATATACTATATGATAGACACGACGGTTTTGCCAACGATACGCCTCGAAAAGAACCGTACGTAACTGCAATCGACGGCGTAAGAATTCCATTATCATTCGGCTCGGTAAATATTATTGTTTGTTCTAGGAAGAGGAGATCTTTGGGGGTAACTCGTTATTGATGTGTCCCTGTTCTACGTCTTAATCATTTTCTGATTATCAATATCCATTATTTTTACTGAGTTGTCTTTTATCGACATGTTTACTGGATGTTTTTGTTTCGGATTCGATATATACAATTGAATAATACATATATTATGTTATTTATGTACTCGTAGGTAATAAGTATGTAAACAGAATCAATATCTTCGTTTTCAAATATAGTGTTATAAATTTTTGTTCTTTGATCTATTTATTCCATTCAAAGCACAACGTATGGTAGGTAAATATTATAGTCGGATGTTTGTTATTCAAGTTCTTTTCAAATGTATAATCTATAATAATTAAAATACGAACTAGAATGATACATGATTTATCATATAATCGCGTAGAATATAATTATTTTGTACCAACTGCAATGTCTGAAATATCTAGTTTATATTTGTGTAATCAAAATCTATTATACCTACAGTAAGTACTAGCAAAAAACTAGTTACATTCAAATTGTCAATAAGGGTATATTGCTTCAACGCATGGTGTTGCCACCTACGCAGCAGACTTTGAAATATAATTTAGTCGTACTTTAGCAAAGAACTAAAATGATCTTTAACTGTTACGTACTTTTCTGACTTTTTTGCGTAAAGAGTGCTCACACTGTTAATTAGCGTACCTATTTATGTGTCAGAGTTTTTCCAGTTATATATAAATAAAATGTAAACTAAATTATTTTAGTTAGTATTTAACGTTTGAAACGTTCATAAAATAAAAATTTAAATATGAAACAATCAGATAAAACATTCATCGACTCCTTTATTAATCCATTAGTAGATAATAAAAAACAAAGTGAATATGTAAAAACTTTTTATTCATAAAATGAGTCATAATTTATTTTCTAAAGAAAATTGTATTTTACGTTGTATTTTGTGATTTCTTCATTGATGCAAAATACTGTGCTATGAAAGTTTACATCCTATTTTCACATCTTCACACTCTTGGTTGCGTCAAAGTTCTGTAAAAGGAGTTTAAGTATGAAATTGCCCTTCTGGATTCTGGCCATTTTGAATAAAATTATTACTCAGTAGTGTAGGTTTTTGGATTCTTTTTTCAAATAAAAGCCACTATTTTCTAAATACAAAATTAATAAATTAATTTGATCAATGTTTTTCAATCGTCTTCAGCCGCGTGTTAACTCTAACTCGACTTACTTTATGGCACTGACGCATTAGATACAATTCCTTGCCTCTAAACTAAATTTAAGTAGTCGCTTTCACAGTAGAAATGTAGAACTGCGAATTGGAGTCACAGAAAAAGGATACTGGTAGATGACCCATATCAATCTATGCAGAATTACCAGTATTGTTTGAGGTTAACATACCCACAGTATTGACCAAATTGACAAAATTTAAAATTTACAGCTTCCCCGTCCCATCTTTACCATTATTACATCACGATTATGCAAGACCTCATACTGCACTGCTCTGCACTCTTGTGCAGAGCAGTGCAGTATGGGTTGAAACCGTTTCAACGCTAAGGAGTTTACATTTAGAAACCATTTGTCTCCCTCCACACCTTACAAAGCAACATTAAAAAAAAATTTCTAGTTGGGACTACTTTCTCCATGCATAAAATCTAGTTCTTGAAAAGCAGTAAAAATTTACTCTACCGTTTTTTTTCGATCCTGCTCCCCAAAGTTCTATCGCAGAGCATAGGATTTCCATTACATGGCAGAATATGGATAGTTATTTTGAAAAAATAAAAGCTATTTAATTTTTTGAAATGAAAACTTCCTTAGCATCGTTGTGATTTGAAAGTCGATGAAACGAAAAAGCGACAGTAAAAAGAGACAGACACATACATTTATAAGATTGAACGTGGGAGAAAATGAGATAAGAAGCATTATACAGTATTACTTATGTTCGTGGTTCTCTGTGCTCTGCTTCGTACCCCCTCTACTAAACTTTTACTTATAAAAGTACATTTTATAAGTTAATCTATTACTCGTTAAATAATACAGTCTAGTTAGCTGTGATAGTTTCTTTTTTTACTACGATATTATACTCCTGTCATAAATTTTTTTCACATATCCAAAAATAACGGCTGGTAGAGAGGTGGGAGGACACATGACTATAACAAAAATTAGGACTTTAGGAGTACATAACTCAACAATTGTTGACTTAAGTAAAAAAAATTGTTTGAAAGCTCGATATCATTTTTTAAAACCTATCGTTTGGTACCTCTTGCGTTAATATACGATGATTATTTTTTTTTTTCGTACTTCAGTTATATGTATGACGACCTATCCCAAAAAAAATTTCTTAATTTCACTACGCTATTGTGTAGCGGTTCATAGATTACACCTACCTTCCAAATTTCATCTATACCGAGAAAAATCACAGACAGACAGACGCACAGACGAACATGGCGCAACTATATGGGTTCCTTTTTTGCCATTTGGCTACGGAACCCTAAAAAAGGAAAACAAGATTAAAAAGACAGCAAAAAGTTCAACGGAACGTGTTCATGAATTTCGTACATGCCGAAAAGCGTTGTTGAATGTGAAAAATGAAAGTTCTATTACGCATAATAATGATTTTACTGTTCAAAATAGTGAAACTTCCCGAAATTTTACATTCGTCTCATTATCTTGAACCCAAATTTTTGAAGGTTTTTTTTTGTATTACGGTTATTTAATAATTAAACCTCTTATATTAGTGATGTGCTTACGTAATGCGTATAACAACGTTATTCTGTCGCGTAACGTGCTTAGCAAAAACAGTTATTTATAGCAGTTACCCGACGACGTACGCGTCCTCAGCAAACAGCAGCAACGCGACAAACAAGATCCCTCTTCCATTATTTAAAATACGGCTTTGTGTTGTAACGTTTACGGGGATAAATCGTTTTTTGCAGACCCTCGTGAATTAATGAAATTCTTATATGTTGATAAATATAATAAATTATGACAGTAAAAAGAAAAATTCAATAATAGATAATGGATCAATTTTTTCATAACATTATTTGTAAGTTGTACCTATTATCAAAACTGCTCTTTTATAGCAATTCTACTTAATATTTAAAATACAAGTAAAAAGCAATCTAACGAGTTTCATATTTTTTTCTGTACAAAAAAACTGCACAAAGTTTACAGGGTTTCGCATAAATGCGTGTATGGGTATTTCTTTGAAATACCCATACTTAGCAATTTCGTAAAAACTTTTAGATAACAGGCTATTTGTATATATTATGGATAATAGATGTATTTTGCAAAACTATTAAAGCCATCGTGCACTCATTATGTTCATGTATTCGAGAAATATTTAGCAACGATTAACTGGTAAAGACACGAATATACCTATAAAACATTCTTACGTAAATACTAGTTGGTAGAAAACCCCCAAGACTATCAAAAAAAACTTTTTTCATGTTAACCTAAGGATTTGAAATAAATATAGAAGTTTAAATAGTATTAATGGTAAAGACACATTAAAACTGGTAAGGGCAAGAAAAACACAAAAAACAAAAAGGCCATCACTTTTTAAATAAGTTTGTACAACACTTGCTGCTTCGATAAAACAACACACCTCCATTGACGGGCATTACTTCGAGCACAATTAAGACTTGCGCGTCTTTAGCGGACGGGGGGACTCGTTAGTGTGAATGAGACGTATTTACATAGACTACTTTCTTTCAAAAAACCGTAAAGACAAGTTTTTGTACTCAAACATTTACCTCTCTGTATACCGTGCGCTTATTAAAAATTTATGTGTTTGACCTTACTTAATTATTAGTACAGAGTATCAGATATGAGGAACTATTAATTTGGTAAACATTTTATACTTGTTTTTATATTGTCTGAGTTTTGATATAAAATAACGTGGTCGCACCCATCGGATACCATGAAAACATATGATTTAATTTTATATACAATTTATAAATCACGTATCTTAAAACAATTATCTTAAAATTATTTAAAAAAACAGTTATATACACATCTTGTAATAAAGAAATAAAATATCCAGTGCATATTTTTCAAATAAAATCAGTGCAACCCTGTTTTGTGAAGGTCGTAGAAATACCCGTATACGTTATAACAGTATGTCTCTGAAATTTTAATCGAACACATCGGGAACATCGCATATAAATAAGCGCGGACAGACGCTGCATAATAAGGTGGTGCACCATCTTGTTGACACAAAAAGTTACGTTTTGGAATATCTGGTTCTTTTAGATCGGGATACAATGTTATAAGTCCAGGTACAAGATCGTATCGAAGAAAATCAAAATATCTCAGAGCGGTTAGGGGCATGTCAAAGAGAAGATATAAAGCTGAACAACTACCTCTCAAAATATCTAATTTGTGTATTCATAGATATGCCTGATTATCATGGAAATCATCTGACGTTGAAATTGTTCCTGTGTCCCTGTAGTAAATAAAAAAATCTTGAGGTTAGTCATTACGTCAAAATTGTAATCCTTGAATGGAATATGGACCAATTTATACCTTCTCCCTGAAATAATAGACACACATCTGTCATCACTTATTCGTTACCATCGTGAATTAATCAAAATATTATGACTTTATTAACTTTAATAAGTTACAAATAGTAAACATTTGTCTAGACATATGTTTACTATTTGTAACATATTAAAGTTAATAAAGTCATAATATTTTGATTAATTCACGAGAATAACGAATAAGTGATGACAGATGTCTGTCTATTATTTCGGGACGAAGGTATGAATTGGTCTATATTTACGTAACAAAATATAATAAACATACTATTAGACGAAAAATTTTAATCCACGCCTTCAGACAAAAGATTCATTTACCGAATCGTTTTTTTATTTACTTTCTATACAAATACCTAGACATGTTTACGGAAGACCGTTTAATTTAATAACGTTATTATTTTGTCCAAACCAACGCTCTAAAGTGTGAGCTCGGCTTAATACTGTTCAGCAGTAAATAACCTGTTATCGATGGACTTATGATTTGTGGGAGGTCTTGCCCATTCTTCACGCTAACGCTGCTATTCTGAGTCATAGGCGATCGAATGATGAAATGCTTAGCCCAACCAACCGATACTGGATTTAAATTGTAAGGTTGTACATAATCTCTGAGATTCTAATTCTGAAATAAGAAATAAACCGCTAATATAAAGAAAATATACTTTCAGTCGTTCGGTTGTAGTTGTAGTAGTGTATAAAGTTATAAGGCGAATTTAAAAAAAAAAACATTTTCAATTGAGCACAAAAGAACCAAACCTTCAGCTGTCAGACAAAATCACGATTAACCTACATCTTTGACTAACTGTGCCGGACTGTCCAGGGGCCGTGCGAGGTGAGCGCCCGCCGTATGTGCGGGCACTTCTGACTTAAATTTCTGCACTTGATTGTATGAAAAAGTATACCAATAGCTGAAAACTAGATAAAATTTGCTAAAAGGTTATCTATACTGTAGGTAATTTGACCCAGAAACAAATATATCGCTATTTGTTAAAACAAATGTGAAAATAAAATATGATCGTCTAATTAAAATGAATTCGGAATATTAAAAATAATTGGCAAATTTTAACTGCGGCACAATCACAGTTTTTTTTTTTGTATTCAAATATTATTTAAATACATTCCAATTGGATAACCATTTTGTCCGATCAGTTTAAATCTACAACGTCGAAATAAGTCAAACGAAACCCATCGCTCGGGTTAGTCAATCTCAAGTTAAAATAAATATCGAGATAAATTGAATACCGTCCACGGGTTACACGCGTCCATTGTTTACGAAGGACCCTCGGCCGTTGGCCAAACAAATAACTGTTATAAATAACCCTCGTGGGAGGAGTGTCGACAAAAATGCTATTTCACAATGCTCGTGGTCTATCGACGAGAACGCTTATAACGCTTCACAAAAACCTCTCGTTTCGACAGTGTCTGATGTCGAACAGTCTCTGATGTGTATTCCGCAAAGTAGGGTTGCCAACCATACCGTTAAGAACAATATTACGCTGTTTTCGACAATTCACTTAAGATACTAAGTCCGAACCAAAATCAGCCAAACCACAGAGTAAGTTTAAAGGCAATATAGTATTTAAGTTTCTTAACGTACCCGTACAGCAGAATGAATGTTTCAACGTCTATTTAACATTGTCAATATTGACTAACCCCAGAACAATAACCAGTTAGTCAAAAATATTATTGCGAACAAAGTTTTTGTCGATATAAGCTCCCTACGTTAGGCTTCCATCTCTTTCACACATATATACAAAATCAACGGATCTCCTGCTTTCGCACGAACTTCTTACGACATTGGAAATGAACCTAACGGAATAAAGTAAACACACATATTAATAAATTTTTTTCGCAAAAAAAAAAAAACACAACTGTATCTGAATAATCTTAAAACTTCGAAATATAACATTCTGTACGACATTCCGATCGAACAAACCGAATTAGTACGAAATGTAACACCGACGCATATCTGACTTCCAACTAAGGGCACCCTTAACCACTATTTCCGGTTGTCCGATTCTAACAATTTTAGTCTCAATCGATCCCCCGTCTAATTACCCCGAGCCGTTCTTTTTATTTTTTTCTAATTCGGACCTAGTTCTTGACATATCGGGCTCCCAAAATGAAAATCGGGGAAAAATATTGCGATTTTTTCGTTTTTCACCGATATTTTTTTTGTTTTTGAACTTTTTTCAAATTGTCTTTTGCCATCTTGTAGAGCTCGCTGAGCTGCGTCTTTTGACACCACGTTCATCTCGATATCTCGAAAACTCTTTGTGCAATCTGCTTGTCTCACAAAACTGCCAAATGACCTCGTATCCTCCAACGAAATGAAGGTCATTTCCAATGACAATAAACTAAGTGTGAAAGAGATAGACGCTTAACGTAGGCAGTTTATCTCAACAAAAAATTAGTTTGGAGTGTCACGGCCCTGGCTTACACACTAGTCGTGAACTTGTGAACTTGGTCTTGTTCTGTGGTTCAAAGAAATGTATGCTCTTCTAAATAACCTCTAATATTGTTTTTTCCGACTTAATTATGCTGTATATTCTTTAATAAAAGTTGCTAACACTACCGTGAAGGTCTCATGTTGTAGAATGTGGAGCATTGGTGCCTGTTAGAACCAGTGAGCAGTACGATTTTGAATTAGAATTACCAATTCATAAATCATATGAATGTTAACATTGTATTGAAAGCCGGAAATGGGTCCTTTGAATTCGTATAGACCCATTACGACATCAATATTTGTCAATATAGCGTCACAAAAATTGTACACGGACTGTAGTGGATTATGAATTCGACCACATTCGAGTTTATTACAATATGCTGATGATATTGGACTAGGGCCCAACGAGGTTGTATGAATTAGAGTACTAGAGATCGCAAATCTATCAAACTTTTCTGATGGCAAGGTTGGACATAACACATGTATATTATGACGAATTGTATATTTAGAAAGTGCATTAATGAATAAATGCACCGCCTATGAAACGGCATCTACATTTCGTTAATATCAATTTTATATAAAATTTAATTTAATAAAAAAATCCACTTTTACCTATATAAGATGCGGTCTTTAGTGCACTAGTGCATTTAAATCATAAACCCATGCTAAAAACAACACTCATTATTAGAAAAAAATGTTTATTTGTGTTTTGTTGCATACACCAAACCTGGATTTGTTGGCGAACAAAACCAGTCCGAAAATCGATAGGTGCAAACTTCTTACCTTTGCCCCTACGTCGATCCCATCCCAATTTCCTTGCCACGCAATTTTACCGGAAGGAAAAACGGCCTCTGACATTTTCTTAGTAAGTAATGAAATATCGTGGCGTCAATTGTGAAGAAAGATGTTTCGTAGATCTTACGCGATCCTATATTTTCATCATTGATTTTAGTAAATGTCAAAGTATCAATTGTTAATGTTTAATGTTGTTTCATGAGATTTCAGCTTGAATTTGGGAACGTAAACCTATTTTAGTATTTCATAACAACATTTCCTAAAAAATTTTTTATGACCTATCGTTGAATATGAATGTTTGTGAAATTCGATTGTAATTTTAATTATTCCATTTATTTATACAACAAACTAATACTACTAATTCAGTCGTATTTCTTAATCGCTCTACATTAGGGATTCAAGGAATTTTTATCAGAAGCCAAAAGCCTATTTATATGAGTATACTACGTATGTAAATACTATGAAGTATTTATATTTATATTAAATATTTATTGTGGACGTGTTACTTATTCTTAAGAAATAGTTTCCACAGAACCAAAAACGAATGTTCATAACGCTATCTGAAAAAGCACCTAAAACGAAATAATGTCAAAAATTTAATGACAGACGGAAGGGTCCAAGAAGTCGCGCTGTACCTATTAGTTAACACAATATTTACCTACCTCTGTTCACATTTTGATACCTCTATTGTAATTACGCAGAAACGGGTGATGACAAAATCAACTCTACAAAATCGTATATAATGGCAAAGCCAGATCGAAACCCTAGTGTATGAAATATATGAAATCAAATCGGCATTGGATGTGCGCAGGTGTGTTCACATCTCGACTCGGCCGATACCGCTCCGCTGAACGGTCCTTATTGAACGAATATAGGGAAATAAGAAAATATAAGACGGCGTGAGTGGATTCGTTCAAAGCGTGCTCACTAGGACAGAAATTATTTATGTAACATTACAATTTTGACGAGTAGGTACGTCAATACATGAGAGAAATATATGGGTCTCGGCGGGCACGCGACTTCGCGTGATTTATTTTATTACCACCCTCTAATGCTCCATCGGGGAGACCTTTCAATAGTTGAACGTATCGTAAATCAATTGGTCGTACTTTCGAATAGGAGTCTTGATGAAAATATTCCTAATAATTATTTTACAGCTACTTATTAAGTAAGTAATAAATATTTAATAATTTTAGTAAACTGATATCCTTGATTTACTAAAAATTTAATTTACGTTTATGCGTATGCTTCCTGGAGTGAGCATGAAAATAAATTCGTTGAGGTAAAACAAGAGATAATTTCGTTTCTCATGCACGCATGCACCCATATATTACATTATACTGACATAATAGAAAGAACGCTTGGCAAAAGTCGGTGAAAATACAATATTGAGTTCAGGCCAATGAGTTGAAATATCTCCATTGTACATTTTTGTTTTATTCGAATTCTGATATTTTTAACAACGCACGCCATATATTAAAGGTACACCTGTCAATGCGAAAAATGAATGATTAGTAGATTGAGGAGCGATCCAGAAGCCTTTTCATCAATTTGAAATTCTGCTAAGATCTCGCAGATGGATGGTTCATCCACACAGTTTCTAAAGTAGATTGGGTTAGTTTTGTTTATGTCAAAGTGGAGAGACAAGCGGAGCGAGGAAGCGTTTAATAATTTCAAATTAATTAATTATGTTTGAAGAAACAATCGGCTAGAACCAAAACTTTGAAATTGTGCGGATGGTTGTTAAAATTGAAAGGAATACGTTTCTATAAGAACCTCTTTAAACAAAATTTCATTTCACAAAATAGCCAGATATTTAAAAAAAAATCGGACGTTAAAATTGCCTCTGTGACATCATGTGAACCTCGAAGATCTAGACTTATTCCACTGGTAAGTATAAAATATTTAGGTTAGTCACTATATCAAACCAAACTGTAATCTGCTTGAATCAATCAAAATATAGTCTCCTTGTTTGGTGTTAGATAAAGCAAACAACAGACATCCGTCCAGCTGACGTCACGGGGATAATTTATCCCCACTCAGGGCCCATGTGGGGCTAGGAATTTATAAAGACATTACGACAGCTTTTATTATCTACAATCAATAAATATATCTTTCAAATTCCACATCTTTGATACAGAAATAAATGTGGTGGGATGTTTTTTATTGCACCTCGAAGAATTATTATTAGTTCAAAGGCGGAGTCCATACTGAGATAACTTACATACTTCAGCCGTTTATTGTGATCATCAATAAAGATAGGACATAAACGCCTCATCGTAAAGTATGGTAGAACTATTTAATTCTTACCCATGCCGAAGAAAACATTTTCTTTTTTTATTGCGACAGATGATGTAATGTCGGGTGTATCTGAAGACACTGTACAATAAACTGAATAAATATAGTTTTTTCTTTTTAAAAACATTAATATTGCTTAATGTGCTTTTTTTGTTACAATTCAGTACGACATGTACTCTCAAACAATGCTAAACTAAAACAGAAGAAAGTTACAGAAGCTTTTCGTTTCTTATTAATCCTTTAGGTGATTCACAGTCATCGTGGAGTACCTACATTTTTTTTGTATTATAGATAAACGATACAAAAAATTGACACTAGTAAACAAAATTTTTGTTTGCACGGCACGGCAATGGCGGGATCCAAACCCCAGGGAGCCAGGGGGAGAAATAAAATAATATATAATTCTACTATTCCTAGAAGAGTTAATTCATATGACAATTTCTTAAATCAACGTACACATCAAAGTATTCTAGCAATCTTTCATCAGTTGGTCGTGTTATGGGTAACAAGTGATAACTTGTTACCCAACAAGTGATAACTTGTTACCCATAACACGACCAACTGATGAAAGATTGCTAGAATACATTGATGTGTAGCTAGATTGTATGGTCAGCAAAAAAGGGTATCATACACGACGTAATATGAGCTTCATGTTCACAACAGTCAACAAAGCACTACAATAGTGTAGACAAGCACTTGTGTACATCGTAAAAGCGTATGTTTTCTGTGCGCAGATATTACGCATGATTTGCACGAGCCCTTGTGACATATGGGCGAACAATAATAAAATACTTAGTAATATATATATACTAGTAATATTATATTTTGTTACATAAAACGCACGTTTTCTACATAGATTACATACTTTGTTTTGATTACATAGACTATTTAAAATAGAATAGATTATTTAAAACAACCTCGCACAAGCATGGTTAGTGTGAAAGTAAACGTAGATGATATATTTTCTCTCTTTGTATTAGTTAAAATGAGTTTCGTGTATTAGATTACCGAATTATTATGTATATTGATGTAATGGGGTGTCGAGCGATGGCACTCAATCGAATTGTCAGTTTCATACAAAAGATACAATTTTTTATAAACATTTACCTAAATATTATAAAGATATAAGGCTGCAATGTGCAGTTTGAAAATGTAAAAATGAGAGGTGTCTATCGTTTTGCAACAAACAAAAACGCTGTAAGCTTTGGAAATAGGCTTCAAAGAGGAAGAATTTCAAATCAACAGCTTAGTCGAGGTTATGTTGTGAACATTTCTTATCAACATATGGACGATATTTGTCATATAAACAGTCTTCTTCTTTAACGCCGAAGTTAAAATCGCGGTCATATTATTCCAATATACAACAAACAAATACAAAAGAATATAAATCATGACATCTTTTAATTGAATGACTGATAGCGTTGAAAACATCATTTCCGCAAAAATAAAATATATTCACAAAATATAAATGACACAATTTGTAAAGAAGGTACCGTTGCCGAGAGCGCCATCTACAAAAGTTTTGCGTGACAGACCCCATTAGTTGGTTTGTAGTCAGGACACAGACAACGCCTAGTTTTAGAGTATATTACTGTGTGTTAGATGTCCTAAATTTTATTATTATTTTTAAACCCATTACTATGTTATTAAGTAAACCCTAAAATTGAATATTTATTTACATATACAGAGGTTTCCAATAAGGAACTCAACATTCATTTCATTCCGGACCGTCAACGGTTTCTATATAGGTGGCCTGATTGAATTTATCGCATTACAATATTCATTGAACGTTTCACGCGAAATCTCGAATTACGATCTCGTTTCCATCGGGGTCAGAGAGAGTTCGATGGCAACCGTAAAATCGTTATCAGGTCATCCCTTATATTGAAGGTCTTTGACTATTGTTCTATTGGACTCTCTTTCGGTTTATGTTAAAATAGAAACATTCATTTTGGTTTTTTTGGTCTTATATTGTATCGCTTATTTAATTAGACTTTATGAAATTAACGTTTTAAATTCCTATAAAGCACACCACCGAATCAGCCCATTAAACCCCCTTGCGGGGACTTAGGCCTCTTCTCGGGATAAGGGTGTTTGGAAATTAATTTACTGGGCTGCTCCAGTGCCTGTTGTTGGAATTATTTGTAATCAGTAATTTTATGTAATCGAAAAATATGTAAGATTTTTTTTCTCACAAATTTAGTAAGTTGACACTAAACCTATTTAGCCAACTTCAAAAAGGAGGAGTTTCTGTGTTCGATTATATGTATTTTTTTTGTGTATTTTTAACCATATAATCGTCAATTGTGAACTGATTGCAAAAATTCTTTTATTGTTTGAAAGGGTTTAATCCCGAGGTTGTTCCTATGTTTTCAAGTCAGAATCTAATTTTTATGCCAAGGGGTCATCCCAAGCTGTTTAGCTGATAATGGAAGCCCGAGAATAGTACTGCAATTTGTGGACAGTTTATGCTGTCTTATTTATACACCGCGTTTAGAAGGTCTACCCATATAATATGCAATCATGCTATCATTTTCACCGCTAAAAAATTTACAATAATGTTAATTAAAAAAAAAACAGCCTTCAAAACTTTATCTGTAAATACCAGCTTAAACTTAAAAGTAAAAAATAATACTTTTTGCTTAAAAAAAAGAGCATAGTGCCTTATATATAGTTTATAAAGTCGGTGCCAAGTTACTCACTTTGTATTGTGTTCTTGTAAATATTATCATTCTTTTAATTGTAATTGCCTGGTAAGTCAATTCAAAGTGTCTTAAGTTGGCACCGACTTCTTAAACATTAAATAATGGGAGGGTATTTACTTTACATTGATAGATACTTTTTACACCCAGATACGGAGCAAATAACATGTTCATACAAACAGATATTTGTCCCGGGCGGGAATCGAACCAGCGACCCTTGGCTGCACAGTTTGTCTCTAATCACTCGGCCAATCGGTCAATCATATTAGTGATGGGGAAGTGTTCATAAACGATGTACTTTATAAAAATATGTAACATAAATAATATAAAATTTATCACAATATTATCGTCCCTTGATACTAGATCGCCAATTCTTTTTATATACCAACATGCCAAGAAGGTCTTACGTAAAAAAAGAAACGAAAGAAAAACCCCGGGGCAGTGAAAGGTTAATTTAATCTCGCTTCGCTCAGCACGGACAGTACGTAAATCAGGCACTTCCTAGATTGATTGCATAGGGACCAACAGCCTATTGCGTTCGTTCTGTCGGTATAGGTATCGAAGTTAAATCGAATGAATCGACTGCCTTAGTAACGTATTGGTATTGATTAATAAAATCTCATGGAATAAACTCATTAGGGGTGTTTTTTAATCGTGGATTATCTGAAAGATGGTAATGGCAAAGAAATAAGTTTTGGGTACCGTTGTCCGTAGACCCAGGCACCTTGCAACTTGTGTACATTGCAAAATGATAAAATTTTCAATAATTGTGTAAAATGTTGAAAAACACAAAAATATGGTAATTTTAGATTCAGTTAGTTTTGTTATTGAAAGCATCCGCGGTCCACGTAACGTCTACAGATTTATTGAGTCCTACAAATGGCTTAAAATTTTATCTACTATGTGAGAATATGTATAATAGTGTTTGTAATAAATAAAAACTTTATGGTGAGCTTAAAGTTAGGTCACACATTTAAAAAAAAAAGATGTTTTGTTTGTTTTATTTATAAATATTTTTCTTATTTATTCTTAATCTGGTTCACATATCAACACATCTATGTACTGACCTATGGTGGTTTTGGGAGATATTTTGTAGAGAGAGAACACTGAACATTGAGATTGAAATTTTTTTAATTTTAGGGACGAAATCGAGAGTAAAACTTGATTTTTACAAAAATATATTCGATAAATAGCAGACCGCTCACCTCTGCACTTCCTCGCCATATTATTTACACTTACATTTAGAGAGTCACATGTTTCAACGTTTATAAATGAGAACGTAGTCTATTGCGTCATAAATTAATAACTATCTGTCTCTCTCTCTTAAAACTAGGCAATGTCCACTCCTTAAAATAAATAATTCTTACGAAGGTAATTGTGTACGATTTGATAATAAACTTCCAAGCAATACAACAGATTTGTTTATGTTGTATATGGTTTGTAGCGCCGTCACTAAAAAAACCCGGCCAAGTGCGAGTCGGACTCGCGCACCGAGGGTTCCGTACAAACCTGTAGGAACATATTTAAAAGTAAGTTTGATTTTGTTACAGCTCAAATGTATTTTAGACCTCAGTGTTTGATACGAATTTCTATTCAATACCTCTACGCGTTCATGAGGAAAGGGGTAGTAAGTTTAAAATTATTAAAAATATTCTTAATCTTATTATATGATGTAACTAAAAATTTATGCTTTTCGCAATTTTCCTTTATCTGTGCTATAAGACGTTGTTTCGTACCAAATTTCAAAATTCTGAGTTTACGGAAAGTACTCTGTAGGTTTTGGTTCCCTTGCGAGTATAAAAAATTTGCAGCATAAACGGCTGTATTCTTTGATTGCGTTGGCTTAGAAGTTTGATTTTTCATAGCTCCAAGGGACAGTAGACTTTAGTACTTGATATGAATTTCAGCTTGATACCTTTACGCGCTCCTGAGAAAAAGGGTCTTGACAGACAGACAGACAGATGGACAACAAACCGATCCTATAAGGGTTCCTTTTTTTCCTTCTGAGGTTCGGAACCCTAAAAATAAGCCACTTAAGTTTCTCGCAGTATTCCTCTTAGAGTGATTACGTACGAACCTGCGTACACGAAAAAAAGAATTATGTTATCAAGAAAATATAGTTTGGAATATATACAAATACAGAAGAATTCTTTTTTTTTCTGCGTACACATAAAAAAAAAAGAATTCTCATATCAATGCAAATTGCATTGGTCTAAGAGTATGCGGTATTTGTATTATATATTGAAAATTATATTTTCTTGATAACAGAATTTTTTTTCTGTATAAATTTAGCTTTGATGACGTTCAAAAGTGACAGCATAGTGTCTTACTTGGAAATAAATGGATATATTTTATTTTTTGACTTCATCGCGCCGCGGAACGGAGGCACAGCGTTCACTAAACAGAAAATTACCATCACTAAATAGGTACATATTGTAGAGTATTTCGTAGAGTTTATATATATTCAATAATAGATAATTAAACATAAGCTTTTGAATAATTACATGAAAAAAAAATTGTACTTAATCAGATTGTTGTTGTGGGGAATCAGTTAATTTAAGTGAGTCGGACTCACTCGCTTAAATCGGAAAGCCGCCACTGCTACTAACAATATGATACACAACAAAATGACTTTCTTAATCACATATAGAAAACGAAACGGAAACGTGGAAATTCAACCGCCGCCGCCATATTTATCTTTCAGTCAACATATCACGTAACAAAGTTACACTTCATAAAATATAGACCCCTTAAAACACGATTAAAATGTATAAACTAAAAATTACATTTTCTGGCCCTCCGTTCAGAGAGCGTACCTTCGGTAATTCATTTAGTTTCGGAGGCACATACATCGAATCCATTTCGACAAGTGTCTGCTCTGATTATTGAATTATGTACCCTCTCGAATTATGTTCCCTCCCGAACCGTGTACCTTTTAGGAGGTCCTAGCAGGTAGAGATCCGAGGGTACTCCGTTTTCATAGTAATATCCGGACGCGTAACTTTCCCGTTTGACACGCTGAAGGTACAGTTTTCAAAACGGAAATTAGAGTTTTTAGTGTGTTAGTTGTTAGTCTTAGAAATATTTAGGGCTTATTGGAGTACTAAAATAACCTTAAAATACAAACATCTTAAATTGAATAAAAAATTTTCTTATTCTGAAATTGATTTGAGATCTTTAAAAATGCAATCGAGGTTCTGTAGTGACTTTTTATTTGCGTCAATATTGTAAAGGATTTTACTACTGGAAGCTTATGTATACAAACCTTTAACGTATACTTGTATATTGCTTTATATATGAACAAGGGGAGAGAGTTCTCTATCTATCTCTATCTAGAGTGATCATCAACTGTTTAACCCTTTCTTCTTTTCTTCCAGTCTTCTCATAATATTTTAATTACCAATCTTTTATTTCTGTCTTCCAATCTTTTTCTGTCACTTGCTTGTTGCATTCTTTATATGCTTGCTAGTGTGTCTAGAATAACAGTGTATCAATAATCGTCACAATATTTACCGAAATATGAAATATATTCGTTTAGAATGTAACATGTTTCCCCTTTTCAGTCTTCAACCACGGGTTTGATAACTCTGCAAAAAAAAATCAAAAAAGTAGCACTTAAAAAACTCTTTCAATAAAGTTTTGAATAAGGTACGTTGACGAGTTTTTTTTTTTTTTTAATGAACGCAATTTTCAGTTGCCAACAAAAATGTTATGAGATGTAAGGTGATTGCTGCAATACATATTATAGAACCCTAAATTGATGTATATCCGAAACCTACTTGACCGGTTTTTTACTATCTTCTTAAAACAGGGTAAACAGTATATTCGTAAAACTTCTTCGTTGTCAAACCACTGTCAAGATGGATCACTTACAGACCACTCGGAAATATAGATCATGAAAATTGTTATGATGATGTTGAAGCTATACCGTGGGAATAGCCCATTTTACATAATGTTAATTAATACTCTATGGCTTTTAACTCTTACGTACTCATATTGTTTCTATTCAAAATACACGCCCCGATTAGGTCGTCCTTGGATAACTTAAATAATCAAAGAAATGATGGTACTTAGGGATGAAGCACACGCGAAAAAAAGTTATGCTAAAGATTTATTCTCTAAAATTTAATTATATTGTTGTATGTGTCGATGAACTAATTTAGTTTTATGTTCAAAAGTCATATTCAAGCGACGTCCCCAAGCAAGCGCATGAAAGAACGCGCATGATTAAAACTTTTTAAACTCAACAAAAATTCTTCTTTCTCAAAAAAAAAAAAGGAATAAGTACAAAAATAAAACTTAATCTCTCCAGTTGTCAAGCTTTATGAATACCATCAAAGAGCTCTCAAGTACTCGTTGTAAAGTTACTTTTCCTGTATAATTTCTTTTCTGCTCGGTGTGCAAAGAAAATGACGGACGAAATCTTGTAATTATCTGGCCAAGACTTTTGTATCGTAACTACGAAACCTCGATAGAATTTCTCGTTCTTATTGAGGAACAAAGTTTCTTTTCAATGTAATTTTATTCCTGAAATAGGAAAAATCAGCGTTGACTCAGTTAGATGAAGCCTGAATTTCATTGAAATCTTTAAAATAATATCTGATTGATGCACAAGAACTAAGCATCCACAATGCTTAAATGACAATAAATTTTATCGGTCGTATTCCTCTATTCACGGCATCGTTCTAATCGTATGAATTTATTAGCAACTCAATTTTTCAATGAAGTCAGTAAATATGAAATGGTTTTAAATACGTTATATATTTAATATTTATATATTACATTAATCAAATAAATGTAAAAAGAGACTTTATATAAAATTTATAAACAAAATTGTAATTTTTTTCTGTTTTGCCTGTACAGTTCTAATTTGTTAATAAAAATATAAATAACAAATAAAGAATTGCGTTGTTTCATTCTATAAAAAATATTTAGAATTTTAACTAACTTAGCAATTAAAATATGTGACGGCTAGCACGGTTTTGCGAGTCGAATGTAGGCACACTTATACCCGCGTTTTAATTCAACCGCACGGGCCGTGTTTGCCGAGCCTTGACCACTCACGCCGCAGCATCCCAAAGCGACAGATTCCTATCTGTAAATAATGGTCCAGATTTTATGTGATTTTCCACTCCATTGTTCACAAATTTCACCAAAATGATCTGGAATCGTTGAACACGACGACTTTTCTCCCAAAACTACCGCCGTTCAATACACAGGCTGTGTTTTTTCTGCTAGTTTGATGTGGGTCACTGAGTATCAGCTTCTAAGCCCAAATGAAATTTGAACAAAAAATTTATATTCCGAACTATGATAAATATTATTTTTATAAAATTAACTAATTTTTGCCTCTATTCAATGGGTTTCCGGATGCTATTCGCGATCAGTAACTTTATGTGAACTTTTAAATATTGCGTAGCGTCGATATAACGCCGTTGCAAGTAATGAAATGGAAAAATTGGACATTTAATAGAATCAATAATAAATAAGGTATTCATCTGAATGAATTGGAAATGCCATTGAACGTGTGATCTAATGAATTTTTATATAAATTAGTTTAGCAGAAGCGAAATACCAGACAATGTGTAAGACAAAAAAAAAACAATAAAAAATATCTCTATTCCAGAAAACTTTTTTGATCGAAGTCCATACCACCCGACCTTAGAAATATATTGAAGCTTCAATACGCTTGTATTGAATAAATAGTGCATCGTGCTCAACTAAAAATTTACTTTAGATTTAAAAACTGCATCAAATAAATTCTTACTTTTTACTTATCTTGTAGCCATATGTAATTTTTTTCCGTTTTTTGCCTACCTGCCTACATATTATTGTATAGATTCATATATAACAAAATTCAGTACGCAAAAATTAATTAAAAACATTCAATTTACGTGGTAACTCCCAAAACAAGTGTGCTTCGTTTCGGAAGACACATTACGGATGGAAACGGCGATGCGTACTCTAGGGTTATATCTCTCTCTAGGGTTAGCCATATGTTTGAACGTATCTCCTACATGCAGCTTTAACTGAGTTATCTTTTTGCGCTATTCCAAAAACTTAAACTCATTTTAGATTTTATGATAAATTGAGAAAATTTTGATTTATTTAAAAAATGAAACGTAAAAAAACGCTCTTGATTGTTTTTTAATCTGATGAATCTACTTGTGTGCGTGATTTTATTTGTTCCGTGTCTGAGTAGAAATTATCCATATATATGTATTTATTATAAATAATATTTAAGTATGTATTCATAATACAAGCATAATACTTGCTTATTTTAGAATTAGATGGCGCTGTGTGGGATGTTCTAGGTATTAAATATATTACATAAAACTATAAAATAAATGGGTATAGTATTCTAAATTTTTTTACAGATTTCGCACTTCTCGCAACTATTGGAAGACAGTGAAAATGAAAATCAAAAATAAAACTTTAACACATTTTTGCCAAATAAAAATATTAGATTTTTCGAAAAAAGTTTTGGACCAAGTGTCGAAAATTTGCCCCGCGAGCTCCTTCCTCCAGTTTCTTTTTTCAAATGGTAGATATCTTATTGGTTTGGGAGCTTTTTTAATTTTTTCGATATTGGGTTTCGTTTTCAAAATAATCAACTTTTTGTCGGAAAAATCAGGAAATTTCGCCATTTTCGAATTCTCGAAAAAAAAACAGGCCGACTTTAGAATATTTAATACCTATTATCCAATGCCCCACAAACCCTTGCATCTTTTGACACCACTGTCTTTTGTCTACAATCATAAATTTCGGAAATATAGCTGAATTACACTCTCCCGCGAAACCGATCTCAAAACATTTTCAATGTTTAAATTTAGGCTTTATTACCTTGCACTTTATAATGTTTTCTCTGCTTTAACATATTTCCTAAAGTGGCATTAATTATAAAAACATAAAAAATTTATGATAACAACTTTAAATCACTATATTTAAAAAAAAAAAAATTATTCACGCAAGAGTTGAAAATACGTACTGAGTGTACTGACAAATACAATACGAATAACTACGGAATAGCCATGTAGAATTTTAGATGTATTTTAGATTTGTGAAAGTATCAAATAATATCCAGATGACATATATTGAATGTTTCCATGTAAAAAAATCTCGTTTTACCCCGACTCAAATTATGATAGCCTTACTCTAAAAAGCATCGAATTTTTCTCAAACTATTGCTATTTCAGCCAACACAACGTTGGCTTCCTCATCACGTTAGATGCAGACAAAGGCGACTTTGATGAGTGCTGTTAATCATTTTAAGTAGTTATTAAAATATTTATGACCACTTACTCCTTTGAAAGAACTTTAAATTATTTAGATATACTTGTCTAAAGTATTAATTATCAGCAGCTTCGAAATTATACGAAAAGAAAAGAAAAATTTTAATATAAATAATTATTACTTAGATACAAAATAAAAAAGAGTAGATCAAATGGTAGATAAAAGTAATATTCAACGTCTTTTAGATAATAATTTTTGTAGATTCGGTTCCAAAGAAAAAATATGAGTTACTCATTTTACGAAACTCGTTCCGCTAAAATTATAAAAGGGCAAGTAATTTCAGACCAGTACCTAGTAGCCGCCCTTGATGTTAAGTGACTTGATTAGTATGAGCCAAAAGGAGAGAATCATTATTTAGCCAAGAGATTAAAAAATTCCTCGTTCAGAATTAATTTTTATTACAAATTATATCCTATTTATATTAGGATTGAATTTTATGATTACTTTTTAAAATAACGTTTCTATAAAAATAGGAACAACTCGCCGTTGGCAAATTTCGTGAATTTAAATGACGCTATAACTTGAGACGCATTTGTGACGGAATTTTTGCGCATTTTTTTGACGTCTCAACGTGTCATTTTATTATTTATACATTCGCGGTTCCCCGGAATCCACATAAGTATTGTCAACACACACATGTACTGAAAGAAAATAAATAACTACTAACTCTGAAATAGTAATAATTTTACTGAAAAATATCTCCTTCGGAAAGAGATATCCTTTATATGTCTCTGTCAATTGAAGTTACTTTATCTATACTTAATATCATAAAGAGGAGAGATTTAATTTTTTATTTGTTGGTTACGGATAAACTCAAAATCTAGTTAACTGAAAAGCAACATTATCAGCAAGTAACATGGGCTGTATTTTATTTTCTAAATAACTTAAAAGTTGTTACCGTGACCACTTTCATTTTTTGCATAGTAATCGTACTTATATTACAAACGCGAATGTTTGTTTGTATGCATGGATGTTCGTTGCTCTTTCACGCAAAAACTACTGAAGGGATTTTAATGAAACTTTACGTAATATAGCTTATACATCAGAATAACAGGCTATAATTTGTAAAGATGCTAGCTTTCTGTCCGTGGCTTCGCTCGCGTGGACTACACAGTTATACACTGATTTTAAAAATTCTTGCATCTATAGAAAGCTACATTATCAGCGAGTAACATGAGCTATATTTTATTCTCAAATTAACTTCCCACCCGCGGCTCCACTCGCGTGGACTACACAGTCGTACTGGGACCGCTACTATTTCTCGCATGGATATAGTTTATAAGCTGAAAAGTGACATAGACTACTTTTTATTCTGGGAAAAGGAGTCACGGTACGACTGCGTAGTCCACGCGAACGGAGCCGCGGACGGATAGCTATAATGGTATAAAAATGTAAAATTTGCATGTTTCCGGGCTAATCTCCGAAATGGTTGAACCAATTTTGATGGGACTTTCATTGGCAAAAAAAAGAACTTTTTAGTGAGTGTAGAGAAAGGATTGATAGGGGATAGGTGGGGTAAGGGAAGGCACGGGTGAGTAAGTGGCTGGAAGGGAGGAGGGGTGGTGGAGGGAATGGTAACGTTTCTGTAGTACACCCGGGCTGAGCCGTCCGTCCGTTTGTCTGTCTGTCTATGGTTTTTCTCGGAAACTATTGGCAACATATAGATGAAATTGGGAAGGTAAGTGTAATCTATAAACTGCTACACAATTATGCTATGAAATTTAAAAAAAAAAATTGGAATAGGTCGCTATACATGTAACTGAAGTAAGAAAAACAATAATACTTCGTATATTCATGCGAGAGGTACCAAACAATAGGTCTTAAAAAATGATATCAAGGTTTTAAACAATTTTTTTTCTTTAAGCTTTAATATTAATTTAAAAGTTGAAATGTGCACTCTTAAAGTCCTAATTTTTGTCATGTCATGACCCCTCTACCAGCTAAACCGTTGTTTTTGGATATGTGGAAAAAAATTATGACAGGTGTGTACATAACATAGTTAAAAGGAAAACTATCACAGCTAACTAGACTGAATTATTTAACGAGTAATAGAGTAACATATAAAATGTACTTTTATAAGTAAATATTTTTTTTAAATTCCATAGAAAATGACAGGTAGCGTTTAGCCAATAAGCGAAAACAAGATGCATTTATGTTTGTGATGGTATTGTGAAAGATAATTTTAAAAATAATTTAATTAAAATTACATTGTATTGCTTATTCTCTTCACAATCGATAGTAAAAGTCAAAGGTTCACTGTAATAATAAGTACCTAATAAAAAATGCCTCTAGCTAGCAGTGCACTCATGTTATTACTTTTCGGATTAGCCAGAGAGGATCGAGCGCCTTCTAAATAACTAACAAAATAAAAATGAAATATATTTATATAACAATTCTTAAATTACACAATAATAACGATTAATGGTTTATTTCGATTAACGTCGCGTTCATTTTTTCATATTGTATGGTGGTACGGAACCCTTTATGTGCGAGGCCGATTCGCACTTGGCCCGTTTTTATTACAAGAAATTTACTTCATCAAAGAGTTATCATGGTTATATGCAATAATACGCTATTTATTACAATATTATTAAATATTCAAACTTTATTTCTTGATATTATTTTTTTTATCTTTTTACTAGATACATAATTAGTGACAGTAGTCTCGAACATTTAGAATTTACACTTTAAAATATTTTTGTTAGTTCTTTAGCCTTTATTTATCTTAAGAGGAGCTTTATACAAAATAAAGCCATTGAAATAGTCCCAAAAATACGGAAGCAACATATAAAAAGCTCTTAATGTACATGCCCGCCCTGCTCAGGGGTCTGATAAATGGTCTACTGTGCTTTTACTAATTAAAAAGGTCTGAGAGAGTGTGTGAGGAGAGTAAATCAGTGCTTCCTTAATTGATTCGGTTGCCAGTTAAAGCGTTGCCACATAAAAGGCATTTTAAACATGTAATTTTTTTGTTTTAATACATAATAATAAATTATCGACTTTTAACAATAAACTAATGCTATGAACAACAAAAAAAATTTAAAACAACCTAATTTTTATTAGGTTGTTTGTTTGTTTGTTTTTTTTTTGCGACTGCTGTTTTTATTCAAATCTGAATACAAATTATAATATTCTACTCCTCTAAAATTTAATTGAATTTTTATTCATAACATGACTTTGTCTTTAAATTTTAAAATTTTGTACCACAAAATTTTATTATTTATTAAAATTCGTTCAAATATCTCTGATAATTATATTATGTTTATAATGTCCTTCCGTCCGTCTGTCACAGTGTTGTATTGTTTGAACTGTAATAGGTAGACACTCGAAATTTTCACAGAGTGTGTGAAAATAAGTTTAAAATTAAAGAGGAAATATTGTATGGTGGTACGGAACCCTTCGTGTGGGAGTCCGATTTGCACTTGGTCAGGATTTTTTGTACTTTAATCAGTGGAATGTTACTTGGTCAAGAACTCCTTGGTCGAGGGTAACTATTTTTCAAGACGTTCATTTTAACCTTAAATTTCAGAAAATAATATAAAATTTTAATTTGAAACTGGTTGTAATTACGTTCCAAGAGCAATACTCTAATGACTCGTAAGTGAAGGATTATTCTTTATTTACGATGGCGTAACACTAGTATCGAGCTTTAGCAGTAGATAAGTTCGTACGAGGACTCTGTGGTACTCGTTCCAAAGTTCTGGTTAATAGTTGAATGTTATTGGTTAATTTGAATGGATATGACTCCATGCTTATACCATATTAGCACAATATGCCCCACTGCAAAAGCTTAGGCCTCCCCTCGGAATGAAGGTGTTGGTGAATGAAGGTGAAGTTGTGAAGGTGTTGGAATGAAGTCCACCACGATAATCCACCACGCTGCTCCAGTGCGGGTTGGTGGATTTTAATGAACGCCATCTGGTGTCGGCAACCGGGGCCAAAATCTTAACGTGCTCTCCGAGGCACGGAGTCAGTGATCTATTATGTACTTAGTTAGAAAAAAACTCATTGGTCGATGCCGGTTTCTGGGATTCGAACCACGACGACCTTCTAAACAAGAAGCCTGCTCACCACCACTCGGCTATCACGACACGGCGATGACTTCACCAACTTCTATAACGACTAAGCCCGTACAGAAATTATTCCTGAAGTAGGTATACAATCATCTTATTTATGTAGATTAAGTACTAAACAATGAAAAGGAACCATAACAATGAGCAAGAAATGAACTATAACTATAAACATAAAAAGCCAACGAGTGTCGCAGGTAAAACGAGCTTTCGAATATTTCCCTTTATGGTCGTTAAAATCGTGATATATTCGCCATCCCGTGACCGAACGTGGCTTTGCGACGAAATAAAAGTGTTGCCATTAGTCTGGCACTAAACTCTCCGCGAGATCTCGCAGTTTCCCCACAACTAAAGGAATAAAACGGTTGAATACTTTTTAATGGGTCACTTCGGTTTCACTGCGTCTTTGTTTACAATGATGTATGTGGCTGTTGCTACGAATATTGCCCTACGCTACAGAGCACAAAATGTCTTTAATTTAAAAAAATAATAATTTCAGTGTATAATGTTTTTCTTTGAACACATGATTTTAACTAATATTATATGTCTTGAATATCCCACACAGTATTATCTAGTCCCAAAGTAAGCAATTATTATGCTTATATTATAGGGTTCTAGACAACTGCTATACATACTTAAATATTCTTTATTATATAATAATTATTATTATTATTATTATTATTATAACGTATACGTACATACGTATACAATATATACATAAATAGATACTTTTACACCCAGACACGGAACAAATAGACATGTTCATGTACACAAATATTTGTCCAGGGCGGGAATCGAACGGTTGGCTCCACACTTAGGGTCTCTAACTATTGAATTCATGTTTGAATTCATGTTTTGTAAAATTTGAATATTTTTCTTTATATAAATTTAACGCCGACTGGAAAATAAACCCCTGAAATTGAGGCAAGATATTGAATTCCATTATTTCCTACAATATTATTCAAGCTCTGAATATATTTCGCGTTTCTTGCCTTTGTTTAACTCGTTTTATTTTAAAAGACCCTTTTGATATCGCGAACGAAGACATTCGTTTTATTTTAATACGATCAAAAGAGAAAAACGTGAGAGACTGAAAGTAAAAATAAACACACAAAAAATCATTTCTTGCAAAATGGACCCCTTTTGACTAAACAAAATGAAATTCAGCATTCAATTCGACAAATTCCCTTTTTACTTTTTCTCTTTCTCTTGCTCTCCTAGTAGTCTCGCAACGTTTTCTATCTGTTAAGGCCAGAGATAAAAACAGTTCCTTCCGACCAATGTAAAGCTAAATTTTATTTTGGCCGTTCGGAATCTTTCGCGATGTCCGCATTTGTAGGCGATTTGGCCTTCCGGGCTCTATTTGTATGACAATGGAGGATCGCCAGGCCTTTCAAAGTGGCCCATGCTCGGTAAATAATGCCAAATATCGTTGATACAGTGAAACCGCGCAAATATGTCTCGTCAGAATAACTTGGCGTGCCTAAATCATCATATACTTTGAGATTACTTTGTTGACAAGGGTACATGGAGTTATGAAATATAGTGGCACACATGAACATTGAAGGCTTTTGCTGTGCGAAAACTAAATTATACCTACTGGTGGTCGGAGGCTAGAAGCTAAATTAAACTTAAAGTACACAAAATAGATAAAGTCAAATAACTACTTGTTGAAATAACAGGCCCAACTAACATACAAGCTTTGGAACCCCCAAAGAGGTACACAATTGCAGCACTTGCGCTGTATAAACAGGGTTGGTGTAGTTGCAAACGGTCCAAAAATGTCGAAGCTCTATTCGCTTATTTTTCATCATTGAAATGTTCCATAAAATATTGTTCAAGCTTTGGAATCCTGAACATAAATAAGCGTCATATAAAAAGATTTGAGAATGCAAAAAAGTTTTAATTTCCCATTATAATAGCTCCACGTGGCTATAGAAAAGAGTAAGATAGTAATTTTCAACTCTTTTCTACAGTTACTGTACAACAATTATATTGTCGAAGAGTGTCATAGTGCCAAAATGGATTTATACGACTGTTGTAAAGCCAATTTACTGTTCTGTGCTTTTAATACAGCATAAATGTAGCAATCGCATAGCTGTTGAG
Organism: Luffia ferchaultella; assembly: GCA_949709985.1. Taxonomy (NCBI): domain Eukaryota; kingdom Metazoa; phylum Arthropoda; class Insecta; order Lepidoptera; family Psychidae; genus Luffia; species Luffia ferchaultella. The sequence continues at coordinate 1,898,782 of OX453244.1, forward strand.
GGTTTCTAAAGCTTGTAGGCTAGTTGGACGACTTATAAGTAATATTTTCCTGAATAACTTCAAAATTAAAACCTCTCTCTTATCCGGAAACATCCGGAAAGAAATCTTAATATTTTAGTTTTCTAAGACTGAACTTAACAAACTGCTCTAGAACAACACTACCTATATAACTACAGCAAGGGTGCAGCGCGTTTCAGGAAATTTGTTTTTGTTGTAGATAGAATTATGCAAGTGCTGAATATATGCTCTATGTTTATTTATCTATGTATACTAATATTATAAAGAGGAAAAATTTGATTTGTTACGGATAAACTCAAAAACTACTTAACTAATTTTAAAAGTTCTTCACCTATAGAAGAAAGCTACAATAGAATCGTTGAACGTGGAAAATATTTTATTTAAATTATATTTGTATAAAATAGTAGTTTATAATTACAAATATTACAAAAGTATTTCTGCTCGTTGGGAGAAAAAAACTTTCTTCATAAGCCTCAGCGATATCTTAACTTTTCGGAAGAGCTAGTAAAGAAAAATCGTGCTGCAACGCTGCATATTATCCTCATATACCTGACGATCGTTTATTGCAAGACAACGAAAAAAAGTTATCTCATATAGCCATACCTTTCCTCGACTAAAACTTATTGCACACCAACATTGTAATATAATGATTTTAATCCACTTTTTCGTATCGTGATAGCCCAGAGCGCAACGAACCTGTCTCAAATTTATAAGGCCATAGTGCCATGGTTCGAAACCGGGCGTGTACCAATGAGTTTTTCTGACTTAAGTACATTAACTATCACTGACTCCGTGCCTGGGAGAGCACGTTAAGCAGTCGGTCCCGTACGCTGTCAATAGATGGCGGTCGTTACAATCCCAACCCGCAGTGGAGTAGCGTGGTGGATTTAGGCTCCAAACCCCCCTTCACCCTGGGGGAGGCCTAAGCCCCTGCAGTGGGGTGAAATGGGCTGATGATGATGAATCCACTTTTCGGTATATTTAAATAAAATTAAATAATGTGTTAATAAAGAAATTATTGAAACTCAATATATGTTTTTCAGCTTACTTACTTCGAGGAAAAGGAATTTTTGTAAATTCTTTTATTATTTGCGAAAGTATTTGACTTTTGCGAAATAGAATCTCGTATCTTGTACTTCATAACAACATGCTCGTATTTTCTAAACTTTCTTGTTAATTTAACTCTAAGCCAGTAGATATCACAGTTGTTTTTTGTTTATTTACCCATACTACGCGTACTCGTATACCATTGGAATTTCACTGTATTATATATAATAGTACAAGACCACCTCTTTTGATAATAAATATGTTTCGTGTTTTATGACATTAGAAATCAACATCACGGTTGTTAAATGAAAATATCTATATATTTCTATATTTCTATATGTCCATATGTCTATATTTTCCTTCTGTCATAAAGCAACTATAAATATATTATGAATATGTCCATAGCATATCCATAGTTGCTTTATGACAGAATCCGTAAATTAAAAGCTATATTTGACAAATACAATTATTAACAAAACATTCAAGTTCTAAGTAATTTAATGCAAACATCTTTTCCAGTTATTGATGTAACCTTCTATCAACTCTTGTTGCACGACTTTTAAAAAAATATGTTATACTTACCTGGTGCTGGCCTAATATGGCTGACTTTAATATGATTGTCACAATTCTTTTAGAATGATAAAGTGTTATCTTCTTGATATAATCGTAAAACTGAACTCTAATACAAATAAAATTAATTTTAATAATATTTATTAACAAAAATTCGTCGATCTCCAATAATACGAAAATAAGGAAGAATACATACCATACCATCAGCCCATTAATACCCCAATGCAGAGGTTGAGGCCTCCCCTCGGGATGAGGGGACTTGAAGCTTAATCCACCAGGCTGCTCCAATGCGGGTTGGTATATTTTAATTATTGCAATAGATCGACCGACCATCTATTGATAGCAACCAGGTCCAACGGCTTAACATGCTCTCCAAGGCACAGAGTCAGTGATAGTTATCTACATAAGTCAGAAAAAACCTATTGGTACATGCCCTGGGATTTGAACCACGGCCTTGTAAACAAGAAGCGAGCTCACCACCACTCGGCTGTCACGACAGTTCATTTAGTCACATATTTATTTCGTGAATCAATGCAATGAACATATTATTTTCATTTGTTACAGACGGGCAAACATTTTCACAGGACATCGCTTCTAATCAAGGCATTCAACCACAAATTCAGACTGGACCTAGAGCTAAACACGTAAGTCATACCAACAATTTTCTCTTCCGGAAAATACATCCTAACTGCGTTCCATTCGGTACATCAGAAAGCCCGGTAATTGGATTTCTGAAAAAAAAAAACGACTTTGATCGGTGACCCAATTCGCTCTTTACTTAGCGAAGATGTTACTGATATGTTTCCTCTATCTATTTTCTTTAGGAGCGACTCGCTTAATTTTACATTTCAGGGTTCACTTTTAGAGCTTACTGAAGTTGAAATGATATTATTTTTACGCAACATTCGTTATATGTGTAAGGGTGAAAAATAAATGGATTTGACCTTGCTATACAAATTGACATCTAACTGTTAGATTTTTTCAATAAGGGGAGGTTATTGTGTTCTCAGCTGCGCCTCGCCGACCATTTGCAATGTTGAAGTAAAATGAAGCTTAAAATGGAGATAAAAATAAAACTTTATACAAAAAAATATCTAATTTATTAATCCATTGAAATGTTACATTTTTTAGGCCTTACCTTGCGTTTCATAGAGGACGCAATTTTATTTTTTAGATATGTAGGGGGGGTCAGTGTAAGGTTAAAACCAAGTTTGTTGGGTCGCCACCCTTGTCCCACGGCCGCCATCTTGAAAAAGGGGTTGAAATGGTTTTAACGGTTTATCTCGTAAACTATTGGTGTCATAAAAAAAAATTATTAACATTTTTTGTTGCAAATTAAATTATCTACAACTTTGACTTAGTAATTTTTTGTCGTAGAACCATAAACAAAAGAGTTATGAGCAAAAATGTACAGAAATTCGATTTTTCGATATAACTTTTTTTCTAATCATTTTATGATAAAATGATATCAGATCATTTTTATAGATCGTGTTTTCAACTTTTATTTGGAATATTTTTTAATTTAGTCAATAGTTAAGGTTTTACAGCGCTTCGAAGCGAGTACCATTTTTCAGTACTCATAACTATACATATATTATTATGTATTAATGATTTGCCATAAGTTTTTATCATCTTGTTTTTTTTTATGATAATCTTTTTAATTATTGATGTTGCAATATTGTTATTAATTAATTATTGATTTGCCACTCCATTACAGAACTTTACAATTTTTGATTTTTAAAATAATTTTTATTTTTTTAATTAATAAATTCTCTTGACAGTGACAAAAAGTACATTTAATCTATTTTCACTTCCTCCAACACAAGACACAGCTCGCTTTCACAGTTTCCGAGTCTACCATCAGGTCCAGTCGTGGCTTGGTAATTATAACGATACTGAATACTGGGGCTGGAAAAAATGTGGAAAATTATTGATGCCAGTGCAGAGCTCTGAACCTCCAGCACCCCCTGAGCTTCTAAAATTATTTTTTTGCAAATACTAATAATAAAAAAAATAAATAAATAGATGATGAACCGCCGACATTAACACCATTTTCTTCTCCAGTTCTCCCACTAATATTTAATGTAGAAAGCCAACCAGATGCTGAGCCGCAGCCTGGTCCATCAAAAAGACCGAGGACAGATTAGTTGTGATTTAAAAAATCACGATGGATTATGCCTACTGGGGATACCACGTAAAAAAAACGCGCCTCCAGACTCTACCTCGTGGGTGGTGGGGAAAAGAGTCAATAATTAATTAATAACAATATTGCAAAATCAATAATTAAAAAAATTATCATAAAAAAAAACAAGATGATAAAAACTTATGGCAAAACATTAATACATACATATAATATATGTATAGTTATGAGTACTTAAAAATGGTACTCGCTTCGAAGCGCTATAAAACCTTAACTATTGACTAAATTAAAAAATATTCCAAATAAAATTTGTTCCTCAAAACACGATCTATAAAAATGATCTGATATCATTTTTTCGTAAAATGATTAGAAAAAAAGTTATATTGAAAAATCGAATTTCTGTTAATTTTTGCTCATAACTCTTTTGTTTATGGTTCTACGACAAAAAATTACTAAGTCAAAGTTGTAGATAATTTAATTTGCAACAAAAAGTGTTAATAATTTTTTTTTATGAGACCAATAGTTTACGAGATAAACCGTTAAAACCATTTCAACCCCTTTTTCAAGATGGCGGCCGTGGGACAAGGGTGGCGACCCCACAAACTTGGTTTTAACCTTACACTGACCCCCCCTACATATCTAAAAAATAAAATTGCGTCCTCTAAAAAACGTAACCCCAAATGTAACTTTTCAATGGACTATATTATAAAATACAAATCTACACAAGGATTTGCATGCCTGAGTGCGGTGATTCTACTGATAATGTTTCGTAATGATGGCGGGGTTTTACAGTGTTTTAACATTCGTGTTTGACGTGACGTTTTGCTACCTCATTGGTTTGGCATATTTTAACACTTTAGTGTTTTGGCTAATCAGAAAAAAATATGTATGATTCAAAGTCCGTTCTTATTTAGGCTGTACGATACCTGCTGAGGTAGCGACAAAATATTGTTTTTCCTATGAATCGATGACAGTGTGAACTGACCGGAAAATGTCGTTAAATTGAAGTCGCCGATTTAGATTTAAGCATGAGCGGTCATCACCCTTATATATATATATATGTTTTTTGGGCAGAGTATATGCTTACTCCTGCCCCTAAATTTATTCTTTCTTTACGAACTCGATAATAATCGATTAAAGGAAGCGCGAAATCATTGAATATTACTCATAGTATATAATAATAATAATACCTGGGACATCCCACACAGTACCATCAGGTCTTAAAGTAAGCAAGTATTATAGGGTACTATACAACTGATATGCAAACTTAAATATTTTTATGATATATACATATATAGATATCTAAAAAATATACACGTTTATTTCGATTAAGATTCAAATTTTAGTGTCTGTTTACAATCTATCGATAGTTTACAATTTGACTGTGACATACATATTATAAAGAATATTTAAGTATGTATATTAGTTGTGTAGTACCCATAATACAATAATACTTGCTAACTTTGGGACTGTATGACGCTGTATGGGATGTCTTACATGTAATATTTTTACTATTATTTACAAAAAGGTTTCAGGAAGTCGTGTGACTATTTACGAACACCGGCTCCTGGACTATTAGAAATCCTGTCCTCACTCTCACTATATCTATATAAATTGACGTAGCAATGCTTCCAATGAACGTTCAACAAAAGGACTTTGATCTCGTCCGGGCCTGTGTCCAAGATGTTTTAACTGATACTCACTACTGACAATATTAGTTCCACACACTTCGATAGGTATTGTTGAGGATAGAGAAAATGGTTAACTATAACGACTTATATGTTTTATTGTGAACAAGAAAATTATTGCAATAGACTATTTAACTAATATTGAAAATATTATATTTATCAAAAAAATATATAAGTAGACTATACATTGACAAAAACAAACTAAATTGTATTCGGTTGAAGCATTTGGAATTTTTAAGCTATTAAAAGTTTATCTCCGTCTCTTTCTTGAAAAAAGAAGTTTAGCATTATCCTAACGTCACCCCATGCGGTATTGCTGTCTCTGTCTAACAGGACATTTTTCATTTAAAATATTTAAAAAAAAAAGTGAACTACCCAATTGAAAACATATATTTTCTAAGAGGATAATAAAAAAATAAAACGTTTGTAGCATTTTTGAAGCTGGTAGGAATTTACAATATTATATATACGACTGATATTACATTTTGTATTGTTTCTGGAATGAACTCAATATTCATAAATAAGGGTGATGAAGTCATTTGCATCCTCTAAAATAGAACATTTTAACATAAAAGTATTATAAAGTAAAAAACTCACTTTTTCGCGATTAGTTGTGGTAAATATAATAATTTTTTTTTGTATCGGCGTTGCAAAGGCAAAAACAAAAATAAATACAAATGACGTCATTTGACAGATGCAAAATTTTGAAATAAGCAACTTTTTAATTCGCTGAAATGACTTGAAAATATTATATCCAAAAGGAAGAAACACAGGTCCCTCAGTTTTGTTTCTAGTTTCAAATCAACTTGTTAGCCAATTAGCCAACAATTTGTTAACCAATATACATCATGTTCTCACAGTTTGCTAAAAACCAACTTGATTAGCTTTTTTATTCTACTGCAATCAAAAAAAAAGTGCACTTAAATCGTATGCTGATTTCAAGATATTTCATTCTACCTTATAGAAAGTGCAGTGCGGGGTGGAGTTTACATGACAAGCATTTGACATATTGTTCATGTGAGAAACGAGACATTTTACCGCAAGCATTTTACGGCTCAGAGTCCACAAAATTTTGATAAATAATAACAATACCTGTAACATTCGACACAGCGCCATCTAGTCTCAAAGTAGGCAAGTATTAAGCTTGTATTATGGGTAAGTACTAGGCAACTGATATACATACAAAAATATTCTTTTTACTATATACGTACAGTCACGGAACAAATAAATATGTTCTTGCACACAAATATTTGTCTCGGGTGGGGATCGAACCCGAGACCTTTGGTTTTACAGTTAGGGTCTCCAAGCATTCAGCCAATCGGTCAGTCAAATATACACAGTCAGTTAAATAACATGTTAATGGGTACAACATTTCAATGGATAATAACATTGTTAAAAGGCCCAAAACAAATTGAAACATAAACCCACTAATACCTTATGTAAAAACCCATCTCGTTTTTACACAACTGTTTCTACCCATAACAAGTAAGTCGGAATATGATGTATGCTTTATTAAATCAAACCGTGCCCGCGGCCGCCTCGTGAAATATGGATCTTCTCCGTTGCAATTTAGACATTCAAATTCCGCCCGTAACTAGGAATCTCCTTCGCTGAAAATCTTGCTGTAAGAGATTTTTATTAAAAGTTAACCTTGATATATGACGGGACACATTTACGCGACGCTGATAAATCGACAGCGGAGAAAGGTGGAATAACGTAACCGATCAATATAATAAATATTAGGGATTCATTCAAACACCTTATTTATGGCTTTGGGATGCCGTTCAAGGGCAATTAGATTATGACCCGAGCGACTAAACCTTTCAGTCGATTGTGGAACAATTAAATAAATCATTGTTTCTATTTTATAAATAAGAAATATAAACTATTGGTCGAATGTACCCACCAAGACTTCTGCATATAAAGTTCTAATTCCTACGAGTACAATTCCTCCCATCCATTAACGTATGTTCCCATCATGGTCCTTTGTCTGTCATGGTTTTTGTTTGTCTTTGTTGAAAAAATTGTCATCACATTTAAACCAAAGGATGAGGAATGATCTTCGCTTCCTACGTCTTTGAGTATTAGCGGTCACAACTAGTTACATACTATTGCATGAAAGGCAGATACAAAAAAAAAGTATGGAAAAAGTTGACAAGATTTATCGGCTTTAAGCATCGATGTACCAATATAACTAGATGGGCCGTCCGCGTTCTAAAGTGTCCGCGCATAAAGTCATCCAAAACGCAATAAGTCCTCCAACCGACTTTTAGTCAATTTAATGGCTTAGCGCCGAATAAACGTGCGCGATGTCGACTTGTGTCGTGAAAATTTGTAAAACTACCCGTCAAAGACGCAAAAAAGAGCTGAACATTTAAATTTAACATTAGTTTATGCCTGCGGACGGTTATTCACGATTCACTTTTCACGATTTAATTCTCGTCCCATTCGCGTAAACAATGTCACACGTTCGACTAGTAATAAGAATTCGCAAAGACTGACCCGATCCGATGCGACACGCGTGGTGGTCGCGCGGTGCGGCTGATCCGAAGAAGTCTATTCTTGACCGTCTTATATTAGAATTCTTCTCAATGAATATATGTCATAAGCGTTATGGATAGAGCTCAATTTCCATGCTCCATGAAAGAAAAATAATCGTCCGAAGAAGTGAATTCTAAAAGGTCTTACATTAGAATTTCATAATGCGAATATATGTCATAAGTGTTACAAATAGAGCACAATTTTCTTGATTCAAGTAACAAAAGGTATATATAAGGTAACAAGCTGTAATACGCTACATTACGGCACAATATGGGCGGTTTTGTTTCGCCTTTAAACAGACGACTTCGCATCCTGTTAAAAATGGAAGATCATTGGCTTTAAGTCGTTGAACTTAGCAAGTGCGCGTCTTCTAGGCTGTTTCGGTGCTATAGTCACCCAAGTGACTGAATTAAAAGACGGTATCTGTGTGTAAGCTACATCATCATCATCATCATCAGCCCATTTTTACTCCACTGCAGGGGCTTAGGCCTCCCCCAGGGTGAGGAGGGGGGCTTGGAGCTTAAGTCCACCACGCTGCTTCACTGGGGGTTGGGAACTGTAACGACCGCCATCTATTGACAGCGTCCAGGACCGACTGCTTAACGTGCCCTCCGAAGCACGGTGTCAGTGATATTGTGTACTTAAGTCAGAAAAACTCATTGGTACACGCCCCGATTCGAACCATGGCCCTATGGGGCCTTATAAATTTGAGACAGGTTCGTTGCGCTCTGGGCTATCACGACAGTGTAAGCTACAACGAACACCAAAATACGCAGAAAGAATGGAGGAAACGACTCAGTGGTATTTGTTATTCCCGGGTGACGATGTTAAATTTTACTCATGGATGAACATAGAGATACCACGTCGTACCACAAAATTTGAGCACAAATATTTACGCTACAGACTAAATATACGCCAGCTGTTGTTTGGAAGTATTCACGGTGGAATAGAGCACATGTAAAATTCGTACTGTAAAAGCAAAATGACATATGGTCTGTTTTAATCGGATTTTCGTTCGTTTCGGAGTATGAGTTGTTCTGTCTTGATGATTCTGGTATCTAATGTTTTACTATAAAAGTTTCTAACGGAAACAGTGAACTTACTGGCAATTCCTTTCGGGAACGTCGCTGGGCAACGAATCGTAGAAGGGAGACATATGGTCTTGTTCCTTTGGATGTTGGAAACTCGCACTTGGCCAGTCTCTTATTTTAACACAAAAAATTGTTTTTATGTTACTTAAATATATGTTATTAGGGTTACCAATGGGAACTCTATTACTAAAACTCCGCTGTTTTTCCGTACGTTTTTCCTTCCGTCCATCTTTGCATTTTCTGAACCGTAATAGGTAGACACTTCTGAACCGTAATAGGTAGACACTTGAAGTTTTCACAGATTATGTATTACTATGGCCACTATAATAATTAATAATAAAAATAAAACTTAAAATTAAGGGGAGTCTTTATACTAGTCACGTGTTTTTTTTCAACGGTTGTGAGATAATTGCTTACACTTGAAATTTTCATGAAGTATATAACTACTATAGCCACTGTAACAACAAATAATAAAAATAAAATAAAGTTAAAAATTAAAGGGGGTCTACATTCGAGGAGCTTTTTTTTTATTGTGCGGTGGTACGGAACCCTTTGTGTACAGTTTTTGTTAGGCACGCTTCTGATCGCTTCTCACTACCTGTCTCACGACGTCGCTTCCGCTAACATTCTACACGCCTACTCCGTTCCCATGCTTATATGGTTTAGTTGAATTTGCAGTTTCGAATTTCCCTCGAGAAACGATAGTTTGGAAAGTTTATTGGTTACTTATTAATATGTATATGTACAGTACAACTGCAGATGATTTCGTGACAGTTGTATGCAAGGATATGCCTCAAAAGTTTGAAGAGCAAAAACAAGTATACAAATATGTATGACAGGATTATAAACTTTCTTCTCTTTTTGTCAGAAGGCCTTGTGAATATAGAACTTTTTGGATTAAATAAGGTAATGTTGAAACTGACACGATTCTACGCTCGTTTTCCATCTCGAAATTTAGAAACTCATTATAATTTTACCGAGACGTGTTATAATTAAGACTTTTCATTATTCGATGTTAAACATGATTACGGAAAATATTTCTTGGAACTAAAATAAGTATTTTAATTTATTTTCTTCGAAGCTAGATTATAGCGCTTATCTAAAGGCACGAGTAACCGACCCGTTTCTTTCTACTCTCGCTACTTGCCTCGAAGACTTTTGGCGTCTGTACTTGTGGACAGTGCGTCATTGTGATAATTATATTCATACCGTATCGCACATTTTAGAACCCCGTTCCTTTCAATTTTAGAATATGTCAATGCAACTTTAAAATTTTGGTCCAAGCGCTTTGTTTAACGTTTTAAATAATTTATGTTGCAGTCAAAGTAATAAATGCGTCTGATGTTTAACAATTACCGGCAAATATTAATAATTACTGCAATAATTGTTTGATCAAATGAATACTGACAGATTATCATATTTACTGATTTCATTAATAATTTGTTACCGTGTTTAGTGAAAGTAAACATCACAATCTGTATCACAAGATATTTTATCAATGTAATAAATTTATCCTTTTAACCCTGTGCGTTGGTATTAATAATTACCTGTAATTATTAGTCATTTTGAATTAATCATACTAACCATGACATATACATGACTGTGTTGACCGAATGCCGTGACAAATTAAACAGTCCACTGAAAGTTGTGAGACAAAAATACATATAGTTGAAAGCTTTCAAATATATAAATAACATTAAATATCACGTAGAACATGCGTAGCAAGGGCTATATATCTCGAAGAATGGAAATCGTTTATACTTGTGTCCCATTTCTCCCGTCCCTTATTGCTTTTACTTTGAAGAGATATCATGTTCGTACATTTCGATATAGCTCTTGGAGCACCTTTTTTGGATACAATAAAATATAATTTTCACGGAAAACCGGAGTGTTTCGTGAACCATTTGTATTATATTTGAGATATGTCGGCGATGAGAAATGATTTTTCACGTTACATTCAGTAAATACGATTCCAAATGAAATCGTTTTGCGTTTGTACTTAATTTCACTCTAATAAGCGTTTGCTTTTGGTTCCATTTTTATTATTATTTTTTTTAACTTTGTATTGATTTAGTACGTTTACAACCAAACGCTGTTTTCAATTTAATTTACTTTACTACGTATACAGTCTAAAAGTCAAATAAAATAGAAACAATGCGGGCAATTGGCCGCAATCTTTTATAAATCAAATTCAAGTATTAAATTTAAATTAAAAATAATAATAATAGCGTTTATTTCTATTATACACAACATGTACAAAACTTAATCTAGGTTAAAAAGTACAATTAAAATTATCTTAAAATGGCATGTGATAACCATGTGATAACTTCTCAGAGATTACGTACGTCTGTATGAATACCCACTATCAAGCTCATTACATAAGTAATTCATTCAAAAGTACTAAATTTTGTAAGATTTTACAATAAACTTACAAGTAATAAAACTTGTGAATAAATAAATTCAAGAATTACGTAAAACTTAAGCATATCACAATTCGAAAGAATATGTAAATGACAAAAATACTTGGAATTAAATTTCTCAACTCCACTTTGTTCTTAAAGGAGTGGTTTGTAGTGCCGTTATTGAAAGAAATAAATAGGTAAGCAACTTTAAGTTTTTTGCAATTTCTTTTTTTTTACAGTGGGCGCTTACGTACCTGCTTAAATATTAGAACTGTTAGAACAAGTTGAACCTCTTAGAAAATACACTAAACTTATATTTCCGACTAGCTTTTCGTCCGTAGCTACGCTTGCGTGGTCTATACATTTGTGTCGTTAATTCAGGTAGTGCTTTGACCACGACTTTAACAATAGTTAAGCAATAGCTTATCTAATTATTATTATCTAGTGTTTTGTGGGCGTGGTTCCTGAACGTATGAGATTCAGTGAAATCTTAAATAGCAGGATATAAGGATGAAGAGTGATGGAAGGCATGCGACCGATACGTCGCTATCACTGTTTGGTTTGTTTGTTACATTTTTTAGTACATTCAACTTTGTATAGAATCAAATCAAGGATATTCTGTAACGTATAAAATACAAAAAAGATTCTCCCAAACATATTATTTCGAAGTAAAGAATATTCTGCTGATTATTTATAAAAAATCCTTAGACCAAATAAATACTTTATTCATATCTTTTTTTTTTCATTACAAGCATATTATGTACAAGCCCCCGCCGCGTTCGTTACATAAAAACCAGAATAAAGCCTAATTTTACAGGTTCAGGTAAAAATTTCATTTCGAAAACAAAGCATAGGGCGTATAGACCGGAGCCCGTAAGCAAAAACGCAGGAGAAATTTTGATATAGTGATAGTATTTATAGTACTTGTAACATACTGCAATTAGTTATCTAGAAATATGTGCATTAAGAGGTTTCTAAAACCTTTTTTCGTATGAAGCTAGTTTTTTCACAAACAAAAATTGGAGTACCAGACTTATTAGCTAATAACATACTTGCATTACTGCTGACTCGCTGAACACCGGCATATTATCAACTTACTGGTACCATGTTATTATACTCTTTGTAATAATACGATTAAACTTTTATTTTCAATTCCATTCAATTAGTTCTTTTTTATACCCAACTGCAGAGGCTTAGGCCTCCCCTCAAGTTGCGGGGGCTTGGAGCTTAAAGCCACCACGCTGCTTCAATGCAGGTTGGCGGATTGTTACGACCGCCATCCATTGACAGCAACCGGGACCGACTGCTTAACGTGCTCTCCGAGACACGGAGTTTGTAATAGTTAATGTACTTAAGCAGAAAAAACTCATTGGTATACGCTTGAATTTGAGTCACGGTCACATGGCCTTATAGACCGGCCGGTCTTGTGTCGTGATAGCCCGAGCGCAGCGAACTTTTATTACATTTAACAATTTTACATAACTTTAACTAATGAGTGCAGACTACTTTTATGTATGTAATGCCTATGTTAGGAGACTCCATGCTTCCATAACTACAAACTTAAATAATAAATAAAATTAAATAATATGTTTAAATATTTCGTTAATAATTTTATACATTAATACGAGTATAAGTAAGAGTGTTCGTACGTATGTTTGTGCTTACGAGGGCACACATGTATGTATGCGGTGTGTATGTGTGTTTGTATTCGTTTGCGCATTTGCATGTACCTGATGGTTTTATCGAAGGAGCATTTCAGTTTACTAATCATTTAATTGCTTCCATTAAATCGTTATTTCTGTTTTAATTTCACAATTTTGTTGAGTATATTACATACTTAATTTTTTGTTTATTCAATTTGTGTTTGTAAAAACTAGTAGTTATTGCTGCTAGTTTACTCGTGCTACATTTTCGTGAAATTTTATCGAGACTTGCCAAAAATGAGAGTTTAGAAGGCCACGTTTGTCTAGTCTCGCCAATATTTTAGTACTCTCGGCTTTCAACGACGAGAGTTTTGCCAAGAGTGTAGAACGACTTCAAAGTGTACAAAAAGTTTAGGAATACAAAAAATTAACAAGTTTTGAAAAATTGTATTTCTATTAATTATTATTTTTTAAATAATCACAAATCCTTACGCCTTAACGCACTTATGGCAAGTTTACTGAACATTATTTGTGAATGAGTACGTTTAAAATTATATGTAATATATATTTGCCTTTCATACTGTCCAATAAAATATCGGATATCGGATTCACCAAAACAACCTTCAAGAAAGTTGTGACCATTCTTGGTGACGGTCTCCTGGACTACATGTCCGCGGCTTGGCTTAACGAAGTTGTCCCGACTCGGTACACAGGAAGCTCTGCATTACTAAGATAAAACGCCGCTAAATTACATCAGCGCCATCTTTCAAGCGGAACGGGAAATGTGCGGTAGTGCAATTAATTTTAACTCGTTTTCATCTGTACGAAGGCTCAGAATACAATTTAAATTATTTTATTTGGTTATTCTAAAATTATACTAAGAGCAAAATAATTAGACCAACGGAATTATGTGATCCTTTACACGGAAATAACTAAAAAGTCGGAAACATAGCTGCTGTGTATCCATAGACACATCACTACGTTTAGATAGGTTATCACTATAGTTAGGTTTATTAGGCTAAATAGATTGAAGTCAGGAATGGATTTAATACTGGTTTAATAGGTTTAATAGGTATTAAACATTCAAACACAAGCAAAGAATACAAGCAAGGCTATGATAGACTACTAGAGGTATGAAGTTATGTGATGATTCATCACATAACTCCAAAAATAAACGGACCACAGAGGTTTACATACAGTGGACATTTTAAGCCTAAACGAATCTTTGTTGTTTCATAAGCTTGTTTTAACTTCTTTTTGACTTTACTAACAATCAGGATCAGAATAAAACGTATTACCTATACGATTTAAATTTTTCTATAATACCTCAATATTTTATTAACTTTCGTCTTTACTCGTCTTACAATATAACGTTTTTCGTAACTTCATTAGGGTTAAATTAATTTGATCATCTTCTACATTTATAAGAGTATATAACTCAATTAGGCACCCTAAGTTGTTTTATTATTTTATCATAATGAAATTAATTATCTTTTACAAAAAATAAAAGCCTACTTCATAACTTTGCCTATAAATATAAACGCAAATTAAAAAGCAAAAAAATAATTGTTATTGCTACGACGAATTAATAAAGTCGGTCGCCAAATCATCCACATTATATTGTGCACTAAATTTGCTATTATAGTTTGTTATACTTGTAAATACACGTATTATCATTGTTTCAATTGTAATTACATGGTAATTACCCATTTAAAGTGTCTGAGTTAACACCGATTTCTTTGAAATAATAAAACATAATATTTTTAACTCTTTAGTATAAATTTATACACAGGCAAAGTTCTGAAGACGGTTTTTATATTTTGCTAACATTTATAAAAAAAATTAATTTTTAAATGGTAAGTAAAAGTAGCTTATTCATATTACGTAAAGGTAGGTCTTCTAAACACGCTACTCAAATGAGACAGCGACGACTTTTTTATGAAACTATTGATGAAAAAGACGATCGTTAAAAATAATCTACATATTTCGCGCTTTTCACCACTATAAGAGGACATTGAAAATCATCATCATCATCAGCCCATTTTCACCCCACTGCAGGGGCTTAGGCCTCCCCCAGGGTGAGGAGGGAAGCTTAGAGCTTAAGTCCACCACGCTGCTCCACTGCGGTTTGGGAACTGTAACAACCGCCATCTATTGACAGCGTCCGGGACCGACTGCTTAACGTGCCCTCCGAAGCACGGTGTCAGTGATAATTGTGTGCTTAAGTGAGAAAAACTCATTGGTACACCCCCGGATTCGAACCATGGCCCTATGGGGCCTTATAAATTTGAGACAGGTTCGTTGCGCTCTGGGCTATCACGACACATTGAAAATGAATATCAAAAATAAAAACTTATTATAATATTTCTCTCAAACAATTTTATTCAATTTTTGAAAAATGTTATGGATCAATTTTCGAAAATTTGGTACCATACGATGCCCCGCAAGCTCTTTCATATTTTGACACTACTGCCTTTTGTCTACCTTTATAACTTTCTGAAATGTAACCGAATCTCACTTTTCGGGGTAATCATTCAATGCCGATCTGGTAATCATTCAATGAAAAGGGCACCTGCCCAGCCCACAGTTTTCGACCGATTTCACAATTTCTTTTTCCAAACGCTAGACATTCTGCCTCTAGAGCTTTTTTTATTTTTGTCTTTCGTCTTTGAAACAATTAACTTTTTGTCCGAAAAATTGGGAAATTTCGTCTTTTTTTACATTTTTCGATATTCCGAAAAAATTTACGTACTAGAAAGTTTGGTACCATATGATGCCCCACAAACCCCTAGATCTTTCGTCCACCATCATAAATTTCGCAAATATAGCCGAATCGCACTCCCCCACAAAAAGGATCTGATAAACATTTTCAATGTTAAAATCAAAGCTTTCCTCTTTATAATATTATAGTATAGATAAAGTTAATGGTTTTCTTTATTGTCCGTTAGGGACTCTACGTTTTTAAAATAAATCTAGTGTAACGCTGATTCTACAAAGAAAATGACGTTTCATCCAAGTTTGTTTTAAATGTGTTACTACGGAGCGTCATCTTAAATTCCTACATGCTGCGAAGAACAAGAGAATTCTTCAAATATGAGTGGACTTGAAATATTTTTCTCGCGTTCATTCACTTTGAATTACGTGCGAAAAGCATTTAATCATACATACATTTCTTTAAATTTAGGCCAATAAATAATACCTAAAGAAAGACGAAACAAGAAAGAAAAACACATCTCGAATTCATCATATGAAATGAATACAAATACAAACAAAATAAATCACTAGCTAAAAGTTGCGTGTAAACACAGTATAATTTATATACCTGCGGTTCTACCGTTTGTGTTGTTATAGAAATTATTTATTGAGGTGAAACTATTCGTTGTGGAGTAAGAAAAAGTAGCACATAACTCACTGAGAGCAACCAGAAAGGTCGGGCTACGGCTTTATCCAGTGTGCGTGCCCGCTCACAGCTAGAAGGCCGTCTAAACACCTGAGCGAAATTCCCTGATTACCGAAGGGTTGGTGGGTTGAAGGTGTCCAAGTAAATTGTTAGCTAAATACACGATATGAGACACTTCTTATTCTCGCGATTTTGAAGCTATTGTCATATATCAGGGGTCGGCAATCTTTTAACATGGAAGAGCCAAGAGTTACAATTTACAAAGTTTCCAAGTTTTTAAAGAGCTACTATAAACATTTCAATGGCACTTGCTTGCTATTATATTTGATTTTAGATTTAAAATAAACTACGTTAAATATGAAATTGTGTTTATTCTTACAAAAACATACAAACGTTTTTGTATGAATAAACACTATTCATATTTTATTTTAGTAAGTAGCTGAGACATAAACATGGTACTCACTAATGGATCGATTGCACAATTTTTAACTGTCCTGACAATAAAATAATTAATTTTCCGTATGGACCTGCAGAGCGGGGTTGCCGACCCCTGTCATATATCATTAAAACTACAAGACATAGGGTTAATATATCGAATATTGCCTAAGGAAAGATAACTTTGCACCTTTTGTGACAGTAACGTAGAGCTGGCTAGTTGGAAGCCAAGCGCCTGTTTTAAAATACATAAATTGAATTTTAAAAAATTCAAAATTTGTATGTGTAAGAAGACGAGCCCGGGTTGCTTGGTTTTTTGACACAGATGAATGTGGGGTGAGTTTGTGTCGTACGTATGTAAGTATTTAATCGTGGTGGTAAATCGTGATTTAATTGTGGTCACGAAATATACCAATTCTTTCTTTGAGTCCATTATCTTTTACTTCAGCTCTCTTAAGGTTACAACCCTGAAGTTATTATAAAATTACAGAACATTACAACAAGAAGGAAGAGCATTATAACAAGATATATAATAAACATTTGATCGTGATAGCCCGTGCGCAGCGAACCTGTTTCGAGTTTATAAGGCCGTGCGGCTGTGGTTCAAATCCCGACGTGTACCAATGAAATTTTCTGATTTAGTACATAACTATTACTGCTCAGTGCCTCGGAGAGCACGTTAAGCTGTCGGTCCCAGGTGCCACCAACAGATGGCAGTCGTTAAAATCCACCAACCCACACTGGAGCAGCGTGGTGGATTGAGCTCCAAGCCCCCTTATCCTGAGGGGAGGCCTAAGCTCCTACAGTGGAGCATAATGGGCTGTTAGAATGGAAAAACAATACACTTGGGGAGGCGCCACGTACCGGTACATAAAAGGTAATGAATTCGAAGAAAGACTTGGTATATATTTCGTAACCACAATTATAGCACGACGATTAAAGACTTATATTCGTACGACATTATTCTATCCTTGCGACTTGAACTCCCACATTAGTCTATTAAAAAACCGTCGTATTTTAAACCAAGCGCTTGTCTTTTATCTATAGCCAGCGCTACAGTACTGTGAACATATTGAGGCCTATACAGGGTAAGATTTTAGTCACCAGCCAAATTGTAATGTATTGATCTTTGGCAAAATACCGATGGCCGACTTGTTTTCTTTTAGTATCGTTTAATAGAAAAATATTGACATATGACTACAGAAACATTTCCCGAAAAAACCAATAACTCTAGTCACCGGGGCAGCGCGCCGTCCCGTTGCGGTTCAAGGTCTCGACCGCGTACGTTTACTATAGCATTAAGAAAGCAACCAAACGTTCTAAAATAAAACTATAGATAAAATAGTTTATCAATAAAATGTAACCTATGTTTTTTTTAACGTAATGAGGTCTATTGGTGATACCTAACATCTAGACAAAATTTGGCTGGTGACTAAAATCTCACCTTGTATAAAATTAATCACTCAAGATTGTCTTGAGAAGGGTAACAGCTGAGTGCGTGTTCATACATGATAACAATTTTAGATGACGTCAACTAACGTGCATACTAAATCGCCTTCAATTGTGTCATACTAGAGATGCGTTTATTAATTAATACTGACTTAAGATGGTTTTAAGATCGATTCCAAACTTTAGTATGATTTATTAATACCGGCCTGAGTGCCAAAGACGAAATGTTTTGTTTTCAAGACCCTGACTACCATAGAGTAAATAAATTTGACAGCAGCGTTTGGTTTTAATCATGTTTTAATAGAGTCAGAAATGTCGCTTCATAATATGGAAACTGTGAAACGCAATTTCGCGGGGTTGAAGGTCGGCGCGCGGGGGCCTCGCGAACTGAAACTCGGACTGAAACTCACCGTCTCACCAACTACCTTGAGTATGAGTGGTTAGACGGTAAGCGCAGAAGAGGGCTTATAGGCAATTCGTACTGCTATGCCGACGACGAATTCGTCAAATAGTTAAAACTGCCATATTCTCAAAGTATGCATTGAGGATTATTTATGTTAGGTTATCGAGATCTATTGGTAATATTGGTATGGTAGTTCATCTGTCCGTATATCCGTTCGCGCTCTGACATCTTTGTTTTTTAACGGAAATTAGGGAGAAAGGTATCGTTTGACCTCCAATTTTGTAAGTATTTTGGAACTGATTGGAGCAATTTGAGCAAGTAAGGGTTTTGTTATTCATCAACGGATTTTTTAGAAATTTTGCACAGAAGTTCCTTTCGACGTCTAGTTTTGCAAGTACCATTTTGAAGCGGATTGGAATAAATGAATCAAATAGAGCAAGTAAGAATTTTGTTATTTTCCAAACGATTTTTTAAGTTGGTACAGAGATTCCATTTGACCTCTAGTTTTGCAAAAAATCAATTTGGAGGTAGTGGGAACAAATGGATCAAGTGAATGTTTCTTTATTTATCGCCAATTTTTTTTCGAAGCTTGGTACAGAAGGTGCTTTTGAGCTAAAATTTTTATAAGTATTATTTTGGAGCTAATTGAAAGAAATGTAAAAGTTTTGTTATTTTCCAACGAATTTTTTTAAACATAGCACAAAAGTTCCGTTTCATGACTTTTTGTGACGTTTCATGACATTTCAGAACCTTTAATATGACACTTCGTGACGGTACATGACATCTCATAAAATCAGCGATGCTTATTAATATTTTATGTTTGGCTTGTTCATTTTGTAAACTTGACCATCATTCTATTGTTATTACAAAAATAATATTGCAAAACAGTTAGATTGAAAGGGAAACATGAGTTGCAAACATTTTCAAGTCAAAAGGAAACCGCGCTATTCGTTTCCATACAAGTCTGTGTAGACAATATTGCAAACCTAGAATTCATTAAATTGATCGACAGGTATCCAAGTCACGTGTACCTTACCTAACACGTGATTAATATTTGAATGGATGTATAATTTTTATGCTATTCCAGACCCGCGTCTATCGTGTCACAAGGCTTTATCTATTGTCGCGGTAAACGCAGATGTGGTAAGGCCATTATCGCTCTGCGTAACGACAGATGTAACCATAGACATATATATACTAGCGTAGGAGACCAACTGACATCTAAACATCGCATGACCGAAACGGAAATGAGTATGTGTGCAAAATTCACATGTGGTTGAGCCAGTTTTAGTGATGTGCATAGGTGTTTTTTATGTTATCGATAGCACGTAGTACTTTCATGATAATGTGTCGTTGAAATTACCGCGTTATCATAAGTCGAAATCGGCAATCCTATTTATTATTTTGAATCTGCTATACTACATAATTTTTGTTTTGAGTTACTTTTCCTAACTTTTAGTTTTTTAAAATGACAAATCATCAATCAGTCAATTCAAATGCCATTTCCTTTACTCCAATAAATATTTTTTTTTTTGTTAACAGTTGATAATAAAAAATTTGCAGAAGTATAGAAAGCGTTAACATCATTATGGAAATTTTAATATTTAGTTGAATACAAGCCAAGTAATAAATAAAACAATATAAAAAAACGATTTTTATTTTTAATAACAATACGTCACGTTGCAACGCATAACAACAAAATTTTAACGCTTTGTAAACAAAAAAATGAGAAAGTACAAAACAAAAACATTTACAATGGAGAAGTTCATGACGTTCAAAATATACAATTTAACTCGATAGAATTGAAAGATAAACCAAAACTAATAAAACAGTAAAGGTTTTTTTTTTAAATTCGTCAATAAATGACTGAGAAATAAATTATTGATATTTATTAAATTGACGAACGCTTAGCCTAGTGGGTAGCGACCCTGCCTACGAAGCTGGAGGTCCCGGGTTCGAATCCTAGGTCGGGTCAGTATTTATATGATGAATATCGATACTGGTACCGGGTCTTGGTTGTTATATGTATGTAGTGTCTTCGCTTGGTACCCAAAACACAAGCTAACGTTTAGTTTGGGACGTAGTCGTTGTTGTGATGTATACATTATTATTATTATTATTATTATTATTATGTATTTTCGTGCGGTTTGACTGGTGGCTTCTTACTGCCCATGACGTCACATTGTCTACTCGATTGAGTGTCGCGTCGTCTCACTACACCACAAATTATGCCTTGGATGCCTTGGACTAGTCTATAATATCTTTTGTTTCTTTATGTAATAGGTAATTAAGTTTTATTTGAATATAAAGGAACAAGTTTTTGTAAAAGACAAAGTGATAATTTGCCTAAAATTGATATTTTCACTGTGATAGACTTTTTTTCAAATTTATTTTATATTAGTGCTGAAATAAAGGTTTAGGCTCTAAAGTTGAAGGTCCTGGTGATATATCTCGGTAAACGTACGCTGACACCGATCGCTTGGTCTTCAGATTGACCTGTACAGAAATTACAGTTGGCATAAATGCTCTGACTTTAGATATTAAGTATTATTAGTATATTACTTAATATACTTAGTAAGCACATATGAAAAAAAAGAAACCCCTAACGGCACAAATTCAGTAGGTATAGATCCTTTCTTCAAAAGTCGTCGGTGATTTAGTTAGACAAAACAGTTATCCGTAAAACGTCTACTGCAAACCAAAGAATGTTTTCGAGGAGTCCCACCTGTTCTATTTAACATTTTTTCCATTGTTCTATGCTAACCGTGTTTACAAGAAACCTGGATATTATGAAATAGTCATCATTATCAGGAAGCATTTTTTAACACCGCAGTTTCTTGGAGGAAAATGAGGTTAAACTATTGTATACAGTAGTTTTGTCATTCAAAGTTAAATTATTTACGACGTTCATAATCAGAGAACAGATAGAACGTCAGACTTTAAATCATAAATAAATAACTATTAAAATTAAATAGAGCATCAGATTTTAAATCATAAATAAATAACGATTAAAATTAATTGTGTATATATCTTATATTTTCATTTGAAAAAGTCTTGTATTTACATATATACCCTATGTGTAGTATATATGTATAGATGTCATACTTTCTCTTACAATGTGCTGCCAGGCTAAATAAACCTCACAATATGTTTAAAAACAGTTGACGACATTATTCCAGTGGAACAGGTGCAATTAGGTAATATCAAATTTACAAAATATTTATATTTGAAAATATCGACATATCGATAGATTTTGTGTAATCCCTATGCTTAATTGTTTGATTGTAATTTTACACAATATTTTTGTATCGTACACATAATTGTTTAAAATAACAAATTATTTACAAAATAAAGTATTTACCGTATACTACTGATGTATAACCAAGTAAATTTAGGATCGCTTTTTATAAAAATAAGCATTAAGATAACAGTATGTTATTGGCAGTACTTACATGTGAAATTTCTCTTTATTTGGATTATTATCATATGTTACAGTGCAATCTAAAACTGAACACGACATCATTTTTATCACAAGAATTAATTTTTGTAGAATTCAAAACGGTTATAACACAAAATAGAAAACAAAGCTGGACCTTATTTTGACAAGTGAGTAATGAAGACTAAATGTGTTCAAAGAGGTTTTATGTCAGATTTTCTTGCATTTCTTTCTCGCATGTAGGATTTCCGCAAAGAGCTGGATGTCATTCGCACACTGTGTTCCTCTCTTACGCTAGTATATATACCTTTATGGATGTAACACTATCGATCGGACAGGTGTTTTTCCCATAGACATAATAGAATATAGTGAGAAAGCTAGACTCCCAAATGCGGGTCTCGACAGAAAGAGACAGAGAATAAATGTACCTCGATTTATACGGAATTATACTAAGTCTATCTCTTTTTATTTTGAGCATTCGCAGTTAATAGCTCTTTTATTGACAGCTGTGACTATGAAATGAGTGTCCTGCGACTTAAAAGTAAAAAAGGATACATCTAAGCACAGTTATTTTCCTTCCTTTTTCCTCCCATGCCCAACCGTTACATACAGGGCTTTATAGAGCTTACTTTTTCTATCTAGTCATATTATCTCTTTGGTTCTCCCACACACACTGAGAAAAATGTAATAGGTTTTTGTTCGTAAATACGGATAATATTAGCCTACTACTCATAAAAACGGACCAGGAGGCGTTACCAATGATTCGTCAGGAGAAAATATCATGTTAATCATTGTGAACCATATTTATTTATTACAGATTTGAAAAGTAACATATTCAGACTATCTTTCTTCGGGACACATATAGAATATGCGAATAATGATCTGTTTACATTAAGCCTAATATTATGCCATTACTGACAAAACCCATTTTTCTCAGTGCATCAATGGAAATTATTGGAGTCTAAATTGAAGTTAGCTCGCTAACTTCGGTTGCGGTCCCTTATATGCGTCGTATATTATAATGAATCTGTAGTTTGAGATGAACATGTATCTATATTATTTCATCATTTAAATTTTTTGGGCAATTTTTTTCAGGGTCCACACAATATAAAAGATACTACCCGGTTACGTTACTATTAAGATTGGACGTTTGGTTGTTGAGCTGCATAGTGCGCTACTACTGTGTTATCATTTTTAGTAGATTTTTACAATTTAGTTATTTTAAGACTTCAAATTAAAATTATAGGTATTAAAATAGTTTTCAAAATTCAAATAATAATTTCGTGATTTTTGTAAAATATATCCTAAGATTATTTATAATACAATTTATCTTTTTTATTTCTTTGTCTTTTCTATTTATAACAATAATCTGTATTCGTATTTTTCTGCGACTTGACAATTGCAACTCTCTATTCGGTATATCGTATCGTACACAAAACATTAATTAAAAATACAAAACTTCAGATTTTTTTTCAGACCTAAGTTCAGACCCAAAACGCCCAATCTTAATAGCAACGCGCTAAAGATATCCGTTATGCTTGAATTAGAGGCTACATTAACTTGTCCGCAAGTGTAGAAGCTTGAACTATCGCGACACACCTTAACATTATAATTTTAGTATAACAAGTAGGTATCAAGTCAAAACTACGTGAGGTAGGTACATAGGTGTAACTTGAGAGAAGTGGAACTTTTGTTTAATGTTTTTTTTAGGTTTTTAATTAAATTAAAAATAGTCCATTTACATAAATTTTATTGAGTTTTTTGTTAAGATCACTTTATTGATTGTGCGATCGAGATTTCAGATTAACATTTATTGAAATTAAAAAATACACTCATTTAAAACTGTGAGTGCTTTCACAGCATTTCGCGTTGTTGCGTGTCTTTAACGTTAATCATTGATACTTCCCTGTCACTTGTTTTGCTTCAATAATATATTTACCCTTCCGCTTTCCCGGTATTATTTTTCTGTTTGCACACGGATGTTTTTTTATTCAGGTTCGACTAATTAGGTACCTAGTCAATTACAATTTTCTCAACAATATTTTCAACGTACAAACACTACTAAGTAACAATTTAATAATAGTATGTATACACAACGTCTAATTACGAAATGGCCATCAAGAATTCATGATATCCTACGACACAACTATGACATTTAACGGAAATTTTAGTGAATGGAATTTCAGATACAAATGTGTTCAAAGTCTCAGTTAACTTAAAGGCGAGTACATCTAATATCAGTGAAATTACGGAAATTGGATATCAGCTGGCAGCCAATAAAATAAAATTGCTGCGTTCTATTAAGTTTTCTGTCCCACTTTGGAGCGACTGTGTCAGTTGTCACTATTGCTTGCAATATCGTTATAATGGTATCTCGCATTGAAAAACTGAATTCAGACTCTATTCTAATAGCATAAGGTCGATTTTATATTCCATTATTTAAAACATCCGCTAATTTGTAGTCAAATCGCATCCAACTTTGTACAGCGCCGACTGTACCGATGCCGTGCCGATTTGTTTGGTATTAATGTAAAGTGACGGTTGACGGCCTTCGTGGTATTACCTCACCCTATTCTTCGGCCCCCCTTCGGGATTCACCGAATGGGGGCTTGTGGAGAGCGGATATATGAAAAGAAAAGGAGCAGACCTTTACATTCTACACGCGTTTTACTTGAAAAATAAGGCCCGCAATTCACAACCAGCGCTCAACACATTTCATCGTCGAAACCTTCGAAATTCGCTTCAAAAAGATTGGAAAATTTTATTGGAAAAGTTAAGTGACTTACCGTTGTGAATCTTCAGCGAACGGTGCTCTGCCAAAATTAAGGACCATGGAGAAATTAGCGTGCTCCCTTTATGGACATCGTATAAATAATGGATACACTCAAATATGCAACATACGTACCTAACACGCTTTTCTTTTGAGAGGGACAATATTGAGAGTGATTCACAATCGATGACAGATGATACAGTAATGTCATGACAGTCTTGTGGTAGCGAGCCCGCTTTTTGTTTAGAAGGTCGTGGTTCGAATCCCATGGCGTGTACAAACCGATGAGTTTTCTCTAACTTAAATATACAGCTATCGATCTGAGTAGCCGTCATCGGATGGCAGTCCTTAAAAATCCACCAACCTACACTGGAACAGCGCGTGGTGGATTAAACTCCAAGCATCTTCATCCCGAGGGAGGCCTAAGCCCATGCATTAGGGCATTAATGGGCTAATAATATTTTTGAGTTAAATTCAAAACACTCTTTTTCACTGCGAGTGTGTAAGTTTACCTTTAGACTGCTTTTCGTGCTAGTGAAGAGTAAAATATATTTCGATTGTAGCGATAAAAAAGCATAGTATTTTGATTATAGAATTTCGTAATTCGTTAGGATATTTTACCAATACGGTAATTTAATTTTGTTTTGATGACGTCAATGGGTTTTGTTTAAATAGGCCAAAGGGATTGGCTTTCAGGGAAAACGGGGCCAAAACTGGGGTAGACCCATTGAAAAACAATACGAAATAGTCGTAACCCGACACGTGCCTCTCAAATAGTGAGAATGTATTATGTATTTGCGTTCGCCTTTATTATTTACGAATTCACCCCCCTCCCCGATGTGTAAGCGAAATAGCTTGTTTGTTTACACGAGATTTGTTGTTTAACGCGTTTACTTTATTTTTTGTGAGGTTTTGTCGTGTTTATTTAATCTCGTAAAGTCGTATTGAGATGTTGAATATGTCTTACGCAAATTAGGTTTTTGAAATTGTATTTCTTTTTAAGGGCGTTATGCAGACGCTTGAAGGATGGAACTTTATATGTTGGTTCAAATTTGTGAACTTATTTTCCACAAATTTTAGGTTTTTGTACAAACCTTACGAAACTGTTGAAACGATCAACAATGTCAGTTAGAAACATTAAAGAAAAATAATTTTGATAGTCGCATGTTATATTTCATCAACTGAAACGCAGAAATGTGATTATGAAAAATTAAAATTATTTTCTGTATGTGTGGTGGCTCCATCTACTATTAAATAGCCGTATAAGACAGACAGCGTCCCATCTTAATTTTATTTTCACGTTTCGTTTTCTTAAAGAGGAGCTTCCTATTTTTATCAAATTTCAACCCTATACATAATAGATACTATAAAATTTCTCATCATACTACGATTCCCTGAAAATCAGTACCAAACACGAAATTGGTATGAAACAGTCAACTAAGTTAAAACTCGGAATGTACGACCGCGCGAGTTGATTAAGCTCTAAGCTAGTAAGCAGCCCGCAGTTAATTATCTGTTTATTGTACCGCGCAATTTTCAGCGAACTTCGGATTGTTTGTAATCGGGCGTCGTCGGCAACCATCGGAAGTCGTCGGCAAAGCATAACTTCTCGATCCAATTATAAATTGCGTATATTGCCCGATGCCACTCACTGACCTACTTTTGTATTAAATTACTCCTTGGAAGCCGAAATTACGCGGATGATCTGCGGTCTAATTTGGTAATATCGAAGTTTTCTGAAATTCCATTATGTGTTCAATACTTGTTTAAGCTTGGGATTAAAGTAGGAAAATTTAAAACTCGATTTCATTGTTTAATTATTTCTCGACGAATAAAAACAGAGCTACAAAGACTGAGAACATGCATACAAACGAACGTTTCACTGTCTTACCGTCCATACCATAATTACCATCAGCTCATTAATGTCTCACTGTAGGGCTTAGGCCTCCTCTCGGGATAAGGGAGCTGGGCTGATAAAATTCACCATGCGGCTCCTGCGAGTTGGTGGGTTTTAAAGACTGCCATCTATTGTTGGCAACCAGGACCGACGGCTTAACGTGTTCTTCGAGGCACAGAGTCAGTGATAGTTATGTACATAAGTTAGAAATTATTTACAGATTTTGCGCTTCTCGCAACTGTCGGAAGACATTGCAAATGAACACCAAAAACAAAAACCTATAACAACTTTTTGTCAAACAATTTTATTAAGTTTATCGAAAAACGTTATGGACCAATTTTCGAAAATTTGGCCATGTTACGTTACACTTCATTTATTTGTAAAACTACAAAGATGTTTGATTACAGTTCTCTCTTTTTCAATACCTTTTATTTTTATGGGTCTTAAAGAAATAAGCTCATTTTTATTGCGCCAGAAGATCCTGGAAGATCGAGATCTGTGGTTATTTATAAATAATAAAAAACGGTTTCTTGCATATCTCATGTATTTTGTGACATCCTACCCAGCTCACTTATTTTAAGGGTTTCGTAACCAAAGGGAACCAATGAGGTGTGTAATACTATAGCCGCTATAACAACAAATAATAAAGTTAATTAAATCAAAAATTAAAGGGGTCCCCATACAAGAAACTGGTTTTTTTAGCATTTTGGTGATTGGTAGTTGTGAGATCATTGCTTACATTTAAAATTTTCATGAAGTATGTACTACTATGGCCGCTGTAACAATATATATTTTTAAAACAAAGTTAAAAATTAAAGAATGTTTCCATACAAGATATGTGTATTTCTTTATTGCACGGTGGTATGGAACCCTTTATGTGCGACTCCGACTCACTTGTTTCATTTTACTGCTCTTAAAATGGTAAATTTATAATACATCATGTATATCCTATATTTTGAACATATTTAAATGAGAAATATCATAAAATCAGTTTCCGTAGCTTTAAACAGACAAAACACGTTCCGTATACGTCACTCCGTTACAATTTCATAGCGTTATATCTTACTATGTACCTATGTATGGTTATATGTAGTCTACATAATCAAATCCAAATAAATAGCATAGTCTCTCAATAAATCTATATATGATCTAATAAAACTCTTTTTTTGTTAACTGTTTAATACTTGTAAAGGACACTCGACAGAGACTATCTGTGCCACCTTGTGGCGAAAACACGAATCATAAAATTTATTCTGCCATCCGAATTGAAACTCATCGAATAAATATCGTACGGTTTTGGTAATTACGGAGATTATTCGGTGAAATGTGGAACTGGCCAGAGCAATTTTTCCTTTGTCGTATATCGGGGTCCGGTGGAAAAGTCCGCTCGGCCTGTAACGTTGACCGGAAAATGAATTTAATGACTTCATTTGAATTCATTTCAGTGATACCGCTCTGCCTCTCGTTAGTACTGATGTACACTTTAATTGGTCAAAGTTATGACCCTCACAGTCTTTTTGGCGAATGTTAAACAAATGAGAGCGTTATGATATAATAATATGTATTACAACTACAGAACCAAAGGTCACGGGTTCGATTCCTGCCCGGGACAAATCTTTGTGCGCATGAAAATGTCTTTTTGTTTCATGCCTGGGTATAAAATATCTATTTAAGTTAAAGTTCTTAAAATCTATTTAAGTTTAAAGAATATTTAAGAATACATATCAGTTGTCTGGTACCCATAATACAAGTTTTGCTTAGTAGGGACTAGATGGCGCTGTGTGAGATGTCTCAGGTGTTTTTTGAGTTCTGTAGCCAAATAGTGAAAACGGAATTCTTATAATATCTTTTCATCTGTTGGACGTGTGGCACAAATTTATATCCTCGCCATCTTGCCATCATTCCTGATATTTCACAAATCTTATATAATATTAATTCACACAAATATTTATCCCGGACGGGAATCGAACCCGCGACCCTCGGCTTAGCAGTTAGGGTCTCTAACCACTCGGCCATTCGGTCAATCAAACTATGAATGGACCCATTCAGCTTTTTAGCCTAACATTTTTATCCATCTTCGCGGGTATTAAAACGATCTTTTGCGTGCCTAGTCTAGTCTGTCAAAGTTCTTTGGTACACGCGAGCCTACTTCCGGTCCGTTAGGGAGGAAATGCAAACAGAGAAAATCTCAAGTCGAAAAACTCGCCGCGATTGAATACTTTCCACGGATTCTGCAATCTCGTGTCTATTTAAAGAGAGATTCGGCCGTTTTATTCGGTCGTCACTTTTTCCATAGTTTTTTCACGAAAATTATTTCATGATTTTAGTACATATGTTTGACTTTGCGATCGTTGTTTATGTATAAAAATATGAATTCTATCGGTGCTGTCTCTACACAGTTTAATTCCATACAAATATTCTATAGAATCTTCAGTAACTTTTATTAAGGCTATCAAATTTATATCAAAATTATAACTTCATTTATGCGAAAATTAAAAATATGAAATGACCCAAAACTAATAAACGTGTTTTCTAGTATATGTTTTTTGACTGACCGATTGACCAAGTGGTTAGACACCCTAACTCTTACCAAAGGACGCGAGTTCGATGCCCGCTCGAGACATCTATCTGTGTGAATGAACATGTCTATTTATTCCGTGTCTGGGTGTAAAGTGTCTATATATGTATAAATTATGAAACATATTTAAGTAGGTATGCATTTAAAGTGTCTAGTATAATATAAGCGTAATACTTGCTTACTTTGGGACTAGATGGCGCTATGTGGGATGTCCCAAGTATTATTATTATCATTTTAATATTTTGATACATCACAAGAAAAAAAAAACTTAAATTGGTGGGGTTGTTTCTCGATTTTTTTTATTTTTAACAACATTATGTGAAAACACAATTAGTTTCATGTTGAATATGTGAAAAATGAAACAATGTTGAAAAAATAACCCCGCGCATTTAAGTTTTTTTTTCTTAATATGATGTATCAAAATATTAAAATAATTAAAAACTTATAAACCTAGTTTTTGTTCATCTGAATACCATATAATTTTTTTGAGGCAATCGGTAGGGGTTTGATTGTATCGAATGTTGCCAATACACACCCATCTTAAGTCATTATGTAGCCGCATCGATACACCGCAAAGTAAATGCGTAGAATCTGAAAAAAACATTCAAAACAGCACAACCCTGATCAATCGGGCGTCCACGATGTCCTAACAATTTGACGCCCAGCACTCAAGTCAATGACCCGATCCTAGTTTCCCCCTTCCCCACAGCGAACTCGGTTTATCACAAATTTATCATAAGTCTCGGAGTCCACTTGTGAACTTTCAAGTGAAAAGGGGAAAATCTCGAGTAGGAACGAATGAATCGGAGCATATTCACGATTTCGAGTGCACGAAATACACGCATGCCGAATTTATTTGTAACGCGATAAATTGAATCGCCTTATCCCGACCTGATTGAAGCTTTACTTGCCCTCGTACAACCTTTTTTGGCAGCTTGTGATTATCGTTTCGAATATTAAAAATGTAAACTCTTTGGTGAAAATGACTTTAGTCTATTGCGATGCTGACAAAGAGTTTCAAATTACTAGAGCGGTCGTTAGATAGAATTTACAAACAAACGTAGCGACGAATCCCTTCGATCGAGAAGTAGAGGGATTTCTTTAAACAATTAATGCAATTATTTAGTAAGTGGTTGCGTTTTTTTTAACTACATTATAACAATGATGTATTTCCATAGTATTTCACGGTCGAGCTATTAAAATACATTCTAATCAGTAACAGGTGGCGTTTTACGATATGAATTTTTTTTCTCTCTTGAATCGTCTTATCTGAACGTTAAGAAAAACTTAATAATCGAATTATAATAGAATTATAATATTTTCGAAAATAAATTAATGACGATTTCCGTTTACGTAAAGTGCACTGATATCTAATTGTATGGACAGGACAACAGCGACTGAAACACTTTGTGACAATTAGCACAAACTCAGATCACTGCTTGCATGTCCTGTCTTGTACGGAATCTATATAATTTAATGTCTTTGAATGCAAACAAGAAATTCTAGTACATAACGACTGATTAAATAGTCTCACTTCATTAAGACATGAATTGTAAGCAAATTAATTATATTTAGTGAGGTAGAGGTAGTAATAATAATAATAACGTATGCACCTCACAACAACCTCTAGGCCCCAAACTAAGTACTAGCTTGTATTTTGGGTACCTAGCGAAGACACCACATACATATAACAACCAAGACCCGGTACCAGTATCAATATTCATCATACTAACCAAATACCTATAGTGAAATAGAACAAATAGAAAAGTAATATAGTAATAGCCACTAACGAGGGTATCGATTTGATATCGATAGTAAATCGAAGAAGGCGTCCGATTTATTAATTCTTAATGAAATCGAGTTAATTAGGCAAGTTTCATTCACCGATACATTATTACTTATATGCGGCATCACCATGCTCATGGCTTGTTAATTTTTGTGACGGATTCACTTCACGTAGTGATATTTAAAAGTCTATCTTTCTAGTGGCACAGTTTTCTGCACTCTATACCGCTTCTAAACTCTGTAATAATACAACATAAATTATTTTGAGAAGATAGTTAAAATTTCCAGAAATATGCTTCAAGATGAATGAAGGAATTTTGAATTGGGCTTCTGATGGTAATTAAAATTAAAAGTAATTAGGTTGTGGAATAATCTTCTCAAAACATCAGTTTTTTTTTATATTTACGAATTTGCCAAATATTTATGAAAATTCATCTGACGTTGAAATTGTCCCTGTGACGTCATCTGCACGGTTGCGCTATTGCGCTGCTTTCCACAGTAAAAAACGAAAGCTAAAACTATGTAAAAAATATAGACGTAAGATATCAAAAATTGTAATCCTCATGAATCAATAAAAATATAATGACTTTATTAAGTCTAAAATAATGTAATTAGGAAACATCTGTCTAAATGACTTCACAGGAAAATTTTACATCTCAATTTTTGAGTAAAAATAAATTAGATAATTACAGAGTTAATCTTCTATAAGAGGAAGGTATAGAGCGGTTTATATTTTTGGAAAAAAATTAGGTTCAAGCCCATTGTAAATACTTTAAATTACTATTTTCACCATGAAAATTAGATCGATAGTGAACATATAACCCGCACGAAAGTACGCTCAGCACAATCCAACTGAAGAGTTTGTTCCGTGTCTAGCCATTTCAATCTTACCTTCGGCCTTGCCTTTTAAAGACGTCCAACCAGGCAGCTCACTCTAACGACTGACATACCAAAAGCATCAATCACTCGTGCTCCGACAGATAGCGGGTCGAGATTTCCTGTTTTACCGACGCAGCTTGGTACACCTGTCCTAGAGCTTGTTTTACAGAGCGTGCACTTGACGTGCCCTCGACACCGCCACCCCTGTTCCGTTCTCCTGAATAATATATTCCCTCACCACGAGAAGCGGCTCAGGTTTCTTCGAATCTTTAAAAGTGACATAACACGTACACATGTATTGGGCTTAGACCAAAATTTCATAGTTGCGCTAATGGTTATTATTAAAATGAAAGAAATAAGGTACTAGAATAACTCCAAAATATCTAATTTTTTTACAAATTCACAGATATTTATAAAAATTCGTCTAACGTCGTAATGAGTGAGTCATGTCATTTTTGCATTCTATAGAAATATGGTATATTTATTAAGAAATACTAATAAGTTAAAGAATTTTATTGATATCTACAGAAATGCCGAAGATACAAATTTAAAAAAAAATTGTGCTATGACGTCACTCGGTTACATTGCTAGCAGGTTCTCCAAGACATGTCCATGACCATTCATTGCAAAATTTTAGAGATCTATGTGCATGAGTCAACGTCCAGTGACTGAAATGATGATGATAGATGGTGATGTTATAAAGATATTTTTGATTAGGAGCATTAGCTCCTAAACTTACTGCCTTCTTTTCGAAGATTCCTGAAGAATCAAGAAGCGTGAACCAAACTAAATCACGGATTCCCACTTCGGTAAGACTGAACGGCATAATGTATGTGTTTCTAGACAATTGTTCTGTGTTTCGGCTATTTAGAATGCGGTCCACTTCTAGCTGCGGTAACAACTCATCTAAGCATAAACAATATTAAATCTATAACGCGCGAATATTTACCGAACTGTTTCACGCTTCATTTCTAGATATGCGTACACTCGTAGAATAAAGCTGTTATTTCATAAATCAAACTAATTACAAACGTGGAAAATTACTGCTTAATAGCATTTAATTTATCTTAAAATATCTCATGTACAAATATTTACGTTCAAAAATTACTTTCCAAACATGCGAACGGTGAGAAAATCAGCGCGTTACATCCTCTTAAGTTATTTATGTTTTGAATTATGAAAAGCGATGCTCATTATTCGGCTTTGAAATAACAGAAATCAGGTCTCAAGGCTTATAACGAGGAAGTAAATATAAACAAGCGTGGCAAATAATATTTTTTTTTTGTAAAAGTACTTAAATAAACAAAAAATCGCAAACTCGTTAGTTAAAAGCATTTGTTTGATCTTATGAACTATTTCACGTGAAAAATTCACAAGTTTTGCAATTTCCGCAACCATCGGAGGCATTGAAAATAACTTTAGAAGTTTTAGAAAAAATTAAAATTCACGTACCTATAGTGCTAACGAGTTCGCTTTTGAGCAGACAGCATCACACTGACCATAGAGAAGTGTGACACTGACGTTTGATACAACTCAGCAATTACACATATACATATTGCCACATATACCACGCCCATATCCATAAATACTAGTTTTTTTTTAATTTGTCAATTTTCAGGGCCCACCTACAGACCGCAATTATCAACCGATTTCTAAATTGTTTTCACCATTCGTTAGTCAATTTAGTTCCTCAGATGTGCGTTTTTGGCCAACTCTCGATAACTCAAATATTTTCGAAAATATTTTTGTAAAAAGCGACACCCGAAAATCCCCATTTATTCAGTCATATTTCCAATTAAAAAAAAATACCAACAGATTTTCAAAATTCTAACGGATATGCGTGCCTCGATAAATTTTGCAACTTTTGAAACCCCTAGGACCCCAACCCTTTCGTTATCCTCTAAGATATAGGCAAATTTACGTCTTTGCGTGATATCTGGCGGTGAATAGCGATAAATGCTTAAATTGAATGTCAGTACTGAATCATTGCGCGCGAGTCGTACTCGCACTTGGCCAGTATTTTAATTTTAAATAACTACTAGAAACTCAATTATAATATTATATATTTACAATCTTATATTCAATCTTCAAAATAATAATGTGTCGTATTTACTTACAGAATAAAATTATTATCGGAGGTTGGAGCTGCGTTAATAACCATAATTAATGTCATAATATCAAACGTAATCGCACCCCGGGGGTTATGTCCCCATAAAGTACGCGTAGAGACGCTAAAACAGCACATTTGTCTCGGGATTCGAGATAACGTCTTTCATAAACATGCAAAGACAACGCTCCTGTGTAAAATTCACGACCAAGGAGGTTAGAAAAATATATTTTCTGTAATTTTTCTGTGGTATACAGTTTTAAGGGCGGTTTCTGCAGCAACGGTTTCAATCTTTGTCATAGCTCTTGATAACCGAATATTATTAATGCGAAAGTGAATTTGTTTGTTTGTTATTCTTTCACACCTTAACTACTCACCCGATCATCATAAAATTTTACATACACTTTGTCAGGGGTACAGAAAAGGACGTAGGGTACCACCCAAAAAAATCTGTTCCCGAGGAATAGAAGAATAAACCTTTAAACGATCGTCCGACATAACAACTCGGCCTAGGGATGAGGTGGTTATGGGGGTGAAGTGGAAAGGGCGGGTAGGTGGAGGGTTAGGGAAGGGGAGGAGAAGGGAAGAGCCCATGCGAAATCGAGGCAGACGCTATAGGATATATATGTGAAATGGCAATGCGAGTGAGAATGTGAGTGGGAAAGAATCAGTAAACATTATTACAAAGAGACGAAAGCAGGAGTTAGATGAGAGTAAAAATGTGAAAATAACTTCTACCCGCGCGGGCGGAAGCTCGTCTTAACATAGAAGTTACTACTGCTGTGACAATCGCTTGGCCTAGTGAGTAGCGACCCTACCTACGAAGCTGGGGGTCCGGGTTCAAATCTCAGGTTAAATATTGATACTGGTAGCGGGTGTTGATTGTTATATGTATGTGGTGTCTTTACTTGGTACCCAAAACACAAGCTAATGCTTAGTTTGGAGCCTAGACGTTGTTGTGATGTATACGTTATTATTATTAATAAGTACAATGGGTCTGCATAATAATTGCAGTTAAGATAATTTTAATGCTTTTATGCTTATATATCAGGAGCTGTCACTAAAGGATATAAAATCAGTTTTGCTAACTAAAACTACATTTTGTGATCACCGAACTATGAATGTAGGCGACTCGAAGTGCACACTTGCTAAACTCAATGACTCACCGATTTGATTGACCAATTAGCCAAGTGGTTAGAGATTCTAACTGCAGAGCCAAAGGGTGAAGGGTTCGATTTCCGCCCGGGATATATATTTGTGTACATGAATATGTCTATTTGTTTCGTGTCTGGATGTAAAAAGCATTTGTATATACGTATGTATATATTATAAAGAATGTTGTAATTTTTTTTTCTTTCTATCTGCTTTGCATTCAGTAGTATGTTACTAGTTGTAACGGGTAATACCCAAAGACGCGGTGAGCGATTTTCGACTAGGTAACCAATCGCATGGGCCATACATGCGTCCCGCCCGTCTTCCTACCTCATTCCATGGATCAAATATGATAACTTTGGTTCCCGAACTAAACGGCTAGCATTACTCCTTTATTGAACTAATGCAAATCTCGGCGTTTGTTATACACATTACCCGCCCGCGATACAAACGATGGTTCCAATTCGAAACGCCGTCGGATGGCATGTATCTAGTTAATGCTAAAATATTTACATGATTTTGTGATAGTTTCTGACAAATGTCACGGGGGCGCAGTTATGTCTCTTTCGCTCGATAACGTAATATCTGATAGTACTTACAGCAATTATTGACTGATTGGTCGAGTGGTTAGATTCTTGTTGCTGAACCAGAGGTATGATACCCACTTCTTGTTTAGAAGATCGTGGTTCGATTCCCAAGGCGTGTGCCAATGAGTTCTTTCTTACTTAAGTACATAACTATCACTGACTTTGTGCTTTGGAGAGCGCATTAAGCCGTCGTTCCCGGTTAGCATCATCACATGACAATCGTTAAAATCCACCAATCCGCACTGGAGTAGCGTGGTGAATTAAGCTCCAAGCAAGCTCATCCCTAGTGGAGGTCTAAGCCCTTGTAGTGGGGCATAATGGGCTAATATGATGATAATGAATTTATTCTGTACCAAGTTTCGACAAAAAATAGTTTTAAAAGCTATTGTAAAATTAAGATTAAATATATATTTCACTACTATTAAATACATTATATTTATAAAAAAAAATATAATAAGAGACTTTATACCATAACAAAATTTTTAAATAAAATTATATTCGGTTGAAGAAAGTAAAACGTATAAGTTATTAAATATTAATTTCTGTCTCTTCCTTGAAAAAAAAATTAAGTTTAATTTAAAAAGCTTGTCCTCTCTGTCTAACGAGACATTTCAAACATTCATTACTTTGTTTTATTTTTTTTTTAAATATATTTCATTATTATTATATGTTCAGAAAGCTCTTCCATAAAAATTTAAAAAAAAAATGTCTACCCTATTGAAATGTATGTAGCAACACTTATTTGGAACATATTACTTTGTTGTATCCATTTGTTGTGAGCACTAAATTACGAGAGCAGCTCTTAGTTGGGTTAAGATTTGGGGTAACACGACATCCCGTGACGTCATTTCCGCCTCCTGATTTACGGACACCGACAATCCTTGCTCTACCTTCTACCTTGGGATACAATTTTCTATTTACTCTATTTTTACCACTGTTAGTGTATTTTGTACCTACCAAGGGATTTGTTCCAACAATTTAGGTAAAATTTTTCAATTTAAATGAGATATATTTTCCAACAATTGTAGTCTATTTTATAATTACATTTGTTTCACTGTAAATCACAACCAATTAAGCTTGCTAAATAATTTTTAACTTAATTATTTCATCTGATAAAACTTTCAGCGGAGAAGCTAAAAAAACGGACACGCGCATACCAGTCGTGCATGAAGTACAAAGTTTAAATATGTATTAACTTGATCGGCTATGATTCGTGAACTAGTTGATCGTATATATAGTCGTTATCATTTTCGTTATCAGTTCATACTGTGCGATATTATTATGGGTTTTTACAGATTTTTCGAAACAATGATTTAAGAGTGAAAGAAGAGGCCACTCATGTAAAAAACCTAATTTATAGGCGAATATTTCGTAACCAACCATACCATCAGCCCATTAATGTCCCCATTCAGGGGCTTAGGCCTCCCCTCGGGATGATGGGGCTTGGATCTTGATCCACTACGCTGCTTCAATGCGAGTCGATGGATTTTACCGGTACCGATGACTTAACATGCTCCCGAGGCATAGAGTCAGTAATAGTTATGTACATAATTATAAAAAACTCATTGATATATGCCCTGGAATTCGAATCACGGCTTTCTAAATAAGAAGCGGGCTTGTTACCACTCGACTATCACGACACATAACGGAATATTTCCTAAACGGTACTTAATTTTGAAAAAACCGTAAAACAACTTCATAGTGATTTTAAAATTGCTATTCAACGATATATCACATAAGGGGTTAAGTAAAAAATTTTCTTACCATAATTTTCACGAATGGAACATTGCGAAACCCAAAAAAAAAGACTAAACAAACCACTTTCTTATTTAAGTTATACACTACCCATTCTATTGAGTGCCATGGCATCAAATTATGCCGGCATTTAAAACGAAAAGGTTTATTTCGTTGTGTACGTCTAGGCTTTGCCACCTATACTCAAGTAAATATATGGACCCATATATTTAACGTCGTAACAACATAAATAAGCTGGCTAAATTTTCAGGTAAGTCGAGGTACGAGGAGCCCTCAACTTAATTACGACAAGTTACATCGCTGTACGGGCTTACATTCGTAGCACAATTGACATAAATCCCAAGTTTTACCTTACAAAGTCGTTAGAATTATTCGAGTCCATAAAATAATGGGTTTTCTTGGGACTTCTCCCAAACCAATTGAAAATTTCGTACGAATTCTATAGATTTAGGGCCGGCACTTCAGTTCTGATTTATCCTAGGAATAACATAAAGTGAAGCTTAATTTTCAAAATCCCATACAAATTTTCAATTATTTGTTTCCCTCAACGCTCCAAGGATAAGCAAGAACTGAAATATCGGCCCTTATACACATAAAATAAAAGCCCAAACCGTTAGGTTTTGAAACTTACAAAATTTTTACATGTATAAAGAGAATATATGTTGAAAATGTCAAATTGCTGTCCCAGCAGTAAACTTAAATTAAATCTATAGAGAAACGGTTTTTCGTAATTCGACTTCTACGTGGGTGTAATGCAGGTAGAAATGTCCACTTAATATCAATCAGTTCAATTCGTTAATTTAAAGTATTTAAAAAATATTAATATTATAATATCTATTTAATTTCTCATGAACTTTGGTTTAGTACAAGTTATAGCAACAAACCAAACTGTATTAAAATGTTACACAAATACATATAAGCCTTTTCGGACTGTAAAAATGTATGCTGTGCACGACCTTAAAAAAAAAGTGTGTATTTATTTACACACTATACTTCCATAGCGTAAAACTAATAAATGTCATCAAATATCATGAATAAATATTTAAAAACTATTATTAAAAATACATTATATTAAAATTTTAAAGACTGACGTTTTATTATAAACAATTTATTAAGAACCCTAATTTTAAATTATATAAAAAGTAAAACTAAAAGTATTTACAAATTAAAAAATACTGTATAAATTATGATAAATGACAAAATTTTAAAGAGACGATGGGTTCAGGGTACCAAGGATGCTTGCCGCGTTGCCGCGCTGTATTGCCACACTGATCCACTGAACAAAGTACTCCTTGCTCAAAGGATCCTCTGTCAACAGAAACAGCGCGACACCCAAATCGTGGACAAATGATTTGGTATCCTTGGACCAGGGACCCATCGTCTCGACAGCAAAAGGGATGAAATGGTAACGATTTAAAAGTTCCATGTGCTTGGCTGTTTTCCTGCGAGCTGCTGTCTCAGCAGCTGCTCCAGTTTTTTTAGATGTATTTTTTATATAACTTTGACACAATGTATCTACGCAAGTTACATCCCAAACAAGAGCTTTACCACTTTTGTATGGAACCATCGTGACACCATCGGGTCAGTTATTTATCTATTTACACTCCATTGTATTTGGTTTCGATTGTAATTCATTCCATTTATCGGTTTTAACTGACTTGTGGGCAAAAAGATAGGTACGATATACATTTCTCGAAGAAATTTAAAAAAAAACCTGATTTAAATAATACTAGCGATCCGCCCCGGCTTCGCACGGGTAGCAGAGTATATAAGCAGTAATTAAATTGTTTAAAAGAAATGTAAATTCAATAAAATTCAATAAAATGCAATAAAAGAAGTGTAAATTCAATAATATCGTATAGCGATTGCGATGCAAGTATTTTCTTAATTGTAGCATCGAAATGTGCTTATGAATCGTACGAACAGGCACTTCATCGAATAATATTTACAGAAATGGCCCTCGACATATCGATCCAGTTTATCTCGATCCCGGATTTGTTAATTGGCCCTTATCCCGGGATACCTGTCCCCGCTTTAATATGATAACTAAGTAATCTCCAATTCAAATACGTACACGATTTTAATGAGGAAACGGATCTTAGGTGGTTGAATTCAGATGAGCTTAACGATAAGGGCTGTATTAGAAATATAAATAGAGCGTTTTAGTGATCCACTTGTGCACTATAACATATTGATTTTATTTACTTTTTGTGTTTTCATTATTGAACCAAACCAAATTGACAAAATGGTTTTTCAGAGAATCTGTTTTTATTTCCGAGGCTGTTTAAAACAGGCAATTTAATCTATTCATAATTTTACAATAGTATGAATTTAAATTAGAAATGAAAGTAAAAAATTGGAATTATGAAATTGAACATTTATTAATTAAAAAAAAAATGTAGAAAATACAAAGAAATTTAAAATGGAAATAAAAGTTTTATCGGATATAAATGGCTTACCAAAAAAAAAAATTAAAAGATAATGTTTAACGCCGTTATATTTTAAAAAATCGAAAAGAAATTGGTAAATCCTACACAGTGCAAAACGGTTGGAACGAAAAAGATTGTTATTCAAAGTTAGCATGCGTACATTGTGCTTTCAATCTAAATACAAGGCAGGTATGTCGTAGAAAATTAAAAAAAAAAATTGTTTAAATAATTGTATAGTAATATGAAAATAAAACGCGTCATAGTAAAAGGCGTCATAACAAAAACCAACATAAACCAACAAAAAAAAGGTAAAAAACTGCAAAATGTTCATCGAATCGTTAAATCGTATTTTGCAAACTGTTTCAAAGTACATTCATCAAATCTTTCTATTTTGCACACTTCACAATAGCAATACTTAGTGCTTTAATCTCGTTATGAAAAAACGTCTAATGTTCTCAAAATCGAAATTTCTACACACTTTATGGTACAAACTATAATAAATCCTATACCTTCTTACAAACAATTTATTTTTGATTACTTTGAGGTATTTTTAGCTTTACGCATACAAACCTATATTGAATTCATTTTTAATTTTAAGTCCAAAAAATTGGCTTTGTCAATCATGTTGTGTGAAACTCAGACACACAATACCTTTCGAAATTTTTTTAAATATTTTAAATTGATTTTGTTTTTTGAGGTAAACACTTTCGAAAATCATTTATATGATATTTGTTTTGATATTTTATTTGTTTCATCTATATAATGAAACAAATAAAATATCGATGAAATTTAAATTACTATGGCAAATATTAATAGATTCAACTATTAAATGAGCATATGAAGAATGCCATCTTTATTTTCTAAATAATTTTTCCTGTGTTAACTTATTCGTAGGCGTGCTAATGATTCTCACCTTGGCACCAAGTCACAATATATTTCATGAATATATAACAACGGCACATCTAGTATCTTCAAACTGTTGTAACGTATAACTACTATTACAAGTCTAATTACAGTTATTTTATCTATCTATCTATCTTTATATCTATCTAAGTCAATAATTACAACAGTTGCTAGCAATTTACCCAAGCAGATTTGGCAGTCATATAAAACAAGGTTGATGGAAAATTATATAACGAGCAGCCCCAGAGACGATCTGGTATGATATACGAAATCATTATAATGTTTTGATAAGAACAAGTATACATAAAAAAGCTGTTAATATCAAAAGTCACATTAAAACTGTTTAAAAATAATTTAAAAAATAAAACATTTTTCAAATAAAATGTACTTTTTAATTAACTCGATATGTTGGACTGACTTATGAGTTCCACATGTAATTTTAATTAGCACAACTTTTACGAGTTTCAAGCTTCAGCCGTAGCCTGCACAGATTACGGTAGCTTTGTAAAAAGCAAAAAGCTGCCCCAGGGCCACGAGAGCTTTTAAACTGAAAGGTCACACTATGTTTTTCTGGCGGAACTACTCGAAATCTTTTAGCGGAAAATATTTTTCCAGCTTCCAGCGTGTGTAACGGCCTGTTTTATTACAAAAATATGACGCTCCTGATGAATTAAGAATCTGATGAAATAGTTGATCTTTCGTGTGGATGAGATGAAAATTCCAAATGGACAGATGTGCTTAGTGCAGTTTAATTAAAATCATAATACTTGTGGGCCTAATGGTCAATTATAATATTTATAATAATAATTCCAGGGACATCTCACACAGCGCCATCTAGTCTTAAAGTAATAAATATTATGATTGTAGTATGGAGTACTAGACAACTGGTATGCATACTTAAATATTCCTTATAATATATACATAATTTATATATATAGATAAATATATAGATAATTTTACATCCAGACACGGAACAAGTAGACATGCTCATGCACAAAAATATTTGTTATTTTGTTATTTAACCATCATTTAACTTAATAATATCTAATTCATTCCCTAGCAGTGATGGACTAAATTAGCTTTTGTATTTAAAACACCTAATAATAAAAATACCAAAACCTTATCGAGTACGTATACGCGAGTGGATCTAAAAGTACTGTTTTTGAATTCATATTATTAAAATAAATTTAAATTCAAAACGTAATCTATTACCGCTACTTTTGACGACGATGACGATGAGATTTCGTCATAACTATTCTCTGAAAAATATGACTACAAATCTCTTATGTTTCTTTTGCCAGTCTTCATTCAATTATCCTTCCCACATGTTTGAACTACCTCACAAACCACATCTTTCAAACTACACCCTTCTCTCACATATATTCATAATTAAACACAATGTTTTAATTTTAGGAATAAACACAAACTGTCTCCATAAAATAAGTAATTCATCGAAAAACTTTATAATAAACTTCCAAAAAATATTATAAATTTATCAATAAATAAATTCAAGAATTATGTAAAACTACTTACAACAACTTATGTCTAAAGCGTATTACAATTTAAAAGAATATATGAATGATAAAAATACTTGGGATTAAATTTCTCTAATCCGCTTAATTTTTAAGACAATGGTTTGTGATGCTGCGTTGTCACTAAAAATATAACCCACTTTAAGATTCTTGGATTGTTTTTCTTAGAGTGATCGCGTCCGAATTTGATAAA
The DNA here is from genome assembly GCA_949709985.1 of Luffia ferchaultella. Classification (NCBI taxonomy): domain Eukaryota; kingdom Metazoa; phylum Arthropoda; class Insecta; order Lepidoptera; family Psychidae; genus Luffia; species Luffia ferchaultella. The sequence goes on from OX453244.1 coordinate 1,941,612, forward strand.
ATGACAGCAGTGTCCTACTTGAAAACAAATGGATTTTAATTTTATTTTATCTTTCTAAAATACTCCACATATACAAAATTGTCAATTCTAACATCGTGTTTCTTCTGCCGTACGCGTAATACGCTTTTTATGTACCATGACTACTTATTTGTATTAAAATACATAAATCATAACAAACCCAGAAAAAATATCTGCAATGGCATTGTACAAATACAATGTCAAAGAACGTTGTGCAACATGGAGATTAATTGGATGGCAAGATCGTGCACTATAGCTTACTGAATGAGCTTTAGACAAAAGCTCTCCGAATATGAAAAACTCGTCTTCATTTTATTTTCGGCTCCCCGTCCTGCCTATTGTACGGCAAATGGCAGCGTATTAGGCAGGGAATATTACAGGTGGATCACTCCGCGGTCTCGGGCAGGTAATATTTAGTTATGTCTGGGAGCATTAGTTACGGGCCAGCGGGCTTGAAAGGAGGCTGTGCTCCGTTGCCATAGCGACAGCGGAGCTTTGATGTTGGCATGCAAACCCGCGACTAAACTTATGTTAGTCGCTACGCACCAAATTAATGCCGAATGATGGCTTCGGTATGCTCCAATGAGTTGTGGAACAGTCAGAAAGGTGTTCCTCTTGTTTGTGTACGGGAGATTTCGTGAACCGTCCTTCTCTTCTTGAGGTGACATCCAAACGAGGTCTGTTAACCTGTCATATACTTTTTCAGATTCATCCCGCAAAACAAACACACAAAAAAAACCTTTCACGACCGTTCAAACTACCAAGTACTTTGACCAAGCATACATCAACTAATCTACAGCCTAGACTGAATCCATCTGAAGAATTTTAATGGATAAGTAGTCAAATGCCAAAAAAACGGAACTCTAATAATTTTGAAAGTTCGTTTGCCTGTCCGTCTATCCCCGGTTTTTCTCGGAAACTATTCTCACTACAAAGTTTAGATTTCGAATGTAAGTGTAATCTATTGTCTATGTTCAATTATTTATATAGTCTATATTCTAGATCGAGTGAACGATTGGTTAGGGACTCTAACTAAGAAGCTAAGGGTCCCGGATTCGATTGCCGCCCAGGACAAATATTTTTAGGCATGAACATGTCTAATTGTTTCGTGCCTGGGTGTAAAAGTATCTATGTATGTATATTATAACGAATATTTAAATATGTGTACCAGTTGTCTAGTACCCCATAATACAAGCATAATACTTGCTTATTTTAGGACTAGATAACGCTGTGTGGGATGTCCCAGATATATTATTAATATTGTAGGTGAACCGCTACACAATCGTGTGGTAAATTTCCTCTCTTATTTTAATTGAAATTGTGATTAAAGGAAGTTTGTAAATTTTTTTACAAACAACTCTAATATTAAGTACCTGATATCGATTTAGGAGCAAACAACCAGAAGTCGCTCGATAGCGGTCTTGGGATTCTCAGCAAATTAACGCGGTCTCTGTTTGTTTCGAGGAATTAAAGCAATAAACGAAGTTCGTACAATTTTGTCCAATTCCCGTCCCCGCCTTCCCGTAAGCCGTCCCCAACGTAAATTATTCCCCGAGAAAAATAATTATGGCGAAGGCGTAACAACTTTGCTTTTCTCAGTGATTTATTAACTCGTGTGTAATGTAATTAATTTCGCTTTAATTAAGTTATATTAATTGATTTATTGATCAAGTTCTTCTGTGGTTTTTGATGTCGAATACTTTCGTAAAGCAATTTTTCTATTTTAAAAAAATTTCATTTCTGAAATTACATTTCTCTAATTGAACGTTTCGATTTCAAAATTCAATCACTGTAATATGTAGGTCTGTTTTTAACGTGTATCTATAAATATATATAACTGGCAATTTGAAAAGATATATATTGTTGAGTTTCTTGGCGCTTTTCTTCTTCAGTGCATTTCATTTTCGGAAGCGTCATCGGTACATTTTGATTAGTGGATCCTTTTTAACCTTTTGTACATATACCTGTTACCTAATATAAATATTTTATTTGACAGAAACTGAATTCTGTATTATAAACGCAATAACGAATACGCAACACAGTTTAAGTATTTTGTTAAATAATTCATTAAAATACTTGCGTTTTTGGAACATTCCTAAAGTTTTATTTATTAGATTCATGGTTGCGGAGACATTTTTGTTCGTTTTTTTTTATTTTCATTGTATTTTTGTTTTTTATTTTACTTTTTTTCGTTACTTTTTTATTTTTCTTTTTAACATGATATTCTGTAGCCATGAATAAATGGTAATTATTTCTTCCTTATTTCTTTCTTTCCGGGATAAAAAGTAACCTATGTCACTCTTCAGCTCATGAACTACAGGAAAAAAAATATAGCCGTCCCGGTAAAACTGTGTAGTCTCGCGGGCGGAATGCTAGTTTAAAAACAAAATATAACTTTTTTCACTTGCTGATAATGTAGTTTTCTATAACTAAAAGGATTATTAAAATAATTTAAGTAGATTTTAAGTTTATCCATAACAAAAAATCAAATCTTTCCTCTTTATAATATTAGTATAGATAATATATATTACAAATATTACATTTAATATTATATTATACATTATTAATTATACTAGTAAAGATATTGTAATAATACGTAATAACACGTAATATACGTAGTAAATACGTGAACAAAAAATTGCCGCAACCAGCTTCTCTGAACTTTGTGACGCAAAAAATACTTTGGCGTCACGGTCATAAAGGTCGCGTTTGTTACAGGCCTCTGTTTGTTTACAGGCAGCTCCTGGCGCCCAACTTACGGCAGACGCACTTCCTGCCGAACGGCGCGGAGAGCCAAGTTAGACAGGTGAGTTGAATTATTTTACTATTGCCTTTTTTTATTCTTATTTCAGTTCGTTTGAGATACATGATGATTCGAACATAAATGGAAAATAGAAATAAACGTCAGCAATATAATAGGGGTGAGGAACTATAACCAAGTTGTTAGCGAGTGTAACTAAGTGTGGTCTCTCCTACGTTATTCAATACTGACCAACTGAACGATTGGCCAAGTGGTTGGAGACGCTAACTGCAGTTCCAAAACGGGTTCTATTTCCGCCCGGGGCAAATATTTTTGTGAAAACATGTCCATTTGTTCAATGTCTGAGTGTAATATGTATATATATATATATATATATGTAGGAAATGGGTTATTCTGATCGCCAGGTGGCGTTTTATGAAGACGACGATAATGCCACTGCGGTGAACGATGAAAATGTTTTGTAGACAGACAAAGAGTGAAGACTTTGTAATTTTATCTAAATACAGAAAAAATACTTCAAATTTGCTTCCTTTATTTAGTAATCCGATATAAATTTATATGTAAATAATATTTAGGTATGTATATCAATTGTCTAGTAGCCATAATACAAACTTACTTTGAAACTTGATTGCACGGTTGATATGGGCTGTACCGAGCATTATTATTATAAGTATATTATAATAAATTAGCGACACAAATACAGCCTAATTATGCAATTTGTTTAAGCCATAAATGCATTCAAAGTTATGAATAAAAATCGATTTTTAATGGGTTTAATAAAATCACTACATATTTGCGCGCCATATAAAAATTTACACCATAACTAAAAGATTTTCAATGTCTAGATTGTATTTTCACTCATATATATATATGTATTTTGTGAAGCAGCTATTACCTATATAAATTGTGTAATTAAGCTGTATTTGTGTAGTAAGGAATGATGTACATAGGTGGTGCAGCACATAGAGACAAATTACCATGCATAGAAATAAATTCATGTATAGAAAAAGACATTTTTTACGTTATGTAATAGGTGTTGTCCTTATAAAATACAAATAAAAAATGATTTGTTTTGAGCGCAATGGGAAGTTATTTAATTTAATTTATTGCTGAAATCATTTTAAAATTAAAGACTTCTTATTTTTCTCTTAACTTAATATTTAGTAAAACACTTTAAATTCAGTTCGGGCTAAAAGGAATGGGTTAAGATTTGGCGTCACAAATCTCTAGCGACGTGCAATTAAAGGAGCCGTTCGGTCTCTCGCCAGGATCAATTAAAGTTTGGTTCGGTTTGAGTCAACAAAATCCTGAAGGAATGACCATAGTGACGTCCCGGGATGTTGCAGGACACCTGGTTCGTTATATGTAGGGATCACCGAGCTAAAAAACATATATATCAATTGTGTTGTTTGTCATGAAATGTCGACGTTGTCCATTTTGGGAGAGTGGGAATGAGTAGACGACTATCGTACTGCGAATCATAAAGCGTAACAACGGTGACTAGCTGTTACGTTATTTACTAATCATTTTATTGTTAGATACTAATATTTACGACTCTCTATTGTACATTATAACTTTACTATGTACAAATACAAATAATTTAAGAAAATATGCATTTAACTGTAAAAATGTATAACAAATGTGGTTCCATTACGCGCACTCTATTAATTGAAATGTATTTCTTAACTCTGTAATAAAGACAAATGTTTATAGTTTTCTATCTATGTCTAATATTCTTATTGCGTAGATGTATTGCATATTACGTGTAGTATTTTACAAATCGTTAACCCAATCAATAAGTTCCCTGATTGCGAACGACTTTCGAAGCTGTTGAAATAAAATTAAAAAATAAAGTGTCACGTACGCATTTTTTTGTCATCATTTTTAGTATATAATGAAGGGATATATGTGTTTTTTAATTTAGTATAATTTGACGCCCTATTGGCCGAATGGTTAGAGACCCTAACTTCGGAGCCAAGAGTCGCGGATTCTATTCCCGCCTAGGACAAATATTTGTGTGCGTGAACATGTTTATTTCGTTCCGGTTCTGGGTGTAAAATATTTATATATGTACTATTCATAAAAAAAGAACATTTAAGTATGTATATCAGTTGTCTAGTAATCCATAACACAAGCATAATAGTTGCTTACTTTGGGACTAGATGGCGCTGTGTGGGATGTGCCATGTATTATTATGATTATTTATTTGGTAAGCCAACTCGAAATTCTAATAGTCCGCCTATCTGTCCATTATTAAATTTTTTATATGCTATTAAACTGTTAGAAGCTTTGCATGTAAATCCTCAGGATAAATATTTCAATCATATGTCACAAAATACCTGTTTATTGTTGAGTTGGACTTAGGAGGGAATTTATTTTTTTACGTAGACACTAAATTTTTTATTTATTTTCTAAATAGTTTGCAGAAGAAGACACTTTAATCAGGTTGACGCTCCTTCCTACCATCTTAGTTTGGCATCTAAAATGTTTTTAAAATTGTCTTTTGGTTCAGAAAGTTCGAAATGACGATTTTTCTTGTAATTAATACTACGAACACGTCTGAAAAAAATGCGTAGAAATAGACTTAGGAGGGAATTTATTTTTTTACGTAGACACTAATTTTTTTTATTTATTTTCTACATAGTTTGCAGAAGAAGACACTTTAATCAGGTTGACGCTCCTTCCTACCATCTTAGTTTGGCATCTAAAATGTTTTTAAAATTGTCTTTTGGTTCAGAAAGTTCGAAATGACGATTTTTCTTGCAATTAATACTACGAACACGTCTGAAAAAAATGCGTAGAATCCAGATTTATCTATTGGCTTACATCTATATATCAAGCCGTCTTTATAAGACAGCCATTTTATTCATAAACTATTAACATTAAAACATTTTGTACATATACCATCGAGTGGGACCATCCACTCGTTAAACAGATATTTTAAGATTACTAAAATTTAAATTCTAAAATCTGAGAAATCTATGATACTAATACTGACACTTTGAAGTTTCTCACATTTAAAGCTTTTAATTTATGGTGGTTGTTAAGTGATATTGCCAATATTTCATAATGGTAGTCATTGAAGAACTCATAACAACAAAAGCGTCGCCTCAAACACCTGAAACTTTGCTTGGCATGATTTAAAAGCGGTCCAACTTTAAAAGCACCATTTTATGAATATCGTTTAATTATTTTCTGGATGAAAATTTAGAAATACTTGAAGTAAAGTATTATTTACAAAGGTAACTTAATCTACACTCTTATAAAACTGTAACGGAGAAACGTCTGTACACAGGAAATAGGGTTTAGAAAATTGTAATTGCAATAAGTCAATCGATTGGTTGGCTTTCTCTGAATTGAAAATACTTATTCATTTTTTAAGTTTTTTCACTATTTATAATCACGCTGCACCGATTTTGTTATAACTTACACAATCGTGGAATAAGATTATGTATCATTATGCAATTATTTATAGAGGTAAAATAGTAAGAAGAATTATAATGTGGAGCTAATTTCTCAAAACATTTTATGTGCATAAAAGTTTTTTTTTTTCAAATGTATTTGTAAGTATATGTAATAGGGTATTTGGCTAATATTAAATACGTAATATTTATCACGAAAATGTGGAAATAGATTTTATACGAAAACCAAATTTATAAACAAAATTATGTTTGGGTGATGAATATGAAAATGCTATTAAAATTTTAACTCTGTCTCTTTCTTGCAAAAAGAAATTTAACATTATTTTAAATAGCCTGACGTCACATTATAGTACACCGTGCGGTATTCTTTGTCTAATAGGACATTACAAATTTTTTTTTCCTTTGTTTATATTAATTTATTTTTACATTATATCACAGTTATGACATATTTAGAAAACTGTTTCATATAAAATAAAAATAGTCAACTAGCCTAAATTAATGGCCTCACACTTGTATGAAAACCTCGTCTTTTGAATTAAATGCAACGTTAGGCTTTCTCGAAGTTTTTTGTGAAATTAATCACAAAGTAGCAAAGAACGAAATTGCAGGTTGCCGTCGCATTAAAAGTTGCAACATAAATCTGAGACGAAGCGGCGTTCATGCTTCATGTCTATTAGACATACCGAGAAATAAAACTTTGGCACCAGTTATAAATTAAAAAGAAACTTAAATACGTATTTTGAAATATATGTTTCGAAAAATGTAATGAACTTTGGGGTAATAGTGGGCGGCAAAAATGTATGACGTTCCCGAATCTTCATTAAAAAAATTTGGAGCTTTTCCTATTTTTCAGAATTTCTTCATATATCTTTTAGCGGTCTCGGTACGAACGTCTAATCCACGCGGGCAAAACCGCGGTTAGAAAGCTAATATATAGTATGTAATATATTGGCGGTAAAGTAGGTAATACCGTATTAATGTCAGAATTATTTCGTTTATATCAGAAATTTATATCGTTTATATTAGGTTTCAGTTAAAGTTGATAATCACAAATAAATTTCGAACTTTAAAATTGGGTAATACGGAGATTTACTAGATACGTATGTTATTATTCAAATTACCTAACGTGCAGTCGCTAAAACATAAATTGAAACAAACACATGGAAATCAATTTACTTAAGTTATTCTTACAAATATTATAATCATTTAGACATCAAAAAATATAGAGCTTCTTGGTGGCTCTGCTCCGCTTCGCTCCTCGCATTATCACAAGCGCAACCTAATCTACCATATTTTTTCAAATGATAGACCATCAATCTATCTTGGTCGAAAGTCAAATTGATCTAAGAAGACTAGGCAAATAAGAAAGCGTAAGACAATATTCGCGCCATTTGTGCGCTTTTTCGGACTTTAACTAATACCGATCAGTTAATGTTCATATTAACTAGGTAAAGTGTAAACTTCTTATTATTATGCACTTTAATGTGTTGATTCAGTTAATATTAACATTACCTCGGTGAATTCAATATTAACGGCTTTCGGGCTTTAACGTTAACTTTGGGAATCATTAATTAATGATTAAAATCAATTTGAAATCTTTCTCAACAAATGACATTTCTCATCAAGATATGTTCGTAACAATGGAAATCGAAAAGGGGCTTCCATCGGAAAAACTTCGACTATTCCTCAGATAGACAATTAAGTATTGAGATGGCTTTAATTGAGTTCCGCGATTTAAGTAGAAACTTCGCTTTAAGAAGTCTGGCATATTGAGATTGAGCGATGGAAATTGCCTTCGGTTTACATTGATTGTTTTCCGATAATTCACTACCGAAGAAATCCCGGTATCATAAAATACCAATTTATTCCGAGATTAATATATTGAACCCCTGAAAATTTCGTCGCTTTCTCAAACAAATCTATTAAAATAAAATAAACTAAAACAATTTCGTAAGTCGAGCGAACTTATTGAAAATCGTGAAACTAAACAAAAGTAATATAAAACACAAATTACTTTTCAATTGAAAATCTTTTCAAGATTTTTTTTTCCATATTACTCGTTCTTTTTTTTGTTTTACATGATTGTCAATGCAATTAAGAAATATTATCGGAAACGAACTTTAGACAATCTCTTTTTTATGTTTATTTTTTTTTTAAGTATGTTCAAATACAAGTGACCTACAAGCTATTATTATTGTGCTTTTTCAGCAAATCAACCAAATCACAGCACAGTCGCATTAAATGTGATTGACATTTCGTTATCTCATTTCGCGCGTTAAATTTTGAACAGGCTGTTTCTTAACAAATAGAATTTTTTTTTTTTAATAGTATTTGCTACTTGTTTCGTTGCATAAGAACACTTAGAATTGGGTACATCACAGGACATTGAAATTTCAAAGCACAATATCTTGAAAATCAGAGAGCTTTTCGGAATGGTTGACTCGTCCAGCTAATGTAGTTAGGTTGCAAGTTGGCCGTCCCTCACCCGTTATCATCGCAAACGCTCAGATTGCGTCAACTTTTAAGTACAAAGTTGTTCCGAGTTAAGAAGCTCCGAGCTTTGTCTCTTTGGTTTGAGAGATAAACTTCTTCGGCCGGTTACCAACTTTTTTTAGTTGGTTTGTTTACACTCGTTAAATATTCGTGACTGAGTCGCTCTTTGTATTCAATTGTCAGGGTACGTACACTTGTGCGGAGATGTTGCTGACTGGTTCGTAAACTTATGTTCATTAAATATTAAATGAGTAGGCCAGAAATAGGCTGGCGATAGCGCGTTCAAATCATACGATTTTGTTGTCGCTCGTATTTATGCTCGCGTTTCCCTACGTAACAGGGATAAATATCACTCTTGAAAATAGTTTACTAAGGGGGTCTTCCACCAAGTATCAGTTATCATCTAGTTAAACTGTAGATATCTTTAACAGAAGGATGAACGGCACTTTTATCCCGATGCTTTTCCACCAGAAACTTACTGTCATATTTAACCTACAGTTAGTAAACTAGAGCTCAATGTTGCTTGTACCATAAATTACATCAATCAAATGTTTCAATCGTTGTGAATTTGTGCATTTACATATTCGTTTTTATTTAAATATCAATATACATCATTAATAGACTTTGTGATTAAAGTTAATGTTCTTGAAATTATAATCTGTAAATGAGTATTACTTTGTTTTTTATAAGTTGCAACCCTGGAATCGCCAATGAGGAGAAACTGCAAATTATTCCTACTAGATAGCGTGTTGTCGCAGATAAATACACGCGGGAAAAGACACCACAAATTATACAAAAGTACGCAAACAGCTGATTCGATCATAAAATCGATGGATTATACGCCATATTGCTTTTATTTGTCTATCAGTTAACAGTTATCATGCAGTTATACGCCAGTTCGACCGGCTGACGGGATAACTGTGTCTTTAGCTGGAGGTTAACAGTATACGTATGTCGTGGAAACGAAATCTGCCAGACAGCTGGTAGGTTGGATAACGAACGCTTTAACTGGAGGTGGTGGAAGACCCCTTAGTATGCTGTGTTCCGTGGTTCTCGATTTTAATAGGAATCATTATAGTCCGGGTATGCGTGACCAAAAATTATTCTGATTTAAAAAATCTGAACTGTTTATAATAAACTGTATTTGAATGCTTACTTATTGGCCGTAAACAATTAGCTAGTGGGCGTTAGGGTCAAAATGTCAAATTATAAAAATGAATATATTAATTAATGATATTTATTTTTGTTTAAATTATTTTTGGTGTACATTGAAGAAAATTATTATTGTTAAATTCTTATTATACCTGGCGTATATTTCTTGTAGAACCAAATTGATATAGGTTAAGTAGCGACAGGTATAAAAATATAAATTAAACTGAGAAAAATCTACACGATTTGTTCCAAATTACGACTAATGGTTAATACTGTTCATGTTAATTAATATAATAAATTAAGTCAATATTTCGTTAACCTCCTTTGACCTAGATTATTATGCTGATGCATGCAGCGCTGGTAATTCAATATTAACCATAAATAATTGCTATATTTTAAAAAATCATATCGAATTATTTTCGTTTTTTTTTTAATTTTCTTACGTTGCCACTCAAAATTAGCCAGTACGCGCCACAGTTTGCTCCTTCTATTAGCCTAATGAGTCTGTTCGCCTCCCCTGAAGTTCGTGCCTGCCCTTCGAAATAAAAAAGAATGATTAATTACATTCTCGCTTTTAATTAGATAACTTTATTTTAGTTACGAAGCATTATTTATTTTATCACTGTACCACCTTCGCAGTTTTCTCGTTTAAAATGATGGAGCAGTTTATTTTATAGTCAAGTGTACCTACTGGTACAAAAATATTTTCAAACAATATCGAAAGTACATATTACATGTCCAGCTAATACTTATTTTCATTAATCATCTAAATTGAATATATAATCATAATACCTAATATAATAATAATATCTGAGACATTCCACACGGCACCGTCTAGTCTTCAAATAACGATGTGTTACGCTTGTATTATAGGGTACTAGACCACTGATATATATACATAAATATTCTTCATAATATAAATAATTATCTTAATATTATTTAAGTATATCATTAAAATTTGTCACTTCCGCAATGAGGCGATTTTTAGCATGGTTCCTAATATTCCCGACAGAATGGCGCCACCGTACGTGGAGATCATAATCAAGCATAATGTTCACATGCCATAGTCTGCATAGGAGCAAATAATATTTTATTCAGAGTATTCTGAATCATTACAAGGAATTGAAACTTTTTAGACTTCTGTCGCTAATATTGCCATGCCTTCTTAATGTGTCGTACCATTTTGTGTATCAAGAGACGCAGGACATCGCTTTTCAAGGGATAAACATTTGAAAAAAAAAAGACTTTTCTTCTGAGATTAAATTAATATTGCGATTGTCATCACGTAATTTGAAAATAAGCAAATAAAATTTATCTTTAATTCAAATAAAATTTATTTAATAAGTATCGTGATAGCCAGAGCGCAATGAACCTCTTTCAAATTTATAAGGCCGTGAGGCCGTGGTTCGAAACCGGCCGTGTATCAATGAGCTTTTCTGACTTAAGTACATAACTATCACTGAATCCGTGCCTCGAAGAACACGTTAAACAGTCAGTCCCGGTTGCTGTCAATAGATTGCAGTCGTCACAATCCGCCCACCCGCATTGGAGCAGAGTGATGGATTTAAGATCTAAGCCGATCTATATATGTATATTTTATAAAAAATATTGAAGTATGTATATCAGTTGTCTAATACCCATAATACAAACACAATACTTGTTTAATTTGATACTAGATGGCGCTTTATGGGATGTCCTAGGTAATATTATTGTTACTACCTCAAATGGCGTACCTTCGCGTATTTAATGTTAGGTAACATTTCTGTGGTAACGCTACGATATTTTGTTCATCCTTTTTATCCAAGAAACAAACTAAAGCCTTTTACGACATCTAGCCCGGCTTATATTTTTTTTCCATGAAATATCAGTAGTTTTCATCGGAATAGTAGGGTAAATGTATTTTTCAAGTGTGACTCCGCTAGGCTTTGGGGCGCCAGAGCGGTTTCAATCGTATCAGAGGATTTGCCGCGAACACGGACGCCCCGCGGCTTCGACATGTGTAACTCGGGGAAATATTACTCAGAATATGGATTTGTTGATTTACACGATAATGTTTGCCGTTCGGTGCGACGACGTTTCGAAGATATTCGCTATTTTGGTTGCATCCTATGAAATGTTTAGATTCGTCATTCAGATGTCTGATTCGTGTTGCAGTTATGTTTTATCTAGGTATACTGATATAAAACTGGAATCGGTTCCTATGGTGAACGGAAAATGTTTCTAGAATTTTCTTGTAATTAAATTATTCGTCGCTGGACTCGAAATCCACATTCACAGGTTCTATCAATTGAAACAATCTTATTACAAAATTCGCGAAAACAAAATTGTATCATAAGATATGTTTATGGATTAAAACCATAGACTAAATGAATTTGACAGCAGCGTTTGGTAATATGGTTTTAATAGAGCCAGAAATGTCACTTCACAGTATCGAAAATGTCAAACGAAATTTTGCGTGGTTGAAGACCCGCATGCGGGGACCTAGGGACTGAAACTCGCCATTTAGCACCAGCTAGTTAGAGTATGAGTGGTTAGGCGGTAAACGCAGAAAAGGACTAGTCAATATGTACTTTTATGATTAATACACTTACATTCATGTACACTACAACAATCTATGAAAAAACTCAACCATCGTAGGATCCTTTGTTGTCCGTCTGTTCGTTTGTTAGGTTCGAGTTACAGTATTTTGCAGTAATGCACCCAATGAAACCTTAAAGATGCTTGTCCCATTCTTGGATTAGTTTTTTTAGGGCTCCGTACCTCAAAAGAACAAAAAAACCTTACAAGATCACATCGTTGTCCTTCTGTCTATAGCGACATTTTTTCTCAGGAACGCGTGAAGATATTAAGTTGAAATTAATATCTTCTATTTAGTTCTACGGTCCTTTAGAGCCGTAAAAAAAGAGAGCTTTTAAGTCAATCCATAAAAAAATAGTCGCACGTAAGTCCAAACCGGTTGACCTAAAATCATGAAGGTAAGACGCAAGCCCTAGGAATTAAACCTAGAATCGCTAATACGTAGTTATACGGGTTAATGAATGGAGGTGACTTCCTATGAAAGTTAACATCTGCCTAACTAAATTACTCATTGAAAGAAGGAAACGTTGTCGTGTTCTTAGTGCGCCTCGCCGACCAACAGGATTTTCTAATAAAATAAATGTGAATGCGTAGATAAAACAAATTTAATAAAACTTAAACAAAAACTATTTACATTATAAAACACAAATCAAAAGGATGACTTGTGTACCCGAGTACGGTGGTTCTGTTACTGGTTACAATTACAACACTAGGTATTTTATATGATTCAACGTTATTGTTCGAATCGGCGGCGTTTCGCTACTTGATTGGCTTGAAATGTTCACACTTTAGTGTTTTGGCCATTCAGAAAACTATTTGTGTGATTCGAAGTCCAAAGTATTTAGACCGTACAATGACCGGTATATTGAGTCAGATTTTTTTTTCCTTTTTAAATTAAAATATGCTTTTACATGGCATTCTGGCGGCGAGTAGAAATAAACACCTCAATATGCGTTGATAACTGTATGGAACCTTCAAGACGCGAGTCCTACTCGCACTTGGTCAGTTTTTTCCTGATAGTCAGCTTCACCAACTCCTTCCTTTTCCAAGTTTTACTCATTAGACCTGTTCCAAGTGAACTTATAAACGTCGACAACACGGAGCTTCGCATTATCGATTGGAGCTTTTCCGATATCTGTTTAATGGCCGTCGTCCGCCAACATTTAGAAGGAACGAGGGGTTAAATCGGGGTAACAGTTTGGAAGGCCTTAACGTTTCGTTTTATGCAAACGACGCAGATAGCTGAGAATCGTGGCCCCATTGAACATGGCTAGTTCAATCGATAGAAACGCGCTCTGAAACTCGATGCAATCACTGAGATAATCCCTGAGAATATATGTCCGTTTACGGACCGATCAGATGATAACATTCTAGAGTATACACGTATATTCTAATACTAGAAAGTACGTAAAAGCCAACTAACTTGTGTACATAAATAGGACACCTGGACACACACCAGCGTTCACCAAATTTCAACATTCCAGCGTTTGTACTATGTTTTTTTTTGTAAAATCCTCTTTTCTAGAAAATAATATAAATTAAATATTTTTCGGTCTTACTTACATATTAACTTCTTATAGTATATTTATAATATATTATAATATATCTCTTGAGGTACCTAACAGTTGATGCCACCCTAATATAACTGTGTAAATTGAACTAGACGTTTCAAAGAATCATATTTATTACAGTGCCACCTGGCGACTCGTACCTAACCACAAAGCTTATAAAGCAAGACCTGCGTCTGCTGTTCAGATAAGCTTTGTTCTTTTGTGATAACTATGTAACTTAAAAAACCGCGCCTAGCTTGAAGTAACTTAAAGAACGGCCTAGTCGTTTTTGAGAATCATATCTATTCCAGCGCTACCTGGTGGCCCATAACCACACAACATATTTAATTATCTGCTTTTAAGTGATACCTATGTAATGCAAAAAAATAGCATCAAAATCAGTCCAGTCGTTTCGCTAAAACAAATCTACTATGGCGCCCCTGGTGTTTAATTATAACCATGAAACTTATTTAAGGGCCTGTATTGAGACGATACTCATCTAAATACAAAATTTCATTGCAATTGTTTAGAGCCGTTTCCGAGATAGGCGAATAGACGATAGTCTACCGAGACTTACTATGGTGTTAATTTGTTGAAGTTGACGCGTACGTACGTAGCCAGCTGACTTACTTGGGCTGCATCGGTAGTTACTTAGTTCACTACGTGTATGTATTCCTAGGTTGATGGTTGTATCGCTTCTTTTATTTCAATTTATGTAATTGATATTCAACGAACGACATAAAACGACCGACCGACGACGCGAATTGCGATGTACTTGTACACAAACGAACGAAATTGAATTATGTGTAATTCGGTCGGTCGCTCAGGGCTGGACGACTGAGTGGGCGTGAGCGAGACCGATCATGGTTCATTTGTCAAATTCATCACCGGAATATCGACATACCGACAATGATGAATTATGAGAGTCGGGCTGTTGGTCTTCCGATGAGATGATTCGGAACGCCACCTAGAGAGCGATTATTAAAACAACGTTCGATTACTCTAGGTCCTCGTTATAAAATACTTCATTACAAAGCGGTCTATTTTAATAACGGCCTATGTCTATGGATTCTTTGAGTTTATAAATCTATCGGCTTTGCTCGCATAGACCACACTTGTGTATTAGCATTTATTAAGGATTATTTAACAATTTAACAATAAACACAAACATGTTATTTTTATTTTGCAACCAAAAGGTAAAATACTAATTTTAACATTTTGATTGGAAACTGAAATATTAATTCTTCTCCCATAAGGGTTCAAATCAGAAGGTATCGTTTCACCTTAACAGGGATTATCTGGATTACTGCTCAGACCTGGAAAAGTAACTTACAACTCGAATCTAATTTTCTAACGCTATTTATACATTAATACAGTTAAATAAAGTACACAGGGAGGAGAACTGGCAGAATCTTCGTCAATGATTAATGAATCAAGTTTCGTTGAACCAAAACACAGCCTAAGAACTCACAGCTACAAATAATATAGACCCATCATGCTCGTGACGTCAGCAACGTAGACTTTGCCCTGACTCTTTATATATATTTATATATATTAGTTTGAAATTTCTATTTCTAATATAAAGCAATACTATGTTATCTAGAGGTTCGCCTACACCTAAACACATTAATGAACAACACAACGAATATTTCGTAAGTAATTTTCTGTCTACGATTTTTTTCTACATATAATAATAATACTTGGGACATCCCACACAGCGCCATCCAGTCCCAAAGTAGGTAAGAAAGTATTATGCTTGTGTTATAGGTTAATTGACAACTGATATAGGTACTTAAATTAATATTCTTAAATTAATAAAATTCATATATAGATACTTTTACACCCAGACACGGACCGAACAGCCATGTTCATGCATACAAATATTTGTACCGGGCGGGAATAAAGTTGCTAAGCTAAATAATATGAATATTAAACGTTTTTATTTTGACGTTGCAAATCAAATCGGAAATAAATCAATTATCAAATGGTTTCAGCGGTATCAGACAAGACAGAAATATTAGTCAATTTGCGTCGAACTTTGTATGTAGCAGACAAGAAGGTGCAAGCTTGCCAAACACAACGACTCAAAACCGACAAATCTTGCCAACTTATTTAATTTGAAAAATATTAATTTCACTATGAAATTATTGTTTAATTGTTTTCACAATCATATCTACATTTTTTTATTTATTTGATAAAAACAAAGTAAAACAATTTTTACATTAACAGTATACATCAAAAATAAAAACAAAATTCTAGTAATTTATATATGAAATCTGTAGAAGCACCAAAAGTAAATATGTAACGTAGGTACATGTTTATGCAATATTCACGTATTTACAAGCGAATAGGTTTCTCGTTCAGATCCTTCGTTTTCTACTTACTTAGGGCACTTAAAACTTTTCAAACAATACAATATGTTACGCATAGTAAAATTTGAATTAATGCTTCAACGGTCACTATTACGGTGTCTACTTCAACTATTTGCAGAAATTCAAATTATTAAGAGCGTCCCTAGATTTAATTGTATAGAACTTATGTCCTGTGTGAGTCGAGTCTAGGCAGACATACTTTATATCTAGTTACTTACAGGACTATAACTTCTAAATAAAAAACAAAACAATTATACCTTGATAGCATAGTTTCATATTATTTTGGTATTTCGAGACAAAATTCGTTCAACTATCTGTTTTCGTGGTTTCGTATTATATAATAGACTGTAAACATTCAAATCTATAAGGCCATGTGGCCGTGGTTCGAATCCGGGCGTGTACCAATGACTTTTTTTCCAATTTAAGTACATTAACTATCACTGACTCCGTGCCTCGGAAAGCACGTTAAGCAATCGGTCGCGGTTGCTATCAACAGATGGCGGTCGTTATAATCCGCCAACCCGCTTTGGAGCAGCGTGGTGGATTTAAGCTCCAAGCCCCCTTCATTCTAGGGGGAGGCTTAAACCCCTATATTGGGGTATGAAAAAAGTTGAAGGAATGGAAAAAAAACATCCAGCAAGTCAAAACTTACTAAAATAGCTGGAAGCTCGTATAGTACAAGATGATAATGAACAAAATACATAATTAAGAAAAAAAATCAGGGTTTAATTATTTACATAGATATGTTAAATCATGCGCGTTTCCTGAACCGGGAAGAAACTAGATGTCCACACGGTACGGTCCTTAGATACTTCAGTCGTTTTATACACGTTCGTTTATTATCGTTAATTTAACTTGATTAAATTATTTATCTAACGAAAAAATTGATTATTAATAGTCCACTCATGAGTTGGGACGATAAGGTAGTTGATCTTTTTTTATTTTATATGAAAGAATTTTCTAAATACATAATATAATTTTTTTAAATAAATTATTAATAACAAAGTAATGAATGATTAAAAGGTCCTGTCAGATAGAGAAGTTACTAGCCTGATACACGGAGTACTAGCCTGTGACGTTAGGCCATTTAAAATAATGTTAAATTTCGTTTTGCAAGAAAGAGACAAAGATAAAATTTTAATAGCTTATAATTTCCATATTCTTCAAATAAATATAATTTTGTAAATGAATTTTGTCTTATAAAGTCTCTTTTTGTACTTTTTTGATAAATATAACATTTTCAGTTTTGTATTATTGTGTTCAGAATTTTCGTATTAAAATTAACTGCTGAAAAACAGGTTTTGCAAAGTGTATGTTATGGAGGAGCTCGTTGTAAACGTCCCGCGGTCGCTAGCGTCTCGCAAGCATCCAAATTGATAACTTTTAATCATTTTAGCAAAAGTATAAAGGCCTTACCTTCTTCATTTGGTACACATCGTAGTCAAATTTTCAAAAGAATCAGTTATACACGTGGTCTTCGTTTACATTATAATTGGTATGTTTTTCTAATTGAAAAAAATGTTTGGAAAGGAATTGTTTTGTTAGTGTTCTAATTTTATTAAGTATGATAAATAATATGTATATGGACAAATAAAACAAGGTTTGATAGTAATCATTTATTTAGTTTATTTAATAAAAAAGTTAAAGTTTGAAATTTCTGTTTTACCAAGTATAGTGTACATTTTTTCTATGAATATAATTATTTTAATAAAAATAGAATAAAAATATCAGTTATTGAGTTGATTACATTTAATACTTATTTTTAAAATCAATTTCAGGTCAGAATGGCAAAAGTTCACAAGAATTCGTAAGAATGCGACGGCCTGACCAGTAGCCGCATAAAAAAATCCGCTGTTTTTTGCAGTCTGAGGGAATTTGATATTTGACATTGACATTGACATATTGACACTGACGTTGACATCTATATCTATATTCTATATATATCTATATTCTATATATATCTATATTCTATATTCTATATTCTATATTCTATATTCTATATTCTATATTCTATATTCTATATTCTGTATTCTATATTCTATATTCTATATTCTATATTCTATATTCTATATTCTATATTCTATATTCTATATTCTATATTCTATATTCTATATCTATATCTATATTCTATAAATATTATAAAGCTGAAGAGTTTGTTTGTTTGTTTGTTTGAACGCGCAAATCTCAGAAACTACTGGTTCGAATTGAAAAATTCTTTTTGTGTTAGATAGTTTATTTATTGAGAAAGGCTATAGGTTATATGTATAAAATAATACTATCTGTCTGTCTGTCTATTTGAGCAAATCTCCAAAACTGCTATACTGATTTTGATGAAACTTCACAGATATGGAAAGAAAGTAGTCAAAAGTGACATACACTACTTTTTGTATGTCTGTATGTACGTCCATCTGTCTATTCGAGCTAATCTCCAAAACGGCTTAACCGATTTTAATGAAATTTCACGGGTATGAAAAGGAGGTGTTTAAAAGTGACATACGCTACTTTTTGTTTGTTTGTCTGTCTGTACGTCTATGTGTATTCAAACTAATTTCCAAAACGGCTGAACAGATTTTAATGAAACTTTGCAGACGTGAAAGAAGGTTGTCAAGAGTGACATCAGCTACTTTTTGTGGCTGTCTGTCGTTTGTCCTCACTGATCTATCGGCGTAGATAAAGCCGAAACTACTAAGTCTAGGAAGCCAAAATTTGAAACAGTGGTTTATTTTATAAAGTGAGTATTAATTTTTAAGAAAGAAATATTTGGAAATTTCAAATTTAAGGAGGGAGGGATGGAGGGGCTTTGTATGAGAGTCTTTGTTCTTTAAAGTTAGAAACATAAAAATTTTAACATAAATAAATAATGACGTGTTTCAGGGTTTTTGGATTTCCACATTTTAAGGGTGGGAAACGGGAGGTGAAAAGTATGGGAGTATCGGTTTTCTTAAAGGAGTGAGGAGAGTGAAGATTGAAAGTTTGAATGGGTGTACTCAATATTAGTGTCAGCAAAAAGTACGTATAAACTATTTCGAATATTAATACTACCTAAAACAGGAATGTGTAGTCTACGCAAGCGAAGCTGCGGGCGGTCGCTAGTTTGACATATTCGCTCATTCGTCTGTGGTTTAAGCAGTGTCATTATTAGTACCTATTCTTATGTATTTATTATTTTTTTCATACACGCTCATCGGTTTTTTCTCATTTTAATGATTTAATTATTGAAAACATGGTAGCAAATGGTAGCAAAAAATGCTAATATAAAAAATAGTTGAACAGCTATGTTTATTGAGAAATTGATAACTATAGCCAAAGCTCGTTTTATACCCATATATCCTAAAATACTAGTGAGAAAAGTTTTAAAGCTTATACATCAATATTATATGTGACTTCTGTAATCAAACAAAATTACACGTGAAGTTACTATTGTATAAATTTAAAATGTAAAAGATATATAGAAAATATATATTAATGACAGATACGGTACACGCAGTACGTCATACTTGATATATAATAATTAATAATTTTTATAATAAGTTTTAAACTTAAAAAAGTTTAAAACTTAAAAAAATAATAAATAAAACAAGTAAGCTATTAAATTTCTAATTTTAGATTTCAATAATAAAAATCACCCGATATTTAAACATCAGGTGCAGCACGGGTTCCGCGGTAACAAATGGCACCTACCCCTCGCTTTTATCTCGCCAGGCCATTTCTCAAGATAAGCCCATTGATTTTTTTTATCAGCGAAAGCGGCGAGCCTTAAATTGGTTTTAGTTCGGAAATTTACCGAACGCCGTACAAAATGCGAAGACTGATGGCGTCGAAGTCACCGGCCGTCGCGAAAAATGGCCACAAATCGACCCGAAAACGTTGGACGAAGGCATACAATTAAAAAGTTAGCCATGCTGCCTTTTTGTTCGAATTCCAAGTAATTTACAGCTCGTGATGAAGCAGCATCTTTGAATCTATATTATCTTAGGTCCTAAAACCGAAATGGCTTTGAAAAGTGCGTATTGCCCAATGAACCCTAGACATAATGGCGAATTCTAATCTATATGTTTAGTTCTGATTGGCCGAATGGTTAGAGACTAACTGCGGAGCCAAGGGTCGCGGGTTCGATTCCCGCTCGGGACATATATTTTTGGGCATGAACATGTCTATTTGTTCCGTACCGCATGTAAAATATCTATATATAAATATATTGTTAAGAATATCGTAGTAGCCGCAACACACGCATAATACCTGCTTACTTTAAAACTAGATGGCGCTGTATGGGATGTCCCAGGTATTACTATTATAAATTGCTAAGAAATAAAAAAAATGTGAATAAAAACAATGACATTGAATAATAAAATTTTATTAGCGCTGTTTATATAAACTAGATCATTTATATTTTTTTTTTTTTAACACTGACTGAAAAGAAATCTAATACATTGAACTACTTACGCTATGTGAGGTGTCCAGGTGTTATTATTATTATTATTATTATTACATTCCTTCTCCATAAACAACCATCCGATAACAGAATTTAAATTGACTACCTTAGTTCCGTACAATATATACCTATACATGTATAAACACGACTTAAATTGGGTAAGAAATGTTCAGTTGATTAATCAACTCCAAACGCCATTCGAACTACTAACTAAGTTTTGAGTATCGACAAAAACCGACAAGTAATTTATTAACTACGAAGCAGTCAAGTCTACCTACTTGCGAAATCTGCGCGACACGCAAAAAGCAGCTTCAATTAAAGTAAAGTTTAGTTTCTGTCCATTCACTACTAAGATCAAAGAGTTTGTACAAAATTGTACTATGAAAACCCAAGAAAACCAAAATAGCTTGAATTTATATTTAAATACATGAAGGAAAAACTTTAGACCCCTTTTCAAGCATACTACGCGCACGGAGTAGTGTGAGATTTGGCATAGTTAAAGTTTATGTGGAGCAGGAGTGCAGAAACCAAAATTCTATGTACAGGATGAATTTTTGAGATGCGTCGACGCATGCATGGCTAAATCCTTAACTATGAGAAAAATCGGAAAGTGTTCAAAGGAATCATGAGCTCGATTTTTGAGAAAACAAAACTGCGTTATAAAATCTGTACAGGGAATCTAACCACTTGATTTGATTATCTATATATTAATGCAAGAAGAGAAAACTTAGTACCCCTTTTAAAGCATATTGTGAGTACGGAGGAGTGTGAGATTTGGCAAAGTTAAAGTTTATATGGGAAAAAAGTAATAAAAACTAAAATCTATATTATATGTGTTACAAATACTGTCAATATTACACTGAACCTGAATTTTGTTCGTTCTGTCTATTCTACTAATATTCTGTGATGTAACAAAATCTGTGCGCGCGGCACTATCACCTTGTTTCTACCACATAGGTTTCTCTACCATGTATAATGCACTGTATTATACATGTCTTATACGTGTTATGCTTGGTTCCTTTCCACTAGAATAAACAGAATCGCAAGCATTATACAAGTATTTAGTAGCTATTATACATATCGTGACATTACTTGTAGTTAAAACAAGTACGGCGGCAAGTTATGGCGGCCGGCAACGGTAGAAAATAATTTAGGTACAAAAATTAGTTTTGGATGGTTGTAGTTTCGTTTTGTTTAAGTATCGACGATAAGTTATGCCACTTTCTTTTTTTTCGCAGTTAATTGACTTTTACACGTTTTTAACACCCACGACGGCATTTTTGAATTGTTTTTTATCACGTTTTTGGCACGCGATAGCAATGAGCACTAGTGAGTGACGGAATGAATTGTTGGCGGTTGGCTACAACACTTGGCGCAAACATTTGGTTCGCGGCGTCAGTTCTACTAGTATATAGTTCAGAGCAATAATACGAGTATGATAGTCGTTTGATGCAATTTCAATTGACTCACTCTCATCTAATTATTATTGGTGGTTTCAAAAAAAGGATTTCGATGACTGGGCGACCACTAGTGCAGTTTTATTTTGAATGAACATAAAACTGACACTGCAAAGGTTTTTATTTCAGACTTTTAACTTAACTTGAACTTCAATTTCTATAGTGAACTGAGAACATATTTTATAACATATAGATTTCATATATATATTTAAATATAGACCAATTGTAACACCTTGAATTTTATTGGTGGTTTTATTTTTAATTTTCCCCGTCTATTATACAATAATAAGTCGCGTGAGTTGCGGAACCATGTGTCATAAACGTTTCGACGCTCTTTAGATGATTTCTATCGAGTCGTGGGGCGATCGGTCAACCGGTTTTGGGTTGGATATGCGATAGCTGGGACTGCGCATGCACCAGCTGCGTGTGAAACCACTAATTCGATTACCTATTTTGCTAGTTTAAAAGTGATAACTTTCTGCAATTGAAGAAAAGTTACTTCTCCTGCTTAAAAGTGGAGTTCCCATAGCCTCACACGAGAATATACGATTGCCGCCAGTATTATTAATATATTTCTAGTACTGTATTCGTTGAAAGAAGGGAGCGCTAGCTGTGGAAAAAGTCACCTCAGTGTACCAGGTATTTTCTCAACTTTCTCATAATGCCTACCTAACGCTTCTACGCGCGTACTAGAAATTGAAAATCAATAATAATAATTTAGCTGTTGATTTATAGTGTTCCTTTTTGTTCATTTTCGTCCCAATTCACCATAACGCTGGTAAATTACTCACTTAAAATATAATAAATATACATAAATAAAATTTTAGTGTAAGATATCAGATTTCTGATCATGTTTATTTTTAGAAACGAAGAGACAATTTGGGTGCTGTAGCGTATATTATTTTTTTTTAAATTTTAAACATATATAAGGTCGAATTGAGAAACCTCCTTCTTTTTTGAAAAAAAAGCCATTCTGACTATTTCTGGCTAGACGTTCGTATGTGTGTGTGTGTGTGTGTGTGTGTGTGTGTGTGTAACTTTTTTTTGTCGTACGATTTCTTTAGAATGGATCAACCAATTAAAACCCACGATACGGCGTTCGAAAGAGTTTATCGAGACTTAGATCTGATTAGATTTTGAAGTCAATCGGTCGAGCTGTTTCAAAAATATTCAAAAAATAAAAATAAAAAATTATAAAGGTTTTTTAGATAACTTTGAGATATTCCAAGCGATCTACTTGAAATTTTCTATACGTACGAAATCAAACGAAGCGTTCAAAAGATTCGCAGTTCAAAAATTTGTAAATAAATATATAAATAAATAAGTATTATTTACTTACTTTAAGTATTATACTGTAAGCCATACAGCGAGGTAATGCCGCCAGCCGTGGGCACTTTGCCGCACGGCACTGATTTAGATGATAATTATTTTTTATTTTTACGTTATTTTTAGTTTTTAATTAGTGCTTAATTTGGTATAATCTTTCATTTTTAATTTATCGTTAATTAGTATTGTTAATTGTTTTGTTACATTGTGTTAGATATACTTACACTAAAACTAGGTTTAATTTTATTTAATAAAAGTAAAATTTCCGTATTATCTAAATTGTGATTTTAAAAAATTTGTAAAATAACGACTTCTTTGATATGTTATATCCCTGGTTTTTGAGCTCGAAGAACTCTACATTTATAGAAATTCTAAAACATCAGAAAATAAATATTGTGAGCTCGAAGAACTCAAAAGTGTTTTACTATGGAAAGCAGCGCAATAAGCTCAACCGTCCATATGACGTCCTATGGGCAATTACAACGTCAGACGGATTTTCATAAATATCTGGCAAATTCGTGAATAGAAAAAATTTGTATTTTGAGAGGTTATTCTAGAACCTTATTGCTTTTTCAGCGCAACCTTAAAATTTTGGTCCAAGTCCATTGCTTTTCGATTATTATTCTCACAATCGCGTCTGCACTCAAAAACATTGAAAATTCGATTCATTTTTAGTGTTATGTACTTAAAGGGTGCTAATAGAATCGTATCATTACAGCTCCGCTGTCCGTCTGTCTGTCTATCATAGCGCTGTATCTTTTGAACCGGTAGGTAGACACTTATGGCCGCTATGACAACAAATAAAAATAAAGATAAAAATTAAAAAGGTTCCTTATATAAGAACGTTTTTTAGGGTTCCGTAGCCAAATGGCAAAAAAGGAACCCTTATAGTTTTAGCGTGTCCGTCCGTTCATCTGTCTGTCTGTCTGTGGTTTTTCTCGGAAACTATTGGCAATATATAGATGAAATTTAAAAGGTAGGTGTAATCTATGAACCGTAGCGCTCGTTTTTTTTATATTGTATGGTGGTATGGAACCCTTCGTGTGCGATCCGATTCGCACTTGGCCGGTTTTTTCAAATTTTTCTGCTTGATTTTAATAATGTACAGTACATACAAACGTATAGGAAAACAACAAATGATAAAAACTGGCCAAGACTTGAGTCGGATTCCCGTTATTTGTTCCTGTGCCATACAGGGACGTCAAACTTGATATGATAACTTTTAAAATAACTTTTCAAAATGTCAATTTTTTTTTTCTGTGGTTTGGCCAAATATTTATGAAAATACCGCTGGACTTTTAGTCTCATGAGACAATTTCAATGAAACATATTTTGTTTCTAGTCAAAACGTTATTTTGTAGCATGAAAGTTGGTATGTCTCATATAATTTTTGAAAATTGTAATGTTTTATATGACTTTTGAGAATACAGAATTACGTTTTCGCCAGAAAATATTAAATTTCATCGACAATGTCTCATGATAGATAAAGTCAAGTGGTTCGAGAATCACACCCCTGACGTTGAAATTGTCCCTGTGCTGTGGTGTCATCTGCATAGTTGGCTTATTAAAAATCCAAAGCTGAATATTAATAAAAACATTGAGGTAAATTCATAATGTAAAATAAAATTGTAATCCTCGTGAATCGATATAGATATTATTACTGTATTTAAACTACACGAAATTTTAAAGTGTCCATTATGAAGAAAAATGTTCAAATGTAATAAAAACACAACGCCAATCAATAAACAAAAGACTGACTTTGTAAAAAGAAAGTCATATTTTTAAAACAAAATTATTTAAATTTAGAATTCACAGCCATTATGTTTTTTTCTTTTTGTTTGAAATGGCTATTACTGAAGAATGGCAACTTCATAGGTTAAGACCAATATCTGTTCAGATGACGTTACAGGGATTACAGAATGAATTTAATTTTATGAAAAATGTACAGATCAGTCAATATTTTTGAAAAAAACATATAAAAACTATGTATTAAAAATTTTGGTCTAATCCTATTCAATCCGCCCGTTATGTGTCAAAAGTATACAGTCTAATAAATTAAAATTTTGGGTTTAGGCGCAAACGCATATTGATTTCAATTGCTAAACATGCTTCAATAATTACGTAGCGCATTAGGCAACGTTACATTTACTACCACGTTAGCTTACAAATGAAATTTTAATATTTTTTAAAGTACAAAACGAGCATTTTTTTTTTCTAAAAAAAATTACAAATATTTTTACTAATAAGATCTACCTGACGGTGTCAGCTCAGCGCACAGTGGCTCCCCCTAGCTAATTTATATTTTTACAATTCCCCCGCGTCTCCATCAATCACCTGCGCCACGACTCTGCTGTGATACATCATTTTTCTTCTGAAATACAAAGCAATATTCTTTGTGTTATTTTCTCTTGAGCGTCTTTTGACATACTCATAATTTTACGACGTATTTTACTGAATTTTTAATCTTTGGGACAATGGATGTTATCTTCTTTTGTTTCGTATTTAAAGCCCTCTCTCGCTGGTGTGAAAGGGGGTTAAACGCCCAATGTCAAAAAGCCGTAAGTACATTTTATGTTATTAGAAAATGTCGATCTATTTTTAGTTTTGTGTTACATTTGAAATTTTCTACTCTTTTCTACATTGACCTATTGAAAAACTTATTTTTCATTATAAACGAATTATAGTCAGGGAACGCGTGACCAGAAATATTTACGAGTTTCTAAAATTTTAATTTTCGGCAGGTCAATCAGATAGATGTGGGTACCAAAGGCGCAGCGCATTTTTAATCATTTAATAATTGAAAAAAGTGGCAAGTTTTTAAAACTAACTTTTTTGTATGTTTACCACTAGTTATTACACAGTCAAAAAACGCGCTCTAAGCTCTGATAAAATCCTTTAATCGTTTAAGTGTAATTTTGCATTGCATTGATGAGCCGAATACCAAGATATTGTCAAGTGACTGATACCATACTTTTTGTTTATTTGAAAACTAGCAGTATACAAAATGTGGTTTTAGAAAATTGCTTTTCTATAAAAATATAAAGACGCCGCACTTAGACGCATCAATATCGAGCTTACTGAGCGCAAAAGTACACGAATGAGCTGTGTAAGTATACTATCACATGCCAAAAATTTCATTATAGAAACTCTCTCGGACTATTTTTACGAATTTATTAAATAAACGTTGGCTGACTCTGCGTTTGGATAATAGGTCAATGTACTAAAATGAAATATATTATACTAGCGACCGCCCGCAGCTTCGCTTGCGTAGGCTACACATTTCTGTTTTAAGTAGTATTAACATTCGAAACGGTTTATACGTACTTTTTGCTGAAACTAATATTGGGTACACCCATTCAAACTTTTAATCTTCATTCTCCCCACTCCTTTAAGAAAACCGATACTCCCATACTTTTCACCTCCCGTTTCCCACCCTTAAAATGTGGAAATCCAAAAACCCTGAAACACGTCATTATTTATTTATGTTCAAATTTTTATGTTTCTAACTTTAAAGAACAAAGACTCTCATACAAAGCCCTTCCATCCCTCTCTCCTTAAATTTGAAATTTCCAAATATTCCTTTCTTAAAAAATTAATACGTTATAAAATAAACCTCTGTTTCAAATTTCAGCTTCCTAGACTTAGTAGTTACGGCTTATCTACGTTAATAGATCAGTGAAGACAAACGACAGACAGACACAAAAAGTAGCTGATTTCACTCTTGACAACCTTCTTTCACATCTGCAAAGTTTCATTAAAATCTGTTTAGCCATTTTGGAGATTAGCTCGAATAGACACATAGACGTACAGATAGACAGACGGACAAAAAGTAGCGTATGTCACTTTTGACTACCTCCTTTTCATACCCGTGAAATTTCATTAAAATCGGTTCAACCGTTTTGGAGATTAGCTCAAATAAACAGATGGACATACATACAGACATACAAAAAGTAATGTATGTCACTTTTGACCACTTCCTTTCCATATCTGTGAAGTTTCATCAAAATCAGTTTAGCCATTTTGGAGATTTGCTCGAATAGACAGACAGACAGATAGTATTATTTTATACATATAGCCTTTCTCAATAAATAGACTATCCAACCCAAAAATAATTTTTCAATTCGGACCAGTAGTTCCTGAGATTTGCGCGTTCAAACAAACAAACAAACAAACAAACAAACAAACAAACAAACAAACAAACAAACAAACAAACAAACAAACAAACAAACAAACAAACAAACAAACAAACAAACAAACAAACAAACAAACAAACAAACAAACTCTTCAGCTTTATAATATTAGTATAGATAAAAAGACCGAAATTTTTTATAAGAGAACTGAAGAAACATGCAGTTACAAAAAGTGAATTTTGAAGAGGTCGTTTTTTTTTGCTTAAGTATGAAAAGTACAGTTTTATCCTTAGCACTAAGGGCTATTCGAACCTAAAAATATTTTACGTTTTTAGCTCGACTCTTCTGATAAATTATTGTAGTGTTGAAACCATATTCAGTATGATTTTGGATCTAAAACAAAATGCACAGTTTGTGTTTTAAAAAACGTCTTTGGATATTGGAAAGGTTTACGTTTTTTCTAGTAATAAATTTATATCGCAAATATTTCCGCGTTTACGTGCGGGCGCTATTTACCATATTTCAATTTGCGCTGATTGGGCTCTACGGCAGTTTTATTTATATCTGTACTGTGACAGATGAATATATATTTGTAGATGATTCATGTTGATACGGATCTCTGTCCTGTAAAGGCAAATTCTAGAGATGTAAACATAGAAATTGAAGCATTTTTATAAATCATGGATTTGATTGTAGAAGATGAAATATTACGACGACTTAACTTTTATTTATGTTTAACAAATTGAAAAAAATACGAGGAAAAAACATTTTATATTTCAGAAAATCTAAGTTTCTTACATAATACGTATTGTCTCTAAAAAGTAACAATTATATAAAAAAATTACTCTATAATTTAAAAAGTACAACAACGCGCCTGCTTGTGTCAGCGAAATAATAGTGCGTGCCGAAAGGTTAATTTCGCTAACCCTTACTTTACTAACCAACTTTGCTAACCATTACCAGTTACTTTTACCCTTACAGACAATTTACTTTACAATTTATTTAATTTAATACTACAAATTTCACTGGCATCTCACATCGATCGGACACGTACCCACGCCGGTTGTTCTAATCTAATCAAATATTAGTCGGGCTTTTCACAAAAGACTTATCTTTCGTTTAGCATAAAATTTCTGGACCTATATTAGTGATAATTTACGTCGAGGACGTGCAGATAAAAATTATGTACTTTATTATCGTCATTTCTTAAGTAGAGAAAAATCAATAAAACACTCCAGCTAACAGGGTTGCAGAGACGACCGGAGCTTTGCAAAGCTTGCCAAATTTGTCATTACGAGCATGTCCTTTGGCTGCGAGGCGATAGCCGATGTAAAAAGCTCGGGACCGCGTAATTAGAGGTTGAGTTTTTTGGGAGCTTTTTGTAGTGAAGCCCTCGGAACGCGGCCAATTACGGACCATAAATGACGAGCGCCATTTCGCAAACTTTAAGGATTTTGATGAATACATGTTTATAGGTAACTGCGCTGTAAACAACGTTAAATGTTGGGGATTCCGTATTATATAAAATTATTATTATTTTTTTATTTATTTAATTTAGTTTATTTTTTATGTTAGTTGCATACTATGGCATCACATAATGCTTTAATTCTGACTAGGGATCTTAGCTCTTAGATCTTAGGAGGGAATATTAGCATTTATTGAGGGTTATTTCACTAATTTACATAAACACTGAATTATTTTATTCTTCAAATATTTTTTTTTTAAATTGAAATAAATGCTTCTTTATTTTCTACCTATAAGTAAAAATAATAATAATAACGTATACTTCACAACAATGTTTTTAACTTTAAGATGAACGGAAATCTTTTACTCCATTTATGGGTTGATTTTTCAAAAATCATGAAACATGGCGTATTCAGTTTCTGCCCCAAAGAGCAAATACCAAGTTTCGTGCATGAAAATTAGTATTTGCCCTTTTGATTTTAATCCAAAAATTTAATCTGACATATTCAAATTCTAGGTGAATGCCCTCAAATGCATGGCTAATTTTGAAAATATTATTTTAGATCTGACTGTAAACAATTTTCAGATTTCATCGAAGCATTTTATCGTTAAAATTTTTTTGCAAATACCGATTAAATTCAATTTTTTCAATTTAATTCCTATCAGGGCTCTTATGAATGTCATATAGGTACATCATATATTTTAGCAAACAATCACTATTTTAGGAAACTTATTCAATTTATTCTTGTTGGAGTTGTATACATTTTGTCGAACTTTATTTATTTAAAACTGTTTTCTGCGCTTTGACTAGCGCAATCTCTCCGATCTCAATACATTGAACTTTTAAGGGTAGAAGTTGTCTATTTTGAGCTTTGGAATTTCGCATCACGAATATCCAGTAATTTTATCTCGAATCGAACTTTCTAGAAACTTCTTTTTACACGAAAATATATGCAATTTATAAAATGTTTCAATTTTCCTCAAATGCCGCCTGCCTTCCCGAATTTACTTATTTTGCCCAGAACTTTAAATGATTTGTATTTAAATAAGGTTTGACCATGCCTCGTTTCAGTGGAGAAAGCAGGTAGTATAAAATCTCCGGTTAAAATGACTCTTACACACCTCTTTTGATTGATCGACATTCATCAATCCTTTCATGCAGAATTTGGATGGTTAAAATTTGGCCTTTCTTCAAATATATTAATTTAATAAACGTGTTATAAGTTACATAATATCTACCCGGCATCTAGTTCACAAGTTCAAAATGTGTTAGTTCTTGAAATAGCTCCTGAAATATGAGTGACGGCTCATTGAATTGGACATGGAGTCTAGAAAAAATGTTTTAAAATGTTTTATTAGTACAGAAAAAATAGCAAAAGTTTAACACAAATCTAGATGAAAAAGAAAAGACATTCAATTTTTTGTTGGAAACTGAAAGTAATAGCTAAAATAAAAAAATAATCTTAAACAGTAGGAAATTTTGAATGTTTTCAATTTTAAATTAAAGCTGAAAATATGGCTCCGCCTAGCCGTTACGGAATGCATGCGTCGCCTCTGAATAAAGTATGTCATATCAAATAATTTCTTTACAATATTAATATTTGACAAAAACACATTATAAAAAATTTTAAAAGTACGATGTAAAAATTCGGTTTGTTCAAAGCACCGAACTATCTTTAGTAGCAGCGGTTCAGTATAAAACATTTCAATACATTTTTCTAGACGTCAATCCGAATCCAGTGAGCTATTCCTCATTGCGACAAATTATGCCCACGATCAAAAGTTTAGTTTATTTAAAACGACAAGGACAAAAGTAGACATCTAGTTATTACAAATATATAAGTTGAGATATTTGTTTTGATTTTTTTGAAAGTTGAGATCACACAGACATTAACTATGAAAAAGTTACATGAATCGAGATCATATAGTTGATTACCATGCCATGCCATCAGTCCATTTATGCCCCACTGCAGGGAATTAGGCCGTCCCTCGGGATGAGGGAGCTAGAAGTATATATAATCCACCACGCTGTTCCAGTGCGGTTTGGTGGATCTTAACGACTTCCATCTATTGATGGCTACCGAGATCGATGGCTTAACATGCTCTGCGAGGCACAAAGTCAGCGATTGTTATGTATATAAGTTCGAAAAAACTCATTGGTACATGCCCTGGGACTCGAACCACAGCCTTGTAAACAAGAAGAGGGCTCGCTACCACTCAGCTATCACGGCATTCTATATATCCTTTTAATATAGTTGACAATCAGGTGGCAAGAAATTAGAATTTTTTTAATCCATCGTGCAGGAAATAATAATATACTTAACCAAAATAAATTAAGGAAATATTTCGATATAAAGTTAATGCAAAGATATGATTTAAAGAACAGTATTGTTAAATATATATTTAATTTTTTTCAGGAAATCGAACACTGTTATTACCACGGCACTGTAAAGGACTACCCAGGGGCTTCAGCAGCTTTTCACACTTGCAACGGGGTGTCCGGCGTCATCCACATCGGCAACGAAACGTTCGTCATCCATCCGTTCTACGGCGGTGATTTGTCGGTCAGTTGCAATTTCTTTAATCCATACTTATATATTTTATACAGATTTTCCACTTTTATTTCAACCGTTGATAAATCGATTTTTTTAGACTAATTGCTATTTCAAATAATATTAAGATATACTGAATATTGTGGAGAAATCGCTAGTATTTCTTCTTTTAGTATCACCTAGAACTAATTATTGAAATATCGCGCCACAAAGTTATTGAGTAATCATGTAAATGCGCGGGCGACTGAAAATTGTATGGGTCAGCGGCCGCCGGCTGCATATTCCTCCCCGTTACACCTACAACCGTACCTTTCTCGTGTTAGACTTAATAACTACTCTTTATTGATAATTCTTTTAAAATTAAACTTACAATTTTTTTATAATGTATTCTTCACAGGATACTTAATAATGCACTAAAAACTTTTGTAAGTGATGAAAACGTCGCCCCATTCACGGTATTTGACGTCTGACTAAACGTAGTCCTAAATTATAAAGCTTGTAGAGCTTACCAAATTAAATAAAGAATTTCAATGAACCCGAATAAATGAAACTAACGGTTGTCTGAAAAATATGTTTAAAATTTCATTTTTGTATCACCCATCATATTATTTTTTATTTTATTGTTTAGTTCGGTTAGCTTTACACGCTTTATCAGTTTGGACTACGTTCAGCTGAATACGCGGTATGTATATGTATATACTAATAGCATTTAAATAACCGGCGTTTGCTCATAAAAACTGAGCAAAAAAAAATTTGGAAAATGGGAAAGAGTCATTTCCTCCAGTTACAGCAAACATTCCCTTTCGTAGAACATGCTGTACACTATTTAATATTTACATACCACATGCGTACTCTATCTGTACATACTTTTTTAGTTCAGTGGTAAAAATCATTTCGTTTAATTAATCATTCAATAAAATTCTGTAATTAATATTCGTTAATAACGTTAAAATGCCAATAATAATAAGATATTCGAAGTGTTCCAAGTTAATTCGCCAAATTAGCCATTCGTTATTTGAGTACAATAAATTTAGCGGGGTTAGCGGGAATTGTCGAGATCGTTACCATGATCCAGGGGTATAGAGGGTGATATTTCAAAGCGACGGAACCCGCTCATTACGTGCTTCGAAGTCGTAAACTGTTGCGGCATCATCGCCATCGCCATGGTAATTGATTGAATTTCCTATGGACTGTTTTATTGCTTTGTATGTTATTTATTAAATTAAAATATGTGTACTTTATGGAATCCGTCACAGTTTTATATGTAATAATAATATACAATAATGATAATGGTACTTGGGACATCCTACACAGCGCCATCTATTCCCAAAGTAAACAAGTATTATGCTTGTGTTATAGATGACTAGACAACTGATATACATAATTCAATATTCTTTTTTTTTAAATAATATAGGCATATATAGATATTTTACACCCACACCCGAAACGAAATAAACATGTTCATGCACACAAATATTTGTCCCGGGCGGGAATCGAAACCGCGACCCTTGGCTCATTAGTTAAGGTCTCTTACTACTCCGCCAATCAGTAAGTCAATAAAAAAAAATTAAATTTCATATAAATTCAAAGTAAGTGTCTAACCATTCATACTATAGATAGCCGGTGTATGATGGGAAGTTTTAGTCCAAAATTCAGTGCGCAAGTCCCCGCGCGGCGCTCTTCACCCCCAAGAAATCCCCGCACACCGGTTTCAACCCCCCGAAAATGGGGAATGTCACTTCGATACTGTGAACTATGTCCAAATCATGCTCTTGAACTGAATTCTTCATGCATGCTCTAAATTTGTATTCCCTATATTTTCTAAATTATAACGTTCTATACGCTTTCTCATTTCATGTTCCCTGAAAAATTGACTGACAGATTAACCTAGTGGTTAGAAATTTCAACCTGCAGAATCGAAGGTGGCGGGTTCGATTCTCGCCCGGAACAAATGTTTGTGTGTATGAACATATCTATTTGTTCCGTTTCTGGGCGTGAAATGTCTATATGAATGTAAGTATTATTAAATAAAACCTAAGTATGCTTATCAGTTATACCCATAATACAGGCTTTACCTAGTTTGAGACTAGAAGACCGTGTGTTAGATGTCTCAATTGGCATGCAACTTTTTATGTAAAAAAGGTGTATATACCATATTTTATGTAAATATGGTATACATAATTTTCATATATACCACAATTTATTCAATAATCTAATGACCTATTTCAGTCCTTACACAGTTCATTATTTAATCAACTTTTCATATAGCTGCTAAAATTCAGATATACGTGATTAATACGTATTTTTTGTTTAAACACAATTAAAAATCCTAAACTTTTCTTTACCTGTATATCATATACAAGGTGAGATTTTATAAACCGGCCAAAATTTTTCTAGATGTTAGATATCACCAATAGACCTCATTTCGTTAGTAAAAAAATGTGGGTTACATTTTCATAATAAATTATTTTATCTACAGTGTTATTTTATAACGTTTGGTTGCCTTCTTAACGGTATAGTATACGTACGCGCCCGAGGCCTTGAAACGGAATGGGGCGGCGGGAATGAATGGTGACTAAAGTTATTGGTTTTTTGGGAAAGGTTTCAGGTTCAGGAAAATTTGGCTGGTCATTAAAACCTCAACCTGTATATTGACGTATTAAGCAAGTGTGCGCGAACACCTAAAGTAAAATAAATCCAAAAAAGTTATCGAAAAACAATAGTTTGTGAATTTTCCGACAAATTCTTTTCTTTAGAAACGAAAACATTTAGCAATCGTCGTATTAACATTTGTATAATTTATTACTTCGAAGTTCATTTTCATATTTTCAGCTACTTTATAGTAAATGCGCGGTAAGTTATTAGATACATGTATCTTATATCATGATATCATTACTTGTTAAATAGTCTCTTCTTACAAGTCTAGAAAGAGGCATCACAACAAATGATCCAACGAGAATGGGCACTTCCCTAAAGTAGGCTTCAATTACATGCGACGAATATACGAGCGAGAAATGAAAATCTTTTACATCCGCACATAAACTACGGTCTTCAAGAATTGCGTAAAACCTCGGCCACATTGATGTGATCGCAAACAATATGTCCTATTGTGAAAATGTCTATTTAAAAAGTTGTACCAGTTGAATAGATTTTCTTTTATTAATTATTTTATTAAATTATATACCACAAAATAAGTATATTATATAACACAATAATTTTTTAAAATGTTTTATTGAACATTGTGCTGTTAGATTTGTGATTTATTTCAAGAAAATAATAATGCATTGCATAAAATAAAAAGAAAAATATTTATGAAGTGTATTATGTAGAATAAAATTGAAACATTCATATTCGTCGAAGGATACGCTAACAAATTAATTTTTATTTTTTTTTTTATTTTTTTATTTTTATTTTATTTTATTTTGAAACAAACAGTCACATACAAACAATATTAAATTTAACATGGTACTGAACTGACCTGGAGTTTCCATTATACAAATTAATTAACATTAAAGATGCTACAGGCTATGCCTGCAAAAAAAAAATTATTACTTTTCCTTCATAATAACAAGTAATACATATCTGCAATACTTTCTTACAATAACGTCAGAGAAATGTGAGGACTGACGAGTAATAATATGATGTACATTAGAAAGAACAAAAAAAAAGAGAAATAAATCAACATTCAAAACACTATCTTCCTACCTAATTATTGTTTATGTATACAAGAGATTAAAAAACTAATACTATCTAAACTAAAAATAATTTATCTTTTAATTTCATTTTGTACTGAGACAATGACAAGCCAAAAATATCAATTTCATTGAAAACTGCATTATATGCACTTGTGGATCTCCTAATGAATGTATTTTTTGCATAGTTGGTGTTAAAAGAACGAATGTAAAAGGTGTCTTTAGAACGTGAAGAGGGTCGACTTGCACGAAAATTAATTTTTTCTAGTAATGTGGAAGAATCAATGCAATTGTTAATAATCTTAAACAGAAACAAAGAATCTAGGTAAGTTCTTCTATCTTTTAACGACATAATTTTATGTCGTTTAGCAGAACTAATGTAACTATTAAAATCATTACCAGTTCGGTAGTCAAGAGACTTTAAAAATTTATTTTGAATTTTCTCCAAGCGAGAAATATGGACGGAATATTGTGGGTTCCACACTACACTAGCAAACTCGAGGTGACTGCGAACGAAAGAGTAATACAGAATTTTCAATGTCTTGGCACGCTTAAATGGTTTTGAAAGTCTTAATATTAGACCCAAATTTTTGAAGGCTTTTCCAATGACAATATTCAAGTGTGTCCCATAATTCAAATTCCGATCAAGATTAACTCCCAAATCTCTTACTTCATTAACACGCTGTAAAATTCTGTCAGATATTAAATAGTTGAAATTTACAGGTTTGAGTTTTCGACAAAAAGTTATGACGTGACATTTTTCCGTGTTAAGGATAAGATGATTCGCCTGACAGTAATTAGAAAACCGGTCTAGATCGCTTTGCAATAAGCTGCAATCGTTTTCAGAGTTTACAGCTTTGAAGATCTTCGTATCGTCAGCGTAAAGCAAAAAATTAGAGTTAGTAAAACAGGTGCCAATGTCGTTTATATAAAGATTGAAAAGGAAAGGACCCAGATGGGAGCCCTGAGGCACACCGGATGCAACTGGAAGAAATTTAGAAGTAAAACCTTTAAGACACACAGCTTGGCTTCTGTTACTGATATACGATTTAAACCATCTAAGGAGGTCACCATGTATTCCGACCATTTGCAATTTAGATAACAATGTAGTATGGTTTATTTTATCGAAGGCTTTAGAAAAATCGGTGTACACGGCGTCAACCTGAAAACCTGCATCCAAAGCATTCAACAGAAAGTCCGTATATGTGACAAGATTGGAGTCGACACTGCGACCTTTAAAAAAACCATGTTGTTCTGGAATGATATGACGAGATAATAGGCTAGTTAATTGAGAAGTAACAATTTTTTCGAATAATTTACCAAAAATGCAGAGCTTTGAAATAGGCCGATACTGCATGACATCACTTTTATTTCCTCCTTTCGAAATAGGGGTTATTAAGGCTTTTTTCCAAATCTCAGGAAAACAACCTTCCACCAGTGAGATTTGGTATAAGAACGTGAGAGGCAGTGATAGTTCCTTAGCACAGTTTTTGATAAAAAGTGGATGTATTTTATCATATCCCGATCCTTTATGAACATTAACATTTTCTAAGAATTTTAAAACTTGTGCATTTGTGATCGGAATGGAGGAAACATCAACTTGGGTATTTGATACTACATCATGACTAACAGTGGTGGGTGAGGGAGCTTCAACAAAAACAGAATTAAAATACTCATTAAATAAATTACAAATCACATCACAATCCGAGGTTGACCTCTCACCGAGGGTCATAAAATCAGGAATAGTATTTGCGTTAAACTTTGATTTGATGAAGCTCCAAAAATATTTAGGGGATTGAGCTATATTATTTTCTGAATGTGCTATATAAGATCTATAACAATTTTTCTCAACTTGTTTTTCACGCAACCTCAAAAATTTAAACATTTGATAATCAAGACCATTACCATAAATCTTCCATCGCTTATGAACTAACCTTTTTTCTCTTATTATTTTGATTAAAGGTTTTGAGTACCAGGGTGGATAACCTTTAGCGTAGTGAACCGTACGTGTAGGTATATATTCAGCTATAATTTTATTCAAGGATGAATAGAAAAATCCCGCAGCAAATTCTGTGTTCATGTTTAACATCTGGTTCCAGTCTATTTTCGTCAATTCTTTGCGTATAATATCATAATCTGCATTATGAAAATTTGGAGCTTTATAGCTAATATTTAGAAATGATTTGATTTGTGGGAGAGTGACACTAACGTCGAGTGACTTATGATTAAAATCTTCCGCTGTCAAGGGCTGCGGACACTCAGACACTGTACAATGAACATTAGTGAGTACCAAGTCCAAGATTCTATCATTAGAATTTTTACACCAGTTAAATTGACTGAAACCGGTTAGATTAAGAAAATCATGCAAACTAAGAACTTTATGGTCACTAGAATTTGAAGTTAGTAGTTGTATTCGACCGCTATCAACGAGCCAGCCAGCATCCGTAATATTAAAGTCACCAATTAAAAGAAAACTATCATGAGGATTATTTAAAATAATATCAGATGCCTTGTCAAAAAATGAATTTAAATGGTTTAAGTGATTATATCTGTGAGAAAAGTAAGCGCAAGCAATATGAAAAGAAGCATTTTTCACCGACCGTGACGAAACCAGTTCTATCGTTATCCACAGCTCCTCAGCATCTGGCGCAGAACTCCATTCCGGCCTCTGACGGGCGACTATCCCCTGCCGTACTGCGACTGCAACGCCACCGCCGCGCATAGCCTGTGTACTCGGTCGATCGCGACGATATACAGTATAGTTGCTATAGAAATACTCAGCATCGCTAAAATCCGCCGTAAGCCAGGTCTCCGTCAAACAGATGATATCGTACTGCGCGCTTAACGTATTATGTAGAAAAGTGTGTGATTTGGTGCGCAGCCCTCTCACGTTCTGGTAATAAATACTTACATCATTTGTGTTAGTCATATTGAGAATTGAGAGTTAATGTGTAAAAATAATAATAATCAATTTGAGATAATATGATATTAAAACAGTCTATAACACCAACCATGCGCAAAAATAAATATTTCAAAATGAATACATTTCTTCCTTTCACCCCCCTGTCTATATTTAATAACAAATATGCACAAATTATTTTGCAAATAAATTGTACGGTTTCCAAATCACAAAAATAAGTTAAGTTTACAGTATTTTTAATGGTTATGTAAATAAAAATTATGCAGTTTTCATGCCGAGTTGTTGCGTAAAGGTACAGCAAATAATAAAAATCTACTGATATAATAACAATTAGAAAATGTTTTAACAAATTACATAAATAAAAATATATTAAAATAATTACTAAATATTTCAGCAGGTAACAACTATATTCAACATTAGGGTGTGCATTATAATTGCTGAGTGGGTACATAAAAATAACCAAATTTTTAAAGAAAGGAATTTTCGCTTTAATAGTAAGAGTTAGAAGAATATGGCTTATAGATACAAAACAAATGCATTTTATTTGCTGGTTTCGTAAGTAAAAAATCAAACATAACCACGTTTCAGTACTGACAGGAAAACAAAGTTTAATATCTACAACCATAATGAGTCACTTCAGTTTTAATAAATCATCTTCGTTAGTGATACAAATAAATTTAGAAGTGTCATTTTTCCTCAACATTATTTTGCAATCTCTTACCCACAAATACGAATAATTTAATTCGGTCTTAATTTCTCGAGCACGTTTGAGTAATAGTTTATTGGCCGGGGTCAGATGATCATTAAAATAAATATTGGCTGGTTCCCCCGCTAAACCAAGGTCGAGAGTGGTCAGGCCCCGGCGCACACGCACGGCAGCCAGCAGCTGGTCTTTGCGCCGGCGCTGTGTGAGCCGCACTATGATGGCCGGAGAGCGAATGCTGCGCGGCTGCGCGCCAGAGCTAGTATAGCGACGAACCCTATGTATTGTGTCGACATCCGCCTCGTTCACAATAAAGCCTACGCGAGTACACATGTCGCGGAACACTAGGTGCAAGTTTTCACCTTTCATGACAGGAACTCCAGATATCTCAATATTGTTTAACCTACTAAACTGATTTAGGTAATTGTTTTCTTGTACCAAGTTCGTGATCACTTTTTTGGTCTTGTCCAATTCCAGCTGAGCTGCAGAGACAGCAACATATTTATTCTCTAAATCTCCGACGCGATCATCCATGCCATTAAAACGCCTTTCCATGTCGTCCCATTTAGAGGTCAAGATACTTATTGCCTGGGAGGTATTCTGCACATCCGCCCTCATCACCTCGAAATCACTTTTTATGTCAATAAAATCTTTTCGCAATGCTTTAATTTCTATTAACAATTTATGAAGAATTGTATTTTCGCCCGAACTTGAAGTAGAACCGCGACACGTAACACATCGCCAGTTCAACTTTTTTTCTGAGCCCATTTTGCGGTACGTGGCCTCCGTAATTCCTGCACAATTATAGTCCAAAACGCTTTTACAACCTCCGCAAACAACATGGTCAGTAACGTTCTCGCCGCACTTATCACATTTATTCATTTTTAGAATTAATAAGAAAGAAAAAAAATAATAATTTAATACGAATTAAAGCGCAACTACCTTCAATGTCGAGCGTTTAGTATCGAATGATCAAATCAAGAAATCAAATTAATGAAAAAACAAACTGGGAAACGAAAATAAGTAGAAGTTGTTGTTTTTGACTAATTTACAATAAACAATGTCCGATATAAAATTTTCAAGAAGCAGTCAAAACTGTTATGACCGGTTAGCACGCGCAGGAAGTCCTTTTCACGTTTGTTTTTCAAATAATAATTTACAACTAAACAATTAATTATTTTTCCATAAAATATATACATTACTGTTTTTATATATTTATGTTTTAATTTATATATTTTATTTTATGTATTTTAATTTGGCCTCACTTAACACTAACAGATCAAATCCATATGACACGTAGGCACAAGCATCGCTTTTTATATTCGTAGATACGGTCATTCTAATGCGCAGAAAACTATTAAATTAGTGTAATTTTTTTTAACGGAGCTTTCTAGTAAAAGTCAAAGATGTAACAGTATTTTCCGCACCCGAATCCATCATACGGATATGCAAGTCATTGTGTCTAGTTAATTCGAGTAAGCGTATTTATTATGTTAATGAAGGTCCGTGCACCGACATGGATACGTGGTGTGACCCAGGCATAAGCCCAGCGAGGGGCCTCGCGCGACAAATTCGTTATGACGCTAATAAATCTACCGCGCTGCCGTGAAGGGTTTTCCTTCCTAATGCAATCCTAGTACCCGGGGCCGACGAATTTGGTTTTTCCGTGAGTTATTTTTTATGACCCCAACGAGCCACGAATGAAAGCCTCGGCTTTTGCATACCATATGCCCGGCCGGGCGTCAGTTTTTGTAGTCCCCGGGCAAGGGAACTAGCGATATATTTCGTGTCTCATAAAATATGTATTCAATACTCGATAACGAATGTCCGTGAAAAAAGGAAATAATGACGCAGATATTCGAATATATTGGGCATTTTCGCGATCGTTCGACTGCTTTTCACTATTTTCTACTTCTTAGCATTTTCACTGTAGTATTATACGACATTGTACGTAAATACTATAGTATGCTCAAAAAATTACTTAAAACAACATAATGATAATGTACAGTAGGTATGCCCCTTGGTTTTAGGATCAAATTTGTATTTCACAATTTTAAAACGAATTTTATAACTAAAATTTTAAAAAATGGTCCAATCATTAGTACCATTTTAATTAAATTTTGAATTTTGAAATTTACCGAAAAAACAACTACCGGTGCTTAAGTGTAAATATTTTTTTCAAGTTGTGTTTGGTTAAGAATTTATAAATTTAACTCTTATTATAAAAAAAAAAACGGTAAAACGCTAGTAGAAAACACGTGAAGAGCGTTCCGTGCTGTAAATCATCGCGTATTCGTTACTTTTTTATTTTTACAAAATTCAATATAAAATATAAAGCTTTGTAATACATTTTATATCAAAACTGCGTTATTGTAAAAAAAGTAAACAAAAGAAAATATTAACACCTAGATCCCATTCCATTTCTTTTGAATCAAAATTAGTTAATAAATTGTAACACGCAAGGTTGATCTTAGCCAATTTAGTTCCCAATTAAAATAAAGTCAGTATATAAAAATTTAATAATATGTAATTATCACTTCACGCTTGAAGAACAAATTTTATTAAATTGTTTAATAACTTTGTAATAATGAACAGAAAACTGCAATTTTTACTGCAAAGAACTATGTAGTCGGTGTGATGCGGTTATTTAAATTAAATGATTGTATAAAGATTGTATTTTTATACTTGATAGGAGTGCTGGTCCAGATTCAATTTTAATAAAACCAGAAAAAAGATGTAAATTAAGAAGAAAAGTAATAATAATAATATATAATAACACACACAATCACAACGACGTCTAGGTCCCAAACTAAGCATTAGCTTGTATTTTGGGTACCAAAGGTACCAAGCGAAGACACCACATACATATAACAACCAAGACCCGGTGTCAGTATTAATATTCATCATATAAATACTGACCCGACCTGGGATTCGAACCCGAGACCTCCAGCTTCGCAGGCAGGGTCGCTGCCCACTAGGCTAAGCGGTCGTCTTAAAGAAGTGACAACAGACTCACAAACAAAAGACTTCGCATAGGGTAGTTTTCAACACCTTCTTCTTCTTTGCATAGGGTAGTTGTCAACACCATAAAAATAAAAGTGACCAATATTCGCATGGATACAGTCAGGTTGAACCTGTAGTGTTATTTTTAATTGTTAACACTTCGTATAACTTAATTTTATTGATAAGCCAATAAACAGAAAAAAAACCAATACCTTAAATAATTCATTTGAGAGCTTTTTGTCCCGATTAAATCGAAATGAGGCGAGTTTTACGCCGCGTACTGATTTCATATGAACATTAATTGCCATCCACTCATTAGCTTTAAGCCTCCATTTGTGGCATTTGCTGAATCGACGAAAATGCGCTATTATGAGATCATTCTATGCTATGAGAAACAAATTATAATATAAATACTGTCCCATCCTGTTCTATTGCATTTCTGTTTTGCAGATTTAGAGATTCGTGAAATCACTAAGCAAATGTTTCATTTTAAGCGATACTATTGATTAGAATTTAATGGGAAATCGAACTCATTATCGATTTCATCAAAGGTTGAACTTCGAAACGTTTCATTATATGTCAACGTTCTAGTGGCAAAACAAACATTTTCTCAAAAGTTTCTTGTTCTATAAATACAAAATACTATAGTGTAATAATGAATAGTAGTGTAATGTAGTGTCGTGATAGCCAAGTGGTTGCAAGTTAGCTTTTTGTTTAGGAGGTCGTAGTTCAAATCCTAGAAGCGGGCATGTACCAATGATTTATTTCTGACCTGCCTGACTCCATTCCTCGGAGAGCAAGTTAAGCCGTCGGTCCCGGTTGCCATCATCAGATGGCAGCCGTTAAAATTCACCGACCCGATCTGGAGCGGCGTGGTTGATTAAGCTCGAAGCACCCTCATCCCAAGAAGAGACCTAAACCCCTGCAGTGAAGCATAATGGGTTGATACGTTATACAGTAATTAATGTGATGACTTAAAATTTACCATAGGATACCGTTTTAATGAGAATTCGTATGAAATACAAATATGTTCCACAAAGTCAAATATAATTTAATTTTGAATGATAGCTTGGGTAGTTTACAATTTTTAATTTTTTTTGTACACACTTTCGCATGCAAATTTCTCTTGAGTTGATTTTCATTTTGACTCGCTTTAATATTTAATTTTTATAATATCTAGCCCCCTTGCGTACATTATTATATTCATAATTTTAAAAAAATGCTAATTCGTTAAATATCTATTGATTTATCAGATTACTATCAACTTTAAAAAAAAACC
Source organism: Luffia ferchaultella (assembly GCA_949709985.1). Taxonomy (NCBI): domain Eukaryota; kingdom Metazoa; phylum Arthropoda; class Insecta; order Lepidoptera; family Psychidae; genus Luffia; species Luffia ferchaultella. The sequence goes on from OX453244.1 coordinate 1,984,915, forward strand.
TGCATAAAAACAAAACTAAACTGCTTTCTTTTACCTTGTCAAATATTAATTGACGGAAACGTCGCTTATAACAGGAACAATACACAATCACAAATTTTACAGTCTTGATATTTAAGTCCTGTAATCGTATTTTCCCGCCCGATCGCTTTCAGTACACGACCAATACATCGTTGTCAATGTACGATATATCTCTATCGCCACGCGTCGACAGGCGTGATGCCGTGATAGCGTGATGCACGTAACGCGTGACGCGTGACAACGCTAAACGTCACGTCAATTAGACTCGGCTCACACAAACAACGCGACTGAAGGCCCGATTAAGTCGAGAGGCACGGTTTGATTTACAGTGTTACCGAAGCTTAGCTGCCTGGTGAATATTATATGTCGCAGGATGTTAAGTGATATGCAGAACTGTTATGTGCTTTGAACTTAAGTGGGCTAATGTCGTACCTCGTGTAGTGTTTCCGGGTTGAAACGGGTTTGTTTATATTATTTGCTTATTTAATAATTACTAGTGGGTCGCCCAGTAGTCGAAATTCGACCGTATTCACTCTTTTGAAACCATCAATAACAATTAGGCGATAGTAAATCGATTCAAATTGTATTAAACGATAGTTTATTATATTCATATGATTGACAGTATTTGTAACACGTATATAAATTTTAGCTCTTGGTACTTCTTCTCGATATAAACTTTAACTAGGTATGCCAAATCTCACACTTCTCCGTGCGCGTATGCTTAAAAAGGAATCCAAATTGATAATTTTTTTTCACGTTTAAATATATATCCACATATTAATACGTGAAGAAAAACCAAATCAAATGGTTTGATTCCTTGTTAAAATAACATTTTTTTTATTAAATGTAAGTCGTTTTCTCAAAAATCGAGCTATTAACTAAATTCCCAAGGCCACTTTTCGCTGTTTCTCATAGTTTAGGTTTTCGCCATAGAGTCCCACCTCAAAAACTCATCTGTACATATTAATATGTAAGTGTAGATAAATAATTCAAGCACCTAACATACATTCTACAGCCAGTTCAAAATAGTGACAGAAATGAGATGAGGAGAAGTCTTATCAATAATACAGTTAGAACTTTAGAATACTTACTAAATAAAAACCGGTCAAATGCCTGTCGCATCACACATTATACGGAATTACGTATTGAAGTAGATCAAACAAGGGTTATTAAAGTGCTATAAATGGTACTAGAAAAGGTGTGTATGATTCGTTAATTCGTCCGCCAGTAATATCATACTGAGGTGACAGGAAAAACAACTTGCCAGTGAAACTGAGTTAGGGCACAACACTTAATCAAAATAATTGATTGATATAGGTGCGAGGGACGCGCACGTATTCGCGCCGAGAAATATTAGAGCCGGATCGATACATGAGTGGACAAATCGATACAAATGTTGTCACGTCTCTAAAGATTAAGGGTGAAAACTACGGATCTATATCATAGATATAAATGACAGATTAACACTGCCAAACAGTAATACCATTTCTTCAGCTTTTTCAAAGCCATTAAATTTTTATTAGGTATAAGTTTCCAAATATAAAATAACTATACAACAAACTTAGTTTAGGAAAGTTTGTTAAATTATGACGTATTATAACTAATATTTAACGTCACTTATCATGTAAATAAGAAAATATTGGTAAACAACGTTTCTGGTAAGTCATACGTCTCTGGTATGATTACATACCAAGAAGACCATACCAAACAGAAAAAGAAAAAAACCGAACTTCTATGCGTTGTAGTGATAATTATGCTAGAAACGCATGACATATCAAAGACGTTGCAGGTACAATATTCTACTGATGACGTATGAGGTCCTAGTACTCACCCTACGGCGCCATCATGACGTCATATTATTGTGGTGTCCTTTCAAATACTTATGATGATTTGAATTGGCTAAAAATCGACTTCTTTCGTTTTCAAACATAGTTACAGGTGAAGCTAAAAAAGCGTATTAAAAATATATAAAGTTTAATGATACCTTTATAAAGATTTTTTTTTAATTAGGCCATTAGGTAAAAAAGATAATTAGGTTGGCCCCTCGCTTCGCCGCGTGGTGTAATTAAGCGAGTAGTAATTTTTTTTAATTTCATTTTTACTCTTTTCATCGCTCTTTCCAGAAAAGTGCCGTGCTAATTAATATCTGTATACGAAAATAGAACAAAGATTTCCAACCTGTTTATTTTCCTAATACCTATTATAATCTAAGAAACTAGTCTAAAAGAACTCATTGCGGATTTTCGCTCTGTATTCAATCAACCTTCTTCAAATATGGGATTTTAAAAATTGGCATGGCATTTAAAAATGGCTGACCTTATAATTTTACCCTGTGACGTCACGCTATGAAAATTTTCAATATGATATAACTACGTAAATACCGATCTAAATAAAAAAAAATGAAATTCGTTTCTTAAAATCGCCTATTTTTTCGAAAAATTAAATAACGGACTTTTGTTCCAAAATTTTGGAATGGTCAATCGTTCATATTTGAAACTGCGTTATTTATAGTTTATTTCTATACCGAAATCTAGAGAACGCTAACTTATTGAAAATTCCACAATTTTTTAAGTTCGGCAATTTCCAAAGGACTTGTAAATACCGTCATGTTTTATTTAATTAACGTCAAAGGTCAGTCAGTTCTATTTGAAGGAAAATCTAAACGTCTCTTTCTGCTCGAAATACTGATTCATTTAGAACAATCAATTTTCAAATTTTTGCTACTAGCATTTCATATTCGGCAAATAATATGGTAAATATGGAATTTAATCGTGGCTTTAGCGCAGCATAGCATAGCTATCACAATAATAGTTTCTAGCAAATAGATACGTTATATCATCGTAGCGCACTGCAAACAAAACATAAATTACTTAATCACAGCATAAAAAATGGCAATGGGATCCTCAAATCACAAACTTGGCGATAAGGCTCGGTTCTGCAGCTTACGCTGTAAAAAGGATTCGTTTCCTTTCGGACATAGAAACCGCGAGGTTGGTGTATTTCAGTGGGTTCCATAGTTTAATGACTTATGGTATTCTGCTTTGGGGACACGCTGCCAATGTTAATACAATCTTCGTGTTGCAGAAGCCAGCTGTTCGAGCAATTTATAAACTAGGACCTAAAGTATCACTTATAGAAAAGTTTAAGGAAATTAATATAATGACATTGCCGCCTCAATATATATTTGAAAACATAATGATAGTAAATTTTTTTTTATTATTTATAAAAAATTGTGATCGGCATAATGTTGATACAAGAAACAAAGATAAACTTGCTAATCATGTCAGCCACCTAAATAAAATCACAAAATCTTTTAAAGGACAATGTATACGCTTTTACAATAAGATCCTAGCTGACATTCAAGATCTACCCCTTAACAAGTTTAGAATTACAATAAAACGGAAGCTTTATGCAAAAGCTTATTATAAAGTATCAGACTACTTAGATGATAAAAATCCATGAGTGTAAGCCGCTCGCCTATCGGTTTGTTTCAATAATATTAATCTTTAAGCACTTATTGTTAAAAAATTGTTTATAATATTGTTAAAAAGAGCGTCCCTCAGTTTTTTGCGTATTCTTCGGAGAGAAACCAGCATTTTTGAATGCGCCTTTGTGGTGACGTTCTTCCACAAAGTAATAAACTCACTAATTCACTCTTATGACTTATTTCAAGATTATGTTACATAACTACGAAATAAAGATAAAAAAAAACCAGCAACGCCCTCATGACTCTTAAGTTCAAACGTTACCGTCGATTTCAATACTAAATTTATTTAACTGGTAGTAAAAAACTACACTTTCTTGTGTTTTTTTTACCATCTTAATAAGTTAACTCTATCATGAATTTGTCGTTTTTATTACTTCTGGTAAAATAAATTTTGTAAGGAAGTAAGAGGTATCGTTTGACGTTAAGGGATATGCATAATAGTGCTATAAAGGGCTGACTGACCGGTTGGTCGAATGGCTAGAAACTATAATTGTGGAGCCAAGCGGGCTCGATTCCCGCCCGGGACAAATATTTGTGTGCATGAACATGTCTATTTGTTCCGTATCTGGGCGTAAAAAATATCTATATATGTATATATTATAAAAAAAGAATATATAAGCATCTTTATCAGTTGTCTAGTACACCATAATACAAGCATAATACTTGCTTACTTTGGGACGAAATGACGCTGTCCCGAGGTGGGATGTCCCAGGAATTATTATTATAAAGAACCAACCCTTCTTTTCCTATTTCGTTCGATTTTAAATTTGTTACGTTTTCATTTGTGGTGCAAACACATCTATACACTGTAATTATTCTAAGATAGCTGTACGTTGAATAAATATTTATTATGTTATAAAAGAATATCCAAAGTAACCTTTTCTCAATGAGTTAGAAATGTAGTGATCCCACCTTAACACCTAACCATCCCATCCTACGCTTCGTAACTTGCTCTTCTCTTTTCCTAACCCCTCCCCCTTTTCCTCCCTATTGATTCCCGTTGTCCGGAGCGTATTCATTACCATGATACATAGAGCTAGAAAGCAATTCTTTGTCTTTGTCTAGCACTAGCTATATTATGTTTTTGCATTCGGCGTCAAAACGTTGAATTTTTAGCTATATCACAAAACGGGATTACATCTGTTAGCTTGGTTATATGTTTGTTATTCGATCACACTTCAACCAGGCTAAAATTATACCTATTAAATTATTGCATGTAAGTGCATAACTTATTCAGGTTACACAGTAAAGATTTCCAAATACATTGTATTTTGAAAGATTTTTTTTTTAGTAAATTCTCACGAAAAAACATTTTTTAAAAGACACAAAACATAAGATTCTTTCAACACCGACATAATTGTTATTGTATTAAAAAATAATATTTATTTTTAACAATGCTCTTATTATTGTATCATACATTATATTAAAATAGGATTTAGTAGCGATTTTTTGCCTTCTCTATATATTTTTCACTTGACATGTACGATAAATTTTTCTATATTCACTTTAACATCATAAAACCTACTTACATTGGCTATGTGTCAAATAAATCAAAGTTGCAATATCTATGTACACTTTTCCTATAATACACTCTAAAGTGTCGCACATCAAACACAATAGTCAGTGGCTTATCATCACGGCCTTTGTGAGGCAGCCAAACAAAGCCGCGCGAGATTAATAGTCAATTGTGGGCATTGTCTTCTCGCGTCTGACGGCCGCTCGCCCCTAAGGTACTCTATTGGCGATTTGCTGAAAGCTTGTCTCTTCGGTTTTCATTGAATGATGTCCCTAAACTGTGATGATGTTGTAAGAAATGATAGTTTGATACTTGTTTTTTAATTACGTACAACTAGATAAAATGAACTTAAGGTTACTTAAGTACATAACTATCATTGACTTCGTGCCTCGGAGAGCACGTTAAGCAGTCGGTCCCGGACGCTGTCAATAGATGGAGGTCGTTACAATCCCCAACCCGCAGTGGAGCAGCGTGGTGGATTTAAGCTCCAAGCCCCCCTCACCCCGGGGGAGGCCTAAGCCCCTGCAGTGTGGTAAAAAATGGGCTGATGAAGTGAAGTGAAGTGAGAAAAAATAAATGACTATAATTTACAACAATAATCTATAATATTTACAACGTTTATTGGTTTGTTTCAATATTAATCTTTATTAAGCCATACCATACAATACTATCAGCCCACTAATGACCCACTGCAGGGATTTAGGCCTGGAGCTCAATCCACTAGACTGCTCCAATGCTGGTTGGTGGATTTTAAAGACTGTAATCTATTGATAGCAACCGGGACCGACGTCTTAACGTACTTCCCGAGGCACAATCAGTGATAGTCATATACATAAGTTATAAAAACTCATTGGTTATTTGCATAGATAGTTATTTGAATGCTTTGGAATTCGAACTTCGATCTTCTAAACAAGAAGCGGGGTCCCTACCACTCGGCTATAACGACATCAAGAATTTTGAAGCACTTATTGATAAAGTAATTGTTTTTATTATTATTTTTTTTTAAAGAGCTTTTCTTTTTGTTGCCAGAGAGGAACCAACAATTTTTGTGAATGCACCTCTGTGGTGACGTTTTTCCACAAAGCAATAAGTTCACCCTTTGTGGCGTATTTCAAGATTATGTTACATAGCTACGAAATATAGATAATTGATTGATTGAACGTAATCAAGTAATATATAAACACTAGCTTTTGCTCGCGATACCACCCGCGACCTTTAAACACGAAGTCCTTATAACAAAATTGACCCGTCCCGTTTCCATTACCACAGCTATTCCATTTCTTGAGTTCTGCTCTCTACTATTCTAACTTACAACTACAATTGCCTTGAATTCATTTAAAATTTTGATTGTTTTTACATATCCACGGGAATCTTCAACTGAGTTAAATTGTAAATTAATATGTTACACCTTCCTTCGAGTAACTCTGTACGAAAACTTAAATAAGCGTTTTATTTCTACTACATTAAAACTATATTGGACCAATGACGACCGCTTGGCCTAGTTGGTAGCGACCCTGCCTACGAAGCTGAAGGTCCCGGGTTCGAATCCCAGGTAGGATCAGTATTTAGATATCTGATGAATATTGATATTGGTACCGGGGTCTTGGTTGTTACATGTATGTAGTGTCTTCGCTTGATACCCAAAACACAAGCTAATGCTTAGTTTGGGGCCTAGACGTTGTTGTGATGTATATAATTATCATTATTATCATTTAAAAATCCTTTGTGATTGCTCAGTCATTACTGTTTGAATCAACTTTATCGCTGACAAAACATAGCTTATCGTATAAAGTTTATGAAAACGCAATATCACAAGTTCTTGGATAAATTAAACCTTATAGATCATGTTCAAATATTCCACTTAGCTTCATTTAACTTGTCATAACTTTGACCGACCGATTGGCGAGTGGTTATAGACCCTTACTGCGAAGCCAATGGTCACAGGATCGATTCCCGCCCGTGACAAATATTTGTGTGCATGAACATGTCTATTTGTTCCGTTTCCGGATATAAAAGTACCTTTCTATGTATATATTGTATAGAATATTTTAGTAAGTATGTCAGTTGTCGAAAACCCATAATACAAGCATAATACTTGCTTACTTCGGGGCTAGATGGCGCTGTTTGGGATGTCCCAGGTATTTTAATTATTATTATTATAAATATATAAATATAACCTATTAGTGTGTCACTATACCAGCATAACCTAACCAATATCAGACCTATAACAATAGATAAGCCGTTCTTAAATTTTGCACGTTCGGACATGATAATAGGTGCTCCATATTAGTTGTTATAAATATTTCATTGGAACGTTTTCTGAAAGTAGAGTGAGTACAAAAATATGATACAAAGTCACCACGTTTTTCACAATAACATTAATTTTCTCGTTCATGATTTTATTCTTATACTAATCAATTTTGCCGTTATAAACAGATAACGAATCGAACTTAATCCAGTTAAATTAAAGGTGCGATTAACATAAGCTTTTAAGCTTCACGTTTCAAACCCTACGAGAACCCAAAAGTTCAGAAAACACTTAACAAATTAAATATCTATAGTTATCCACACGCACTCAACACATTTTGAGACCGATAAGAATATAGATATATTAACACTCACTAGATATTACGTACAATTTGAAACCAATAACGAGAACGACAGAACTAAATAGAAGCTTTGATCATATAATGTCTGGATGAATCATTCTAATATAATGTCTACAAAAATGACAGACCAACTTTTAGATACTTGCGTGTGTTACAACCACATACACACGCTACGTCATATTAAACATGTACAAATAGGTGATATTTATATCTACGTTTTTTGACGCCAATTCCCTATCCACACATTATATAATCAAAGGTCTAAACTTTAGTCCTGTCCGTGGGAGCATATTAAAAGTATGGTCATAAATTCAGAAATCATGAAATGCAGGTTAGAAGTTTACAGAAATAAAAAATGTCAATATAAAACCGTTTTAACGTCACAGAGTGTTACAAATTCAAACTAGCACGATACATTGCTAAAAAAATCAAATCTATATCATAATAATATATTTATTTACCTATGTTTATCTATGTGTAGTGATAGCCCGAGCGCAGCGAACCTGTTTCCAATTTATAATACTGTGAGGCCGTGTTTCTAATCCGGGCGTGTACCAATGAGTTTTTCTGACGTAAGTACATAACTGACTCCGTGCTTCGGAGAGCACGTTAAACAGTCGGTATCGGTTTCTGTCAATAGATGACAGTCTTTATAATCCGCCAACCCGCATTGGAGCAGCGTGGTAAATTCAAGCTCTAAGCCTCCCTCACTCTGGGCCTAAGCCTCTGTAGTTAGGGTATAATGGGCTGATGGAACGGAATATTTATTTACCTATAAACTAAAATACATCGTTGGTTTATCCACAGTATATTTATTTCTCACAAAACAAAAAGTACATACGTAAATAAATTTAATAAAAATAAATTTATTAAAAATCTTAACCACAATGCATGCCGCTGCAGAGGTTTGAGGAAAACGTTATCGGAAATACTAGAGCGTCACCGGAAAACATGACCTGCAATCCAATTTTCACGCAATTTCCTAGACGTTTATAATTGAATACCTGTTCATGAGATTACGATGACATATTTTTAGAAGAAATTCGACTATTTACGATGACAATGGCAACAGTTTCCTTGAAACGTCTGTAAGCTCTGACTTACTCTTTAATTACTCTGATTTACTCTTTCGTCCATAGACGAAACACTAGATAGATTATTTTTATATATTTGACGGACAGATTGATCGAGTGAAACCCTAGCTGCAGAACCAAAGGTGGCGAATTCGATTTCTGCCCGAGATAAAACATATGTATACAATACAATACAATAAAACAAAGTATGTATATCAGTTGTCTAGTAACCCATAACACAAGCATAATACTTGCTTAATTTGGGACTAGATGACGCTGTGTGGGAAGTCCCATGTATTATTATTATTGTTATTATTATTATTATTATTGTTATTATTATTATTATTATTATTATTATTATTATTATTATTATTATTATTATTATTATTATTTCTATTATTATATATCATTCGCCCAGTACCCATAATACAAGAATGATACTGGTTAATTTTGAAACTAGATGGCGCTGTTTGGGGTCTCAGGTATTATTATAATAATAATTACTGTTGTTACTATATTATATACTGTGATATCGAATAGATAAACCGACAATTCTGTAAAGCTGTACGCAATCCTAAAAACAAAACCCAATCACTTGGGTAATACCAAGCAGACTGCCCTAACGAGCGGCGAATTCAGTACAACCGCGTGACAGAGGCTACGTAAGACGCGTCAATTAGGCTCAACTGATTACGCGAAAGGCGGCTTATGCGGCTATATTGGGGTAAAAACTCAGCTCACTTGGATATCAAATACATAGTTCTAATAATGTAGACTAAGTATTTCATCGATTTTAAAATTATTTTAGTTAAATGATGGGCCATGCAATTCGCTTGGTATACACCGTGTTTTGTAGTCGTGATAGCTCGAGCGCAGCGAATCTGTTTCAAACTTACAAGGCCGTGCGGCCGTGGTCCGAATCCGGGCGTGTACCAATAAGTTTTTCTGAGTTAAGTGAATAACTATCACTGAATCTGTGCCTCGTAGAGCACTTTAAGCGGTAATCCACCAACCCGCACTGGAGCAGCGTGGTGGATTCAAGCTCCAATCCCCCTCACCTTGGGGAAGGCCTAAGCCCCCTACAGTGGGTTATAACGGGCTGATAGAATAGAAACTCCGTGTACAGCTGAACGTAGACCAAACCTTATAGATCGCATGTGTAGTCTTATTTTTTTCCGGTTATCTTATTTTTTTAAAGCAACCAATAGTATAGTACTTTTACGGAATTACAATATGAAAATAAAATATTTTAATTTGATCAGATTTATTTACAAATGTAATAAAACAACACAAGACTGGTCTCACGAATCGCAAATTTAGAGCAACGCTACTCGTGAAACAGCGATAAGGTCAATAACCGTCTATTGTTTGAATTGAAATGTTAGTGAAATTTTTGTTTTGTGATCATTTTTAAATTGGCGATTAGTGGAAGACCAGCTGTACCAGAATGGTATTAGATATTTCAACAGTAGGGTGACCAAGCTTTTGGATTGTCCGTGTTGATTTTTTCTCAGTAACTGGTAGTTTGCGCCACCTGCTTACTTGAATCTTTTTGTTTGGTTCGTTAAGCTGTACGCGTTCTTTAAGATTGGAATACGTTCAGTCGAAGACGTTATGTAAGTTAGTAACCGAATGGTAACATTACTTAAGAATAAGTGAATCGGTAACATTAAATAAAAATATATCTGAAAGTGGTTTTGGAGCCGCCGACGAATTATCCCAAAATAATTACGTCCTTATGATACCAATTTTGAAAAGATATAATTCAAGCAATAAATGCTAGTAATTGCGTTATGAAACATTCCGAAACGCTCCAATATTCGGCCAAGCGGAAGGCAGTAAAATATAATTTGAATCTAATTATGCGTAAACAATAAATCGGATCTCGCAATCGGACACGATCGCGCGGTCGTAACCTATTAAATCCGCCAATCATAAATAACGAAATTACGGCGTCGGAGCTGGCCGCAGTGAAAATCTGGATTTATGGTACAGAAAATGCCAAATAAATGCATAATTATCGCAAAATTCTGAGAGAGGCCCTAATGTGATATCAAGATAATAGCGCGTAGATTACGGAGTAGCGGTTAAAGCCGCTCAGACAAGATTTATCATCCGGTGGCGGGGAGGCTCTTCTAACATCTTAACTGAAATTGCACTTTAGTTGAAAAACGTTGATGTTAATTGTATTGACAGTGAAATGTGTATGGGATACGATCATTCGTCTTTCCGAAGAAAATCATAATCTACTCCTTTTTTAAACCATTTTTCCAAAGAATCTGTGGTAATTGAACTAACAGTTTTTGAGTAAAACAGCACTGAACATACACTTAGAAATTATTTAAACACAACCCTACCATCACACCACCACCATTAGCCCATTAACGCCCCATTACAGGGACTTAGGCCTCCTCTTGGCATAAAAGTGCGTGGAGCTTAATCCACCACGCTGCTCCAGTTTGGGTTGGTGGATTTTAACGACTGCTATCTATTTATTATTATATATCTACAAATGGGACCGACGGCTTAACGTGCTCTATATACGAGACACAGCCAGTGATAGTTATGTACATAAGTTAGAAAAAACTCATTGCTTCATGCCCTGGGATTCAAACCACGGTCTTCTGAACAAGAAGTGGGCTCGCTAGTAACACAACCCTACTAGTTTATTATTATCAAAATTTAAAGTGAAGTTAAAAAAAAAACAGACAAAAGGTGTATTATTTACGGAAAAAAATATAGAAATGATATGTTACACATTTTGGTCAAGCCCATTCGACAGTTCGTGTACAATGTACATGTGTATGCAACGTTTATTTCGGTATATGAAAAAACAAATACCTTGTATTGGACTTTCCCATATATCTGTGAAAGGAGCTTTACCTAGATAGAGTTATTTTCAGGCCTCCAGATCACAGATATCGAATGAGACCGGATTTCGTCAAATTCCCAGTGGATCGGGAAAAATCGGGTTTTCTTTATTTTTCTAGAACAAGCTCGGTTTTACAAAGAATGACTAGATACGTACATTGATATATTATTATATGGATGTATTACTATTGTATGCACTATTTTAATTTAATATCAGCTTTATTTAGCTTTTTAGATTTATAATTTTATACAGTATATTATATTTATTATTAATTACCTGTTAATTACAAGTTTACTAATTAATTATAAAATAACTATGTATATATATTAGAATATAATATACATACATAGTTATTTTATAATGCAAAAAAAATGCAAACAAACATTTATACAGACCGAAAATTGTTTACGTGTGAGTAAGTTGGAATATATTTTGTCTGACGTATTTTGTGACGCAGTTTTCGTTTAGGGTAAACAACGCTTACTAGATTAGTGCTGCACCTCTAATTGGCACTTTGATAATTTATAACTGTTATTTAGAAGTAGTTCGATTTCGAAATTCAACCATTTTACTATGATTTTACTTGGTTCCCATTAAAAAACTGAAAAATTATTTTGCAGCGTCTATAGGATATTTGACTTATTCCAACTGACACTACTTATTTTCAGTGTTTATCAAACACCATCCAATAGAAAATAACATCGACATTAAAAGTATTTTCAAGTAATTTTCAACTTTTTGATACTCTTTATCTTTTTATTTTTGAACAAACGATTAATAGTCTGGGTCAATCAATACTAGGCTTTGTTCTTTTATTCAGTTATTAAGAAAATAGGGGGGGTATCTCTGAATCGAAAATTTTATTTAGTAGATTGGATCGATTATATTGCAATTGAAACTCTTGATGTTGAACAGCCCTAGCGACAAGGGTATTGCTAGAATTTGTATAACCATGCCTAATATGTAGATACCACATGATCTTGTTCGGTTAAAGTTTGTCACGTAGCTTGTTATCCGAGGCATTTGTGCTGACACGCAGGCACACTTCATCCTCAAACTTATCAATTACTAATTTTAATTATCAGTTTGGGATATCCTGAGTTAATTATAACAAAGAAGTTCTTGCGTTTACTAAAGAGTAGTAAATCTTTCTTAAATGCAAGTAGTCTGAAAATATTGCTAGTACGCTTCCAAATAAAATTTTCAGTTTCAGCTGAATAAATGATTTATCGCACGTCTGTCCTGAAGTGCTACCCTGTTAAGTTGCTATTAAGATTGGATGTTTTGTATATGAGCACTAATGACACAGCTGGCAGTGCTACCTTTGTAGAATTATAGAATTAAAACGACATTTCCTATGTGGAAAAAAAAAGATATTGCGTATTTTTAATTATCATTTTATATATTACCTTAAAGCGAATAAAGAGTTGCCATTCTCTACTCACAGAAAAATACAAATACATATTAAAATAAATAAAATAAACTATATTACAAATTATATTGGGTAACATTTTATAAAATAATATTAATGAAAATACGAAATGACTATTTTATTTTTAAAAACTGTAATGCAATTGTAATTTTTATTTGAAGTCTAAAAACTACTAATTAGTAAAAATTTACTAAAAATGGTCACACTGGCGCACGATACAGCTCAAATACCAAACGTCCAATCTTTAGTAGCAACGTGATCGGGTAGTGCCTACTAATTTGTAAAGAATGAGAGCCACCATCCATACTACGTTTGCCTTGTCAAAACGGTGCAATGGTTTGTGAAGGCGATGAACAAACTGATGCGTATGAAAAACTTGGTTCTTAAATAGAAATAATATAATTATAATAACAATATATAATGTGTGTTTTTATAGATATTTGGAAAACCAAATTAAAATATAATTTTCTTCAGCCTACATAAAAAAAACGGTACGTCAAATAATACTGATTGAAACTATATTACATTGATTGAATCTGTGATTAATTGCACATATGCCTGTATCAGCTGTATCATTCATTGTTGACGTCAATCAATCATGAATGTGACGACATGACAACTTTTTTTTCCCTCATGGTTCCAGAAGCAAAGTTAACTTAATGCGTTTAAATGTTTACAAAAATATCAAAGAAACCCCATTGTACAAATTAAAATTGTAATTGTATTATTTAATGATACAATGTCTATAACTAATTTACCAAAAACTAGGCATCGCTGTGATAACCCCGTTTATACTTGATTTTACTAGGCAGATTTAGCGCTCATTCTTTCACATTTTGTTCGGTGAATGGGAGACCTTTCAGAGCGATCTTCAATTTTACAGCTCGTTCTATTACGTTTAAATTCAGCACAGTAAGCTGCATATTAGTTGAGGTGTTGAAAAACCAATGACTATAATAGCCAGCTTACTTAATACGAGCATCACACGACGTTTTTCAATACATTTGCGTTTAAAATTAGGTAGATACTTCAAATGTAATAATGGCAGGAACTAAGGGCGCGAGCGGGTTACTTTTTGCGGTCTACACATGCGTAACAAACGGAATTGGTGTAAAGTAAAAAGGCCTAGTACTGTAACATAGGACATTACGGTACAAGTTTCCGTGTCATAAAGACCGTATTAATGGCAAATATATTGAAAAAGTAGTTAAAATCTTACTGAAATAGTTTTAGTAATTTTTTTTCCCAAAACAAAGTATTTTATTACTGCAAGTTTTCTCAATTTCATTCATATTTGACTCAGTACATTATAAAAATCTACATACAATATTATATATATAATATAATATACAAGTATATAAATACGATTTTAAAAATTTATATCTTACTCTCCATCGATTAATAAAAGCTTTTCAAAAGGCAAAAGTTTTATTTAATCTCACGCTAAGTAAAACACATACAGCTACCTAGGCCCAAACTATGCCGAGCCTGTATTGTGGTAATTTATTAACAAATTGGATTTTGTGAGTAGATTTTACTATACACTTCGTAAAAAGCTAAGATATTGACAGATAACTACGTATTAGCGACGAAACACCACCTGGCGGGAGCAGTTTGCAGTTTTCCTGCACATTGAATTAGGTTCATAGATTTAATCATAAACTCGCATATCGAATACCGCACAGTTTTTGACCGCCCCTCAAAATTGGTAACATGTATGAATACAGAGTTCATTACACGCTCATGCAGACGTCAGTCAATTCTATCAGTCATGACTAACGGTTGCTCAACCAACAAATAAAGCTCAACAATCAATCTCAAAACAAGACGACCGCTTAACCTAGTGGGTAGCGACCCTGCCTACGAAGCTGGAGGTCTCGGGTTCGAATCCCAGTCAGTATTTATATGATTAATATTGATACTAGTATTGGGCCTTGGTTATTATATGTATGTGGTGTCTTCGCTTGGTACCCAAAACACAAGCTAATGCTTAGTTTGGGGCCTAGACGTTGTTGTAATGTATACGTTATTATTATTACTATTATAATCACAGTTATGACTGTGAGTAAACATGGGGTAAACTGACAAAAAAACCTACCGTATAATTGACGCCTTACGTTCTTATGATTCGAACATACCAGCGCGCTGCAAAAACTAGTAGAAAAAACATAATAAAACACAGTCAACAATGTACGTATCAACGCCAGACACATCTTAGAAGACGACATAGCCGTCATAGACGCTTATCGTTAAATGAATTTCTGAATGAAGTGGTACAAGATCAAATCAATGCAAATGGCCATGCTCCAATCCCGCGCCAACCCGCTTAGCTCCGGCCAGGACCGTACTCAGTTGACATCTACAAACCACTAGCTTTTTAATCAATCAAGACATAGATTCAATACGCACGGATCTGGAGCAGAACCAAAGTCACGTTTTCCGTACCTTAGAGATTACTTCCAAAGTGAATCCAACTTATTTGACTTCACGGCTAAAATATATGTCATATATACATCGGTCAGCAAACTTCGCCATATTGTTTTTCGAGAAAACTGCTTCTATTTTTGAAAGTGAACATTGAATATTTTTTCGTATATCAGTACAGTCAGTTATCCTATTAGTACTAAGTATGTCAATTCAGAGTGAACTATAGAGGTTTTTGGAAAGACAAAATCTGCAACAAAAAATCTGTAAAAAAAACCCGTTAATAAATAATACAGGACAAATTTTTACCTGAAATTACTTGGACACATGTCGCAAAACTTCTCTAATGTTTTAGTCCCACTTGGACATGCTGAAACATAATCGAAGAGTTAAAAGTGCTACTAAGGAAAACATAATATTTTTTGACATTTTTAAAATACTATAAGCATCGGTAAGATAATCTACATTTTATACAGTTAAATGAATTGTTAATCAACTTGTCAATTAATGTACCTTAATCGGTAGCATCTATTACCATATCAGCCTACCCTTTATGCCCTACTGCAAAGGCTTAGGCTTCCCCTCGGTATGACGGCGCTTGGAGCTCAATCCACCACGCTGCTCCAGTGTAGGTTGGTGGATACACCTATGACATCAATTACAGAAAACAAAAAAATGTTTGTAAGTAATTTATTTTATTTTTAGTTTTATTTATATTTGTATGTCTTACAAAGACACATATTCTAATATAATATTATGTAATCCAAAACCTCACTTTGACTAGTTTGGTAAAGATTTGAATATATTTTTTTTCGGTTTTTTATCGAACTACTCCAGTGAAAGAATGAAAACGAAAAATTGAATGAGAAAGAAGGATGAAAGAGTAAGAACTCGTTAGCTAAGTGTTTTTAACTTTCGAGATGTTGACGTTTAAAACTTTTTTTGACCTCTCTTTTGGGACTCTATTACATACTGAAATATTTTGATGTACTTGAATTTCTAGCAAATTAAATAAAGTTTTTATAAGATGGCCATAATGTTAAACGCTTTCAAGTTTCTTAGAATTATATCAAAACTAGCAAAAAGAGAGAGTTAACATTGTTGGCCCAATCAGTGAATACAGTCCCACGTGATTTCCCAAAATAATTTCTCATGTCTATTATCTTTCCTGGCTCCTTTTTTTGACTGAAAGTTGCACGAATTGATTGATAGATTGAGGTCTTTTTTTATTGCTCCACCATTTTGATATTGATGTTTTATTAATGGTAAAGTACCATGAATTGCACGAATAAAGTACCACGATTTGCAATCAAAATAATGACAATTTAAGATTACTATCGCCTTTGTATGGGGCTTGTCATAACTATAAAGAATGACAGATAATTTGTTATAGGGAATTGATATGTTTCGCTCATGGTTTCGCTGGACTTCCTATTAAATTTGACATTTGTCTGACTGATTTACTTATTCAATCAGAGAGAGATGTCGTGTTCGCAGTTGCACCTCGGCGTAGTAAAACGATGTTCATAAAAATTAAATTAAATTGTTGATGAAATAAATTTAATTAAAGTCAACACAAATCTTAACTATAGGAATATTTGCGTGCCTACGCTGTTGTACTATACTGGTAAAGTTTTGGATTATATTACGGGTTTTATAGATATGTAGCTATGAGTGGTTGAGGTGGCGTTTTGTCTTCTGATTGGGTGGACGAATTATGGCGTGTGTGCGTCGGGCCAGTTAGAAAAGAATTGATGCGATCCGAAGTTTACCAAGAATTTAAGTCGCTGGTTTATTCAGCTCAAAAATCAGCGAAAAAGTTGTTAGTTTCATATTTTGTCGTTTGTGTAAAATAATGCGAAAATAACCGGAAAATTCTACCGTTGAATCGAGATCAACGATTCGAACTTATGAAGGGTCTATACCCTTATATAACAATATGTCAATGTAAGGTCGGCTATTGATATTAGACCTAGATATTGTACTACTGACCAATAAGACGGGTCTCGGAAGTCTCGGTTTCGTATAAAAATCCGTATATAAACGAAATTTAGTACTATCTGCAAACAAATGTTGAAAAATATTACATTCATTAATGACAGTTATCCAATGGGGAATGTCACTGTTCTTTTCTCTCGCCAGGTGGTGCATGAGCGAGGGTCCTTAATCGAACTGTCAGTTTCATACAAAAGTTATTATAGAGCTGCAGTGTGCGGCTTAAAAATTAAAAATCGACGTATCCATTGTTACCCAACAAACAAGAAACGCTATATGCTCTGGGAAATGGCTTTGAAGAGGAAAAATTTAAATCAACAGCTTGATCAAGGTTATGTTCTGAACATTTTTTATTAACAGTTGGAAGATATTTGTCGACATCTAAACAGTCATCTTCCTTAACACCCAAGTTATAATTGCGATCATAATACTTTTCCAATCTTCCACTTCCACCACCCCATTATGCCCCGCTGCAGGAGCTTAGCCCTCCCTTCAGGGTGAGGTGGGTTGAGAGCTTAATCCACCACGCTGCTCCGATGTGAGTTAGTGATTTTGAATGACTGTCATCTGTTGATGGCAACCGAGACCGAGAGCTTAACGTGCTTTCTGAGATACTCCAATCTACAACAATCAAAACAAAAGAATAGAAATCACGACATAATACGAAAAAATTAAATTTGACTATAATTTGACCAAAACCGCTGTACCACGCCTTAGGTATGTACGCGGCGAGGAAGGAAGGCAACTCCTAAGCGTTGACGACAGACTGACAGAGCAGATGTGCCTCCCTCCGCGCCGCGCACATGTACCTACGGCGCGGTACAGCGGTTTCGGTCAAACTATAGACATTATTTATCTTCGTTACCCCTCTATCAAATCAGCCTTTTCCTCTTTCAGTGATGCTTTCCGTTCCTGTAACACGTGTTTTAATTGATTCACTGATAGCGTTGAATACATTATTTGGACATCTTAGAAAAATTTGTGTAGGTTGGTTAAAATACTTACCTATTTTTCTCCGTTGCGATAACAACGTGAGAATAATAAAGTTTCCTTGGAAATAACAAGGACATAACTTGTTTTAAGTTTACATGAAATCAAACATTCTGTTAGAAGTATTCGTCCGTGCTTCGAACGGTACGAACTTTTGCCAGTCCATAAATAACTTCCTACCCGAAAGTCTGAGATGTTTTTCAACAACTTTTCAGTTGTGGTGCGGTAAGTTTTCTTACATTTTTTTTTCAAATTGAATTCTTAAGCACCAATGTTTTATAGCTACTGTGCTATATTGTTTCTTAATTTATTTGTGTGTTTAATACGTCATTCTATTGAAAAATTTAAATAAAAAAGAAATAATAATTACATAGGATAATCTGGCACGTAAATTACTCTATAAGGTCAAACCGGTATATATGAAGAAATTACAAAAAAAGAAATTCGAAGTTCTACAATTAATCAAGTTTAGAATCCTATTTTCAAGACAAATACCTTTCTATAAAACAAATCCGTTGTAAAGCTTTACCATTTATCTTTCATTGGACATTGTCGAGTCATTAATCGCTGTAATTTAAATAGAACAATTTACGTACCCACCGGTATATATATAACCTGTACATTAGTTAATTCCGCCTTAATTTTTTTGGTCATTCTGTGGCAATATCGCTATTATATACTACTTACCGATTTGCCTAGTGGTTAGAGACTCTAACTGCGGAGCCAAGCGTCGCGGGTTTGATTCCCGCCCGGGTTAAATATTTGTGTGCACGAACATGTCTATATTTTCCGTGGCAGGGTGTTAAAAACATTTATACACGTATATACTATACAGAATATTTAAGTATGTTTATCAGTTGTCTAGTAGCCCACAGTACAAGCATAATATTTGTTTACTTTGGGATGAGATGGCGCTGTGTGTGTTATCTCAGATATTATTGTTATGACATCATAAAAAAAATATATAATTTTTTTTAAGTTACGTAGCCAAATAGCAAAACAAGAACCCTACTTCTTTAGTCCTGTCTGTTTGTCTGTCGCTCTGTCGGTCCATTCGGCTATATCACTCGGAGATTATTGACACTATCTATATGAAAATTGGTAGGTATAGGTATAAACTATGAAACATTTTACAATGGTGTAGTGGTGTAATGGTGTAGTTATAAAAAAATTAAAATATTTTGGCCGTACCTTAATTAAGGGATAAACAATTCTATGGCATATGAACATGTGTGTCTGAATGTCTAGAAAGTAGTGTGAGAGTTTAAGACTTCCTGTATTGCTCTCTATGTTTTTCTTTTCCAAAATACTTTAAGCACCACCTTATACTGTAGAAATTTGGTAGATGCAAAACAATCACTGCTAAATGCCACTTTCTTAGTGGAACTAAATCCTAAATACAATACGTTTTTCATACAGTTTTCTGAAGTTCTTCATTTCAACAACAATTCCAAAACGAGCGTTATCGACAGAAAAAAAAATATTTACAGTTTGCCATTAGTAAAGAATACAGTTGAAACCCTAAAAAATAATCTGATCTAAACATACATAAATTTAGTGCACTATGTTTAGTATTAGTATACGCTGGAATGTTAAAATTATAAGAACGCTAAATATATTTAATCATCCCAATTTATTGTTGTAAGTTAGATTTCAGATGCACCGTTTAAAGAATTAAAAATAGTATATAATTATTACAAACATTTAATCTAATAACCCACCCCTTGTCGCCCCCGGCCTAAAAGTACCCTTGGTATTATTATTATTATTGCTTTTGTTGTTGGTGTGCTATACTTTTTTTTTTATCACTGAGAAATTAGTATCATGGACTAATTAATAACCTAGCCAAAGTTTGATGCTTTTAGACCAAGCGGTGCTAATAGAAAAAAACAATTATTTTGCTATGCCTACTAATAGACGACATATTTCCTAAGTCCTGAACTGTAGAAATTAACACTTTCCGATATTTTTTTTATTGTATATTCACTTTATGTAAAGCTTTAAAATCGTCTGGCAAACAGAAAATAATTAGTCAGAGAAGGTTTTTTTACAATAAAAAATCAATTATTAAGTATTTATACACTTTTGCAATAAAGGTTTGTGATATGTATTATAAGGTCAGAGAAACAGTATTACTTCAGAAAGTATAGCAACAAATTCCTACCTTTTCAAAAGATAATTCATTTTAAAAATATGTAATTTGAAAACCATAGATTACACGTCTCATCATTCGCCACAAACACTATACTAGATAGTACCCATAGCTAACAGAATCTATGTTAACATTAATCACGATGAGTGAGTGAACTTAGGTAAAGTTAGGGTGTATATGGGAGTTAAAAATAATTCGATTTCCACCAATAATTGTCCTCGACAGGGGGAACAAAATGGACATGCGTTTCCAATTTGTCGCCCTAGGGAGAATTTTCAGGATGACTGAATGAATTTAAAGTCCTTTCATAAGTTGAAACTATTACATATTAATATTTAGGGAGTGAATTGTATTCTCTATCAAAAGCATAGTGTCTCATTGCAGCCTAAGTGCTTAATAGAAATTAAACTTTTGTCCAGCAAAGATAACAAACCGTATTTTTATAAAAAATATTTCATATTTTCACTGTAACTTACTACGTCAATACAAAATAAGCGAGTCGAAAAAAAGTCTCTTTAAACAGAGCCAGAAAAATCCATAGCAATTTTTGTGCGCTTCAGCAAATCCAGTTTAACCTTGTTAGTTTTTTTTTTTATGCGCGCCGACCGTAAACGTGTAAAAATATTTACAATGTTTTCAAGGGGCAAAAAGCTCACTCGGCCGCGCGTGTCACTTACGAAGCTACTCTAATCCAAGCGATCAACCGCTCTGGCCCTTTGCAATATTTTATCCTTGTTTTCGTATTACGAGATAAACATTAAACACACACAAAGTCGGTTTATAACAAAAAACCCAATCGAGGGGTAAAATGTGAGGACAGGATTTTAACACCTTTAATCAATATTCAAACAACTAGGCCATGTAAGCAAACGAAAATGAATTTATAAAAGTTAATAAATTATAAGTAAATAAAAATAATTAATAATTTACGTATATATAAAGTTTTTTTTTTATTTTTTGACGAATCGAATATTTATTTTAATTTAAATTGTGTAGAGTATTACGAGTATCACATTAAGTTTGTTGTTTGTTCTTCGAGTATCGAATGAAGATTTATTGAAGAATATAATATAGCAATATTACAAATTATAATAAAAAAAATGATAAATTATTAATATTAGATAGTTTACGAATAAATGAATACATATTTTATGCTTAGACTGAATTCCCATTTCTTCAATAATATACTGAAAATAGCTACGAGCCATTCTAGTTTTTTCTGAATATAGCCGCGGGTTTTATGTGCGCTAAGCAAAAAACGCTTGTTTCGTCCATCGCTCGTTCAATCCATCAACAATGAAACGAAATTAATAACAGAATATTCCATTCCTTAAAAGCGGTGCACAAAAACGACTTAAAAATCCGTCTCTTGACAACTTATCTTCCTCTTGACTCTTAACCTTCGCTATCACTGTCACTTCAAATTATGTGACATCTCATATTCAACACTCCGTGTGTCAAGCGTGTCACCTTTTACATCAGTGCTTCAGTCGTTGTAGTACTTCCCAGGTCAAATTAAATTATTTTTATGTATAATTTATAAATAAATGTAATGTATGTAATGTATAATGTAAATAACTAAATTCTTAATGCTATAGTAGTAAATTATTTTTTAAGTATCACGCCCGATTTATTCGTGTCTCATATTTTTTTATTTTTTTTTTACTTTGCACTAGACACCTAGCGAATGAGACGAGCTGATGGTAATTCATGTTTCATATACAAGACTATCTGGGGGCACGGCCGTGCCCCCACCAAGTCGAGCAAAAAAGCGTCACGGCCGTACCATCCTTTTCTCGAAGCAATTCAGACCATTTTCGACCCCCTGTAACTTCGTTGTGGATAAAACTAGAAGACTGAAATTTTCAGTAACCATGCAGGCATATTATATAAGCATATTTTCAAATTTCATTCAATTTGAACCAGTATTTTTAAGAAATTATAACGGGTCAAATTTCTTAATTTTGTCACTCACTGACTCACCGATCATCAAAATTCTAAGGCACTTCTAGCAGACCTAGAAGCTTCAAATTTGGAATATAAGTAGTGTTTGGTGTATGAATCAAGGAAAAACTAAAAAATCTAGAAAAGACCGCAAAGAAAATTAAGCCCATACAGCCAAGTCTTCAGTTAAATTTTTCAATATTGGCTTTATTCGTAACGATGTTTTATTACGGCAGTTATTTTTATATTAAACTGTAGCTGAAGCTCAAGAAGTAGTACCGGAAAAGAGAAAACGGAAGGCTACCTACAAAAATAAGAAAATTTCATAAGTCAGAGAGAGGGCTTTAAGAAAATTCGTTGCTGGTAGATATACATATATACAATAAGTAGAAGGTACCGAAAAGGAAAAAGTAGAACTGTCTACAAAATACAAAAAGAAATGAGATCCCATCAAAAACAATACTTGTCAAAAAAACCAAGTCTCGCAACTCAGTTGTTCTGCGGTAAAAAGTTGTGAGATCCATGTAATACCAAGTCGGTTATAGTGACGCATATCAATATTAAAATTCTTTAATGTTTTATATAAATATATTGAGACTTGGCCATCGCCTGAAAACACGTGTAAATTCAATCGCCTGAAAACACATGTAAATTCAATTATTTAGTGCGATGGCCAAGTCTCAATATATTTATATAAAACATTAAAGAATTTTAATATTGATATGCGTCACTATAACCGACTTGGTATTACATGGATCTCACAACTTTTTACCGCAGAACAACTGAGTTGCGAGACTTGGTTTTTTTGACAAGTATTGTTTTTGATGGTGTAACTTTACGGTATGCATTAGATGACAAACGCTCTGATTCCTCCGAAGCGACTCACAATTTACTTCTAAACAATTAAAGTAATAGACTGACAGATGGGTCGAGTGGTTAGAAACTCTAACCACGGATTACCCTAATCTGTAGAACCAAAGGTGGCAGGTTGGGTTCCCCTCTGGGACAAATATTTGCGTGCATGATCATGTCTATCTGTTCCTCGTCTGGGTTTAAAATGTCTATATCCGTATGTATAATAAAAAAACATATACGTATGTATATCAGTTGTCTAGTATTTATAATATAGGTATATAGATATGTATAGAGACTAGATGGTCGTGTGTCGGATGTATCAGTTATTTTTATTATTATTATTAATTATATATTGAACTTCACCTAGTAGACTTTGTTTTTAATTTTCATTATTTTTTAAAACGCGCTTATGTGCTATAATAGTTACATAATAGATAGTTTTATAATAAAAACAAAAACTAAACATTTTTGAAACCGCTACTAACAATTCCTTCGCATTTCTTAAATAGAAAGAGATGTAGGTATTACTGAAACCCGTTTTCTCCTTGAAATCCGTTTGAAACCGTTTTCAGGGGTCTTTAGTAAATTCTAGTCTGAGTATCCGCGTCCAGTTCAGTGCGACACTGCAGGATTTCGGCCGCAAGGCGATTAACGTAAGAGGATCAAGCAAGACGAATATTATCCCTCTAGCTGAAACGTCTTTGTTTACGAGCGATGCTTTTTAGGATGGGTCGCTATCGCTTCAAATGACCGGAAATTACTTACTGTCGATCAGTGTTTTGTACTTATTATTGATCGAAATAAACTTTATTTTTCTAAAGAGTGCTTAGAAAACAAAATACTTCAAATCTATACTTATACATTAAATACGTATTCTAACTAACGTAAAAACTTGCTAACCATGTTAGCCGCCTTAATGAAATCACAAAATCTTTTAAAGGGCAATGTACTTATACGCTTTTAGAATAAGATCCTAGTTGACATTCAAGATTTTTTACCCCTTAATTTTGTTTACCTCTTGACAAGTTAAAAACTACAATAAAACGAAAGCTTTATGCAACAGCTTCTTATAAAGTATCGGACTACTTAGATGTTAAAAGTCCATAGGGGTAAACCGCTCGTCAATCGGTTTGTTTCAATAATATTAATCTTTAAGCGGTGGCGAGCCTTGGGAGAGGCCCATATCCTGCAGTGGAGCGACACGGGCTGATGATGATGATGATGAATCTTTAAGCACTTATTGTTAAAACATTGTATATATATTTTTTTAAAAAGAGCTTCCCTCAGTTTCTTGCGTATTCTTCTAAGAGGAACCAGCACTTTTGAATGCACCTTTATGGTGACGTCTTTCCACAAAGTAATAAAACTCGTTATATCATCATCATATTATAGTTATATTATATTATAAACCTAGTTTTTGCTGATCTGAAAACCTTTTTTAGATGACGCAGTTGTTCTTGTGCGCCTAATTCCATACTTGTCGGCAACTGGCAATTCGCTGCACTTACTGCAGATACGTTTCGGTACACACTAACACGTATATGAAGAAATACCTTTTTTATTGTAGTAAGGAAAGAATCAGCCCAAATAAACTCGTGTTATTTATGGGAACACCACAAAATATTCAGTATATATAAGAACTGTTTGCATAACACCGAAATCTCTAATGTCCATACCGAGACGTGACTGCTCCGATCACGTAGCTTAGCGCCCCGTCTCGCGCCTTTCTGCGCTCTTTCGTCATATCTATGTTTGTATGTTCTAGAGAAAAAAATCGACTTGAACAAAGGCCTATGATAACTTTATTGAACTGCAGAAGTAACGGCCTAACGTATTAGTAAAATAGACGTTGAAAACATCAATATCTTAAAGCGTAAGTTCGTGCGCCAATAATAACCGCGTTGCTTGATATTTCGAGTATCAGAAAGCTGATAAATTGGTTTAGATAGAACATAGATAGGTTAGTGAAAATTAAATGAATCAATGTATGGAAGCGCGAAGACCTCAAACTGGTTTTATCCGCATAAGACTTGTTAAGCTCCGAGGTTATAGAACCAAGGTGTATATAATTTGAGTTGGTTAAGCCTTTTCTGTACAATATTGTTACGGGCTAGCGGTCTAGAAAATAATAAACGCATAAAAACACTGATTAAGATTTAAAGTATATTTTATTTCTTAACCAAATCACAAATTGTTACCGTGCTTTTATCGCACCCGTAGGTATGGCCGCTTTTGACTTTTCCAGAGAAAATGAAACTTTGTAGTATGTGTATAATGTGCATAAATAAAATCTGCCACCACGCCAGCTGCCGAACTTTACCGAAATCTACCGAAATCACCCGAAATACTGACCGACCTATTTTGCGATTTTATTAAGTCTTACTAAAGTTTTTTCAACGTCAAAATGGCAACTATTGAAACGCCATATTATTTTTTGTGTAGAGGAAAGAACTAACCAAAAAATAATACAAATTATATCTTCGACTTTTAGAATAAGTAACTTTTAAATTCGCTAAAACGACTTTGAAAATATTATTATATCGAAAAAAAAGGGGGTCCCTTATTTTTCTTTCTGCTTTCGAGTTAATAATAAAAAGAAGATGTTAAAAATTGCAAATATTGTCAATTCAAATGTTAATATTCCCAAATGCTTAAAACAATAGATCATTTTAATATTAAAAAAGCCACTACTATTTATCACTTTATTAACACCATTAAATTGATGGATTCAGAATTATGCGGATGATTGATTACGCACGGTATCATTAAATAGCGATTCAATATTACTTAGTTCAAATTCCGTAAATATAAATTTCATGCAACACGGCTTTTTGAGGGTGATTTTACTCAAAATACGCTTCTTTCATATCTCAGGGATTTTATGCAAATCCCGCGGGAAGGGGATAAGATGGTGTGTTTTAGATTTAATTTATTTGTTGGAGGATCCTGCCATGAAAATACATCAATAAATTGTGATAAAAAAGATAATATCGTAAAAGATAATTTTTGATTGACAGATTTTTATAAAACACGATCCGTACATTAAAGCAGTTTTTTATGATTTTTGACACTAATGGACTTGGACCAAAATTATAAAGTTACGCTGTTGGTTAATAAAATTGAAAGGAATATATAAGATTCTATATCAACCTCTTAAATATTTTTTTTCTTTCTATATATTTGCCAGATATTCAAGAAAACTTATCTGACGTTGAAATTGCCCCTGTGAAGTCATGTGGACAGTTGCAACCATTCCGCTGCTTCCGACAGTAAAAAACAAAAAGCAAAAATTAAATATAAAATATTTAGGTTAGGCACTATAACAAAGGAAACTCTAATCCTCATGAATCAATCAAAATATTATGATCTAATTTACTCTGAGATAAATCAAATAATAAATATTTGTCCAAATGACGTCACAGTTACATTTAATTCTTAAAATTTTAGAAAGAAAAAAATTTCATACTTTTTTTTTATTTCGAGAGAAAGGTAAAAATTGGTCTATACCTTCGGAACAAAATATAAATTATATGTTTAAAAATGTTGGCCTTTCATCAGCCATATCAGTTCTATCGATCAGTACAGCTGCATAGTCAAGCACTGTAAAGCTAAAAGCTACATTAAGCTGTAATTTGGAGCCTTAATAAGCAGTAAAATATTAGTATAAGCGCTTATAAAGATTTGATTAAGCAGCCTCATGTATTCAATAAATATTTTATCCAGTTTTAATAGTTTATAATAATAATCCACTTTATCCAGTTGTGTGTGTAAAAAAAAAAAAAAAATACAGATTCGTACTTGGAAAACAGAAATAATTACATTTTTATCTGTATTAATGTTCAATAGTTATGTTAGATTTTTGTGACACGTTAAGAGAACAGAAAAGCTTTTTATTACGAAGATCAACTTTTCAGCCCGAAGCGCGAAAATAATGGTAGGCATCCTCAGAATTTGTGGGACGTTTACAAAATAGACCAAGTATTTTTACCTCGAGCTATGCACGTGATGCTGCGAGAAAATATTTAAGGTATTGTTGTTTGTCGTTTATTTGTCTTAAAATATGACACTATAAAAATAAAATATGTTTCGTGTACAAAAATATTTAACTTTACGGATTTATTACTATTTACCGTATCAAAGTAGGTACATATTAAAACGTTTTTTTGTAGTAAAATAATTTTTAAATTGATAACATTCGTAGGACCAAATTGCGTTATATTCGATCGTCCGTTCGTGTACCCAGTCTGGTAGTTTTTGACATTTGTGATGAAATTTGAATTTAAACAGTGTTACTTTTTAATAGTCAGTGTTGAATTTTGACCCTGATCAAACAATAACTAAATAAAAATCAATATCTCCATATTATATTGTGTAAGCTTTGGCAAGTCTTCTGCTGAGCGACTGATATATTACTCACTGTTTAGTTACTGCCCTTTGATAAAGACCTTATTACCATAATTCCACTTGATCCGCAAACCTAAATTGATACAACTAAATGTACCGAAGCCGGATAATACGCTCCCACTCCGATAAAGGCGAATGTAATATGCTATCTCTTTCTTTATTATTGTTACATATTTCGATGGTTTACAATTTGGTCTTCATTTATAGTGACAATGAGGTCGTTTTTAGGGTTACCCAAAGGGTGTCAACGGGAATAATATTATTAAGATTCCGCTGTCCGTCCGTCTGTCCATTTTTCATAAGGCTGTATCGTCTAAGTCGTAGTAGGTGGATATACATGAAACTTTTACAATGTATATTACTATGGCCGCTATAATAACAAATAATAAAAATAAAATAAAGTTAAAAATTAAAGTCTGTCCTCATATAAGAAACGTGTTTTTTTTTAATTGTACAGTGTAAGAAACCTTTCGTGTGCGAGTCCGACTCGCACTTGACCAATATTCCAATTTACAGTCAACGTCTCCATAGCTAACATACAGGACGCGTGTAGGTCTTGAAAGCAGTGTTATACCATGCTAGACAAATAATGAATTGTATCTGTTTCAGGCGCTATCAATAACACTTGCTCCGACAGGCACGCCCTCTATGTGGGCTATATAGTATACTATACAGCCCATACGGAGAGGAAGTTTGTACATAGGATATATTCTCAAGTGATTCATCATAATCGACTAATTAATCATCCTTGTACATAAAACACATATTTTTAGGGTTCCGCATATTCGAGATAAAAAACAGAGACATCTTAGAATCAATGTAGTGTATGTCTGTCCATCTGTCACAGTCTAAAGAAATAGGTGTTATAAGTTTAACGTGTGTATCTGTGTATCTGGGTCTGTGTCTGTGGCATTGCAAAAGGATGATTCAATATCGATTTTTTTTCTTCGTTTGAAAGGTGACTTGATCGAGAGTGTTCTTAGCTATGATTCAAGAAATCTACTCAGCTATTTGAAGATCATCAGTTATTTTCTAGTTGATGAAAGAATGTGAGCAATTTCCAAAGGTCTGATCGATTCGAAATTTGGTAACCTGTTACTTCAATGATTTCCCAAGAACGTGGTAACCTTGCCCTGATGCTGCAGCATCAACTAGAATCTGCAGGATATCCAACTCTTCGCCAACTTAATATTAATAATAACTTTATTGCATACCACTTACAGTAGATGTATCGTATTTGGACTCTTTGGAATGGTGTCAGTGAATAAGTTAAAGATATATGATGATCAGAGGGAAGTATACCGTATTTTAAATGGTAATTAAAAAATTACAAACTACCGAAATGAAAGAAAAAAATCTTAATTATATCGTTTTTGGTATAATTAAGAGAAAAAAATGAATGCAACACTTTAAAAAAAATGTTTTTATATTTGATCTAAGATGATAAATTCTCATCGATGTAATAAGATTAATGTATAATATAATGTCTGGGATATCTCACATAGCGCTATTTAGTCCCAAAGTAAGCTAATATTAGCTTGTATTATGGGGTACTAGACAACTGATATACATACTTAAACATTCTTTATAATATATACATATATAGATACTTTTTATATCCAGACACGGTACAAATAGTCATGTTCATACACACAAATATTTGTCCCGGACGGGAATCGAACCCGCGACCCTTGGTCCGCAGTTAGGGTCTCTAATTGGAAATTGTAAATAATTCATTCAAAAACCAAATTCGCTAACTCTAAATTGAATCGATGTTACCTTGCCACATAATTCACTCTATCTATAGGTATTCGTAAATTGTCTTTTTTCAATGACGGATCTATAGATGTTACGGGCACTCCTTTTTCAATATAATAGATGTCTTGTAGGATCCAGACACTATTGTTATGCTATTGTCTGAGTTTTGTGTTCTTTGTGAAGATGATTTGTGAGAGAACTTTACTGTGTCGCACAAAGCCAGTGTCGTGTACTGATAAAATTGAATCGTTTCTCCTTAGAAACGATTCAATTTTATCTGACACTCCTTAGTGTTTCAAATAAAAAAGATTGACACCCGAGTTCTGAAACTGTAGTCGGTTGATTTATTGTTTACCGATTAAATTTTAATTTTGATCACAGTGCCGAAATGTGTATACAAAGATTAACTAACAGGCGTGTTGTCATAACCGATCCATTCGTCTATTCATTTGACGACCGCTTAGCCTAGTGGGTAGCCTACGAAGCTGGAGGTCCCGGGTTCGAATCCCAGGTTGGGTCAGTATTTATATGATGAATATTGATACTGGTCTTGGTTGTTATATGTATGTGGTGTCTTCGCTTGGTACCCACAACACAAGCTAAAGCTTAGTTTAGGGGCTAGACGTTGTTGTGATGTATGCGTTATGCGTTATTTTGCCCTCGCGTAGAGGTATAGCTAGAGGTTGTACTAGACAACTAATATACATATTCTTTATAATATATACTATATGAATACTTTTACACCCAGTCACGAAACAAATAGACATGTTCGTGCACACAAATATTTATCCCGGGCGCGAATCGAACCCGCTACCCTTGCCTCTGCAGTTAAGCTCACAAACCACTCGACCAATCGGTCATTCAATTTAGTTAGTTCAGTTCAAGGCTATCCACATCGCGAAACATCTCCAAAACGGAACACCTACCCGTGAATAGTGTTTAAACGCCTGCAAAGCAGCTGAGACATTTTTAATTTCGGAGACCGTCCCACAAAAAAATCGCTCGGCGACGAATCAAAAGGCACCTGTGATTAAAGCGATCCATCTTGTCCTAACGACCTTTACATTGCTCAACCCTTTCAGTTGCACTGAAAATTGTTGAAAAACGCTTAGGAATCGTCAGTGGCACGTTGATGAGCACCACGGGCTAATGAGCGCTGGTTTCCGACACAAAAGAATTTCTACCAAAAACCTCTTAATGGCGTTATTATTTTTACCGGTTTTAATCCTTTCGATTCGATTTCGCGCCGTAAAGCCTTTTCGGGTGAGCGTTTCACTTTTCTATTTTTACTTAAACGAGCTTCGGTTCAGTGAAAATAATTTAATCCGTTCGTAAAGGAAGCTTTTATCTGGAAAGTTATTCGCGTGGACGCCCTAATATCTGAACTTTAGATTTAATACTAACATTTTCCGTGTTCACTTCTTACTGCTGCATGACGCCTTCGAGGATTCTGTTCAGATGTATATACTATATAACCACTCGTGGTTATAGACCCTAACTGCGGACCAAGGGTCGCAGGTTCGATTTCCGCTCGGGACAAATATTTGTGTGCATGAACATGTCTATTTGTTCTGTGTCCGTGAATATTTAAGTATGTATATCAGTTGTCTAGTACTCTATAACACAAGCTTACTTTGATACTAGACAGCGATGGATGGGATGCCCCAGGTATTATTAATATTCTAATTTAACCATTCATTTTTGTTTGTCGGTCAGCGATCAACAGTTGGTAGTCGTTAAGATCCATCAACCCGCACTGTAGCAGCGTGGTGGATTAAGCTCTAAGCACTCTCATAACGAGGGGAGTCCTAAGCCCCTGCAGTGGGGCATAATGTGCTGATACGGATGGATTTGTGTTTGTAGAGACCTCATTGAAAAATACCTTTAGAAAATTATTCAAAAGCAGTATTTTTCAATTTTAATTCCTCCTTTTTCGATTAGTACATTATCACATAAAACTTAGAACATTCTACGATTCGTAGCCAAACTACATAAGTTCTTGAAATCCAATAACACATAATTTTGTTAATATGAATCTTATGCTCTGGACATAAGGTACATTTTGGAATTTAGTTTTCGAACATTTAGATACAGCTTTCAAGACAAAAGTTGTAATACAAACTGTAGGTAAGCTAGGGCCCGTGTCACAAATCTAACTAAGTTAGTTTAAGTTAGCCACGTTTGATACGTTTCCAACGCAAAATAAAGTTAGGACCGTGTAGCTTGTAATAGATCTTATGCAGTACTAAATTTCGCGTTCACAGTTAAGTTTGAGAAAACTTTACCGGCGTTTAAGTTTTGATTAAAGTGTCTGCCACACTAATGTATAAAAACCGTCGTGCAAGTCGTACTCGCACACGAAGGGTTCCATACCACAGTACAGTATTAAAAAACGTACGTTTGTATTGAAGCCCCCTTTTATTTTTAACTTTATTTAATTTTAATTATTTGTTATTAATAGCGGCCATTGTAGTACATACTTCATGAAACTTTCAATTATAAGCAATGATCTCACAACCAATAATCAAACACGTTGAATAAAAACACGTTTCTTTTACGGGGACCCCTTTTAATTTTTAACTTTATTTTATTTTTATTGTTTGTTGTTGTAGCGGCCAAAGCAATACACACTGTAAAAATTTTAAATGTCTACCTATTACGGTTTAGAGGATACAGCCCTGTAACAGACAGATGGACGGACGGATGGACGGACGGATGGACGGACCGCGAAGCCTTAGTAATAGGGTTCCCATTGGTATCAATTGGGTAAGGAATACTAAATATAGAACTAAGAGTATACGTATCGGTTTGTAATTATTTTTTTTTAATGAAAATAAATAACAAAATAGATAACAGAAAAAGATTTTGGATGAAATTCAACATTCACGTGAGATTGTTTATATAAACTAGTACAATTTTCTTATTTATGACCATGTTTCTCAAGGAAAATTTAAAGTGTGTAAATATACTTATGCATATAAAATGGCCAACTTTCATATATTTACTTTAATGTCTTAAGTTCGAATAAGGTTATACGAAAAGAAAATTTTTGATTTGATTTTTGATGACGTTCAATGTTCGATAAATATTGCCGTTTTAATAAATGAATCGGAACGCGAACAACGGTACGGATGCGACGTCCGTAATCGTGTCACAGTATCTGGATTGCAGACGTAACGGATATCCGTAAAAACGGGGTTACATTAAGGGATATTGTTGAGTGGAGCTCAAACCGAAACAACGCGAATGCGGTGGTGAGCCCGCACTCTCTCTGATGAAAATGTCTGAACGTATAGCTGTGTTCGTCCCTTCACAGAACATAGAAGAGGTTGGAAATGGTATGTAGACGGGGCACACGATACGGGTATAAGCGAATTGGATTTAAACACGCAGTGGTCACAGTTGACGATAATACTTGGAAACGCCCAATTGGTATTGGAAAAAAATTAACAATATTATACTTATGCATATAAAATGTTGGGTATTTTTAGGAATAAGTTTCTTTATAAAACAAAAAATTCAAAGTCAAACATTTTTTTGTAAAGGTTCCGTACACAAATAAATCCCATACTCTAATTATTTACTCTTTTTTGCTTGTTAAATTAAAAAAACATTTATTGTTTCTTGAAAACGCAGTTTGAAATAAATTTCATTTATTTATATTAATTTCGCCTATATTTTCCTAAAAATCTTAAAGGTCGGTCATGGTTTAATAAAAAAGTCCATATATAAAAAAATAAAAATTATTATAAAGGTAGTCCTTTAAAAAGAGTAAAACAATAAAATTTTAGATATTTATAAACCTTCGTGCTTGACTATAATAATGTCTTAAGTTTCTGTATATACTAAGGCTATGGGCCACGCACCACGTTTATTTATCGCCTAAAATTTTTACATTACATATCTACTGCAGCGCTTTTGGCGGATAAAAACTAATCTAAGAACCTGCTCTTTAAAGATACCTATGAAATGCGAAAAAACCGCATAGAAGTCAGGCCGTTTTAGAGAAACATATCTACTACAACGCCCTTTGGTAGCTTGTTAGCTTTATTATAGCAGCGCTACCTGGTGTTCCATAACCGTAAAAATGTCTAAAAACTGGCTTTGAGATAAATATCTACCTAATACAAAAAACGGGTTCAAATACCGGTCCAGTTGGTTTAAAAAAACATAAGCTATCTGATAGCCTAAACAAATTACAATACCCTGCTAGCTAACTCTGCCCGCAAAACGAAATGTAATTAAGCCATAGAAAAAAGCGCCCATATGTGGATTTAGTTCCTAGGTAACTAGCGTTATGCGAGCTGAATTTCACTTTATTGCGTCGTAGCGACATTCACTATTTATTTAAATGACTTTGCGGAGTTAATCTTCCGTACTTGTAAAAAGTTGTGCGAGTTTGAATTTAGGCGAAATCGTAATGTAAACAAAATCGGTTACTAAACACTTCCATCCTCTTCTACCTTCCGTGGTCTGAATGTATAGATGCGTTACTCAGTCTACCGTATACGAAGACAGACCGCCGCTAACTGTTGCGATTTCTAGAAAAAGTTCTTGAAGTGTAAGAAAGCTCTTTTTGTTGGGAACAATACGGGATAGTCAACTTTAGGTTTTTATCATCGTGACAGGTGCTCGTACTTATAGATACAGATTATATTTCACGGTTCGTTCACTGTCCAGTTCAGTCGCTATAAATCACTTATTAAAAATTCAGCTTCTAGAAGGGCGTAATCATTTTTATGCTCGTGGACTCCAGAAGTAAAATAAAGTGATATGCACTTCGTTCACAAAATTAAGTTTATTTGCGTTGACGTAACATAGAAAAAAGAATAATATAATAGTACTACTAGAACGAACGCTAATAAATTGAAATTGATTTGAAATCAATTTACTGATCCGTGTAGCCACAAGACCTCTCAG
The DNA here is from genome assembly GCA_949709985.1 of Luffia ferchaultella. NCBI lineage: Eukaryota > Metazoa > Arthropoda > Insecta > Lepidoptera > Psychidae > Luffia > Luffia ferchaultella. Next base: position 2,019,364 of record OX453244.1, read on the forward strand.
CCAAAAGACGCTCTCCTTTTAAGACTACAGTCATCGCTGTGTATGAGTGTGTATAGTTTTTCCAGTGCCAACTTTTGGGTTCTATCGTGAGATCTTCGTCACGACGTGGTGTGAACAGAACTCATCAATCAGGTCGAAACTCTATATGACCTAGTAACAATTGAGGAATGCCACAACCATCTCTCGGCAGTATCATATCAGGTGGTACCATCATTTACTGTGAATAAAGTTACATACATTCACAAAAATTCAAATCGATACGATAGTTAGAAGAACGTGAAAATTAACTTCCAAGATTTTAGAAACTTAGGTACTTTTATGTGCACCTAGTACAAGCGTTTCAAAAGAAGTCTGGAAATTATATCTTTGTTTGTCATTTCAAATAAAATGCTCAAACCTAAAAGTAGCGAAGTGGCATAAAAGCCAAATGGCATAAAAGGAACCCTTATAGTTTCGCCATGTCCGTCCGTCCGTCTGTCTGTTTGTATGCCTGTCTGTGGTTTTCATCGGAAACTATTGACAATATATAGATGAAATTTGGAAGGTAGGTGTAATCTATGAACCGCTACACAACGACGTAGTGAATTTAAGAAAAAAAAAATGTGGCACTCGAGGACTGCCGCGGTAAAGCTATTGCATAGCATTTTGTATCAACTTATGCAATCATAATTATTTATTTATTTTATTTATGCAGTTTTTGTTTGTTATTATTTTTTCTTCATTTTTCTTCAAATCTTTCTGACGCTGATAATATGCCCTTTGACGTGCATTAGTTTTTTTTTTCTTTTTAGCTCTTTACACTTTTCTTCTCTATAAAATGAAAATATCTAGGTATAAATAATAGGTATAAATAGTGTAATGACACAACAAAACAAAATTATTCATTTAAAAAAAAAATAACGATATTAAGAAGTGATTATCGAATTTCGCGCGATGTACATATATATAGATATAATATCATATATACTTTCTCTGCGCGGCATTCATGTGCATTATCTATACACCAAAAACAAAGGTAGGTACTGAATAGTACACGTGCTTGGTTTGATGGTTTCTGTTATATACATAATGAAGAATGAATTTATTTATTTATATATATATACATATTGAGAATCTAAATTGAGAATTTAAACTATACGCGTGTGTGTGTTTGTGTGTATAAAAGAGGGCTACTTTTAATATCCCTCATTTTAATATCAAAAATTTAGGTTATCTTTATAGCAGTATTATATTTTCAATTCAAAATTAATACTGCATTTGTGATAATAATAAAATGTATGTATATAAATTACTCACTCATTTTCTTTCACTATTCTTTCGTGACTTTCTTCATTAATAATAGGTGCAACAGATTATAATAGATGGCGCTGTTTTAAAAAACGTACATCGCGCTATCAAAATTTTTCTCCGTGCGGCATGCCCTTCGGAGTGGGGAGCGTGAGGTTTTTTTCGTTACGGAATTTTTCGATTCGCTCCTCGCCCCAAGGCCCGCGATAGAAGCTATGCAATAGCTTAATAATTGTTTTTTTTATGTCGCCATACATGTAACTGAAGTACGAAAAAAAATTTCATCGTATATTAACGCAATAATTAAATTACATAAAGATTAATGGTTAAGTTCCATTAACGTCGCTCTCGTTGTTTTATATTGTATGGTGGTACGGAACCCTTCGTGTGCGAGTCCGGTTCGTACTTGGCCGGTTTTTAGTACGAATTAGAGATGGCAAATGGACAAAATAAGCTTAGGAGGCACAGAGACAAAGCTCAAGACAAGTTGTGGTTTTTTGATTCTGCGAAATAAATATATATAAAAAAGTTCAATGGGAGAACATACGTTTGAGTGCATTTCTCATTTATTCCGATGAATACCTTATTTATATTGATTTTATTAAATATTTGAATTTTCCTTTTCGTTCACACGAGGTTACTGACCGCGAAACGCATCTGATAACACCTCGAAAAGCGGTGATAATGAGGTAAGAATATTGTACTTTGTACACCAACCACCACTACAGTAACATGGTGGAATAAGCTATTCATCAACCCGCATTGGAGCAGCGTTGTGGATTAAGCTCCAAGCACCCTTATACCGAAGGAAGGCTTTAGCCCCTGCGGTGGGGAATAACAGGCTGATACTTGGTTATAGTATGTGGCACTTCAAAACTAAAATAACAAACGCCCCGCGAACAAAACCGCGTGTTATAGCAAGTTTATATTTCATATCGCGCAAGTAATTTCCATATATCAAAAATAATTTCGTATATAATTCGGCGGGCGCGGCGCTGTTTGCCCCCGCAAGTTAATCTAATCCCGAAATCGAGTTCCCGTTCTAATTCATCCAGGAAATTAGATTCACAGGTGGGATCGGAATTGGGTGTTTGACTTAAATCACCGCGTGAGCTCGACGACGCACATCTTGCACGTAATGTATCTATGTGTAACTAAGTAGTTATATAATAGCTATTATCTGTGCTTAACATAAGAACAATGCAATATTGTAATAATGTCGTATCTCGAGCCAACGAACCAATGTGGATAAGTTTATTTTGCTCGTATTCGTGAAATCTTCTGGTCGTCGTTGTCAGACAAAAATGAAAGACATCGGAAATTATTTTATTTGGGCACATTGAAATTACATAGCGCAGTCCAACAAAACGTCATACTCAGATTCAAATACCGTGCTCAAATTTAAAAAAAAATGCATGTAACGAACGAAAATTTGGAGAAAAAATTATTTATTTAACACGAAACTGTCGTTACAAAGTTGCACGGAACCGAAATTGTTTCGACACTTCTGACCAATGAACGGTCACGAATTTCGCGACCGAACGACAAGTTTTGGAACATGACCGAACGTGACAGGCCGCTGGCGCCACGTGTTGGTCGCTTTTGTTGTTTGGAGATTTTTGTTGCTTTTCGCTAATTGAGAAATAACAGAAAAACGAGCTCCTATAATTTTTTTAAAGGTCTATCTCAAATGTCAGAATTATAAGTATTATCAGTTAATAAAGCTGACCGTTTGGCAGAATGGTTAGAGACCCTAACTGCGGAGCCAAAGGCACAAGTTCGATTCCCGTTCGGGACAAATATTTATGTCTACGAATATATCTATTTGTTCCATATCTGGGGGTAAAAATAATAACATAATAATAATATCACCTAGGACATCCCACACAGCGCCATTTAGTTCCAGTCTAAACAAAGCTTGTACTATGGATACCAGACAAAAAGTATGTATATATTTACGTATTATAAAAAAGAATATTTAAGTATGTTTGTCAGTCGTCTAGTACCCTCGTAATACAAACATATTGCTAACTTTGTTATAAATAAATAACGCTCTGATGTCCCAGGTATTTTATTATTTTATGGAGAATATGTTTTCAGTTCGCAAAGTAGACATTTAGCTGAAACCTAAATTACTATGTCCATGCTTCGTGCACGGTGTAAAGTTGCAAATGCAAACATTAGTTACGCCTCATGTTTGTCGCAATCAGGATACGGCTCGCTTAGAAGTGGAAAAGCTATTTCCGCTTGTTCTCAATTACAACTGCACGAATAAAATAGTGAAGTAATTCTTGAAGTAGTTCTTAAAATTAAAATTAAAGATATAAGATTGACTGACCGTTTGGCCGAGTGGTTCGAAACCCTATAACTGCGGAGCCAAGGGTGGTTCGATTCCCGCCCGGGACAAATATTTGTGTGCATGTACATGTCTATTTGTTCCGTCTCTAAATGTAAAAGTATCTTTAAATGTATTATATGCATTATAAATAATATGTAAGTATATTTATCTGGTACCCCATAATACAAGCTTAGCTTAGTTTGGGACTAAATGCCGTTGTGTGGGATGTACCAAGTATTATTCTTATTCATATCCTATGTATGTGGTATTTGTTATCGACCCATCTACTACCAACTACAGTGTATATATAACATAACCATAACTTGTCTAATCTATTAAGATATATTTTTAAGCTCAGTTATTAAAATCAACAAATTTTTTGGATCCAATAATAAGTTATAATCCATACTGAAATATTTAATAATTTACCATTATATTTATTTGTTGACCAAGTATTATTTATTATGATTTATTTTATATATTTAGTAATTATATATACGTTATGTCTTCGTCCGATTTTCATTTTTGGCTTCATGGCTACAAAGGCTTCGAACTCGTAAAGAGAGTGAGAGAAAAAATTTAAACTTTTACAGATTTTATATACTGCTGTAAAGTGAAGAAAATTATTTACGACTTTATTTTCAATTTAACTCTGAATCAAAGTGGAGTGAAAGTGAAAGGAGACGTAAAAAAACATTTTTAGTCTCAGCGTGTGGTACTATGTAAAAACATGACGAGCATTTATGACGAGTATAAACATTATCAGTAGAATACAAGAAAAACCAACAAACAAACATAATAAAATAGAGGTATTATTCAAAATAATCGGACAGACAGACTTCTGTACCTTTTCACAATTGATTTACACCGAGAATTCCCTTTCGATTTCATAAATCAATAGTTTATCTGTAATGGAAATAGGTCCCAAGCATAAAATACATTTATCGAGTCAACTCTGTTTGAATATACTGGATAATGTACTGAGAATGATACAGTTCGAACCTTCAGCAATGTATGTATGTGACAATAATATATTCAATGTTGTTATAACCGAGTGGTGGCAAGCCCGCTTCTTGTTTTGAGGGTCGTGGTTCGAATCCCAGAAGTCGGCATGCATCAATGAGTTTTTTTTCTGATTTAAATACATAACTGTCACTGACTACTACCTCCGAGAGCACGTTAAGCCGTCGGTCCCGGTTGCGATTATCAGATGGTACTCGTTAAAATGGAGCTGGTGCAGCATAGTGGATTAAGCTCCAACCGTCGTCTCGGGGGGAAGCCTTAGAATACATTCTACGACTCATCGATGACTGACAAGTATTGGTGTGCATGAACATGTGTATATGTTCCGTGTCTGGATGTAAAAGTATCTATATACGTATATACCTAATACTGGCGACCCGCCCCGGCTTCGCACAGACCATAGCAGACCATATAAGGGTATGTCTACGACCTGCACAAAACAGAGTTGCACTGCATGATCTTATTTGAAAAAATATGCACTGGATATTTTATTTCTTTATTACAAGAGGTGTATACGAGTATAACGGTTTTTTAAATAAATCTAAGATAATTTATTTATTTGTTTTATTTATTTATTTTATTTATTTATTTTATTTATTTATTTTATTTATTTATTTTATTTATTTATTTATTTATTTTATTTATTTATTTATTTTATTTATTTATTTATTTATTTTATTTATTTATTTATTTGTTTTATTTATTTATTTATTATGCCGTAGGTGCTTACGCACACTTAGCTGCGTCAAATCGCTGCGTCAAGCCGGACAATGAATTTTGGTACATTGGGCACGGAACTGTTTGTGAATTTTAAAATTAAATACAGTCTCACACAGGAACCATTTGAGTGGATACACTCAATATTCCACTGTGTAAAGAATCACTTAAAACTACTTATGACAGCTGTAAATGGGCATTGTCTGCATTTTAAATATTAACAATTAAATTCCATAATGTCTTATATGTAAATTATAGCAGCTGTATAAAAGCATTGTCTACATCACACATTAAAATATTTAATGTCAAATAATGTCAATGTCAATAAAATTAAATTACGTAATTTATAGACAATATAAAAACACGTATAAAAATCTCTATCAAATTAATATTTCCTCATACCTGATACTCTGTACTAAATATATAAGTAAAATCGAACAAAAATTTTAAATAAGCGCACGTTATATGGGGGGTACAAGCTTGAAAACCGAAACTTGTCTTTACCGTCTTTTGAAAGAGAATAATCTATGTATAGATGCCTCATTCACTCTAACGAGTCCCCCCGCCCGCGAAAGACGCGCAAGTCTTCCATTGTGCTCGGAGTAATGCCCGTCAATGGAGGTGTGTTGTTGTATCAACGCAGCAAGTCTTATTCAAACTTAGTTAAAAAGGGCTTTCCTTTTTGTTTTTTTGTTCTTTTCTTGTCCTTACCAGATTTAATGTGTCTTCACCATTTAAACTATTTAACCTTCTATATTTATTACAAATCCTTAGGTTCCTATAAAAAAAAAGTTTTCTTTGTTAGACTTGGGGGTTTTCTACCACCTAGTATTTAACTTAAGAATATTTTATAGGTATATTCCTGTCTTTACCAGTTAATCGTTGTTAAATATTTCGCGAATACTTGAACATAATGAGTGCACCATGGCTTAATATAGATTTGCAAAATACATCTCATAATGTTTATAAATGGCCTGTTATCTAAAAGTTTTTAGAAAATTGCTAAGTATCCGTATTTCAGAGAAATACCCATAAGCCGTAGTGTTTTTTTCTGTCGTAGTATCCTATCAGCTTGTTGCGTGGTCATTAGTCGAACATATGGATTAGATTTATTTATATTTAAATGTAACATAAGTTAATCCTACTTGCGAGTATTTTTAAAGCATTTTGTTTCAAATTCTGTAAATATTTGAAAAAGTAAAGAATATATACATAAAAACTAACTAAAATATTTCTTTAAATACCTATACAACATTGATAACATCTGCCCAACCACACGTGTCGCATTGGTATGGGCATTCCCGCCGGCGCGGTGCCGCGCCCAGCCGCTTGAATTGTCACGCGGTAGTTTTATTTCGCTATAATTTCTAAGATATTAATTTTAATTGTATAGTGTAAAGGACAATCACAATCTGCATGAAATACTGAAGATAAATAACGTATTTAATTTGATAAAGATCAATACTGTATCCGTATAAATTGCTTACCAATTATCTCATCATATGTCACCATTTTTTAAACATAAAAATAGGTATAGTAAGCTATTCATAAGAGTTAGACATATGCCATTGCGGACTTTTAGTCCTATAAAAGATACACAATTCCTCCATACATTACTTTGTTATATCTCAAAGGGATTTAGACGGCGTTTTCCATGAAGGCTCCCAGCCGGCTTGATTTTTTTCCGACTTCTTCAACAATAATCGTCATATTTCTACTAATTTGCACAAAACACGTAAACCTTCCTCTTGAATCACTCTGTCCATTGGTACCACCCATATGCCAATCCGTTTGGTAGTTTTTGAGTTTATCGCATTCAGATACACAGACAGATGCGGCATTGGACTTAATTTTATAATATGTAGTGATCAAAAATGTTTAAGTATGTATTTCAATTCTCTAGTACTAATAATACAAGCATAATACTTGCTTACTTTGGGACTAGATGGCGCTATGTGGAATATCCCAGATGTTATTTTTATTCTCTTAATAACTATAGAGAATAGAAGAAAAATAAGTCTTGGCATTTTTTAAATCAATTTGAGGATGATTTTAAGTGAATATCACAGACTGGAATATATAAAATTATTCCATGCCATCCATTTCCATCCATTCCATGCAATCAACTTTGGACAGGGATGGAGGTGGAGGGATGGAGCTGGAAGGTGGATAACAGAACCCTTCAATGTTTATTGTACTACGAATAATTATAGTGAGATCCTATATATGATATAGTGATATAGGGCCAATCCCATACAGCGCCATCTAGTCCCGGAGTAAGCAAGTATTATGCTTGTGTTATGAGTTACTAGACAAGTGATATAGATAGATACTTTTACACTCAGATACAGGACAAATAGATTTGTTCATGCACACAAATATTTGTCCCGGGCGGGAATCAAACCCACGATTCTTGGCCCCGCACTTGGCAAATCAGTCAATCTAATAAACCCACCGAGTTTGGACTCATTAGATTTGTGTTCACGAGTACTTTTAATAATGGTGACGAGGATTCGATGATGAAGCTGGAAGGTGTATAACAGAACCCATCAATGGCTACAAGTAAACTCACAGCGTTCGAGCTCATTTCATTTATCTTCGCGAGCAGTTTTCATAACACACGTGACAAAAAAATAGACATCACGGTGACGCAAAATTGGAATAAAAAATCTATGTAAATATGATGTAAATGAAAAAAAATGTGATGCGTACCTACCTACTTTTAAATATTAATAACAATTCTAAAAGCGTGATTTATTAAAATTGGCGAACGTGTAGCAAGACGTACCCCAGCGAAAAATCGATAGATGTGCGTCAGTGAAATGACGGAAACGTTCTTAAAATGAACGAAATATGAATTAACAGCAAAATGCGCGAAATATTTCCCGAGTATGACCGAGTCTACAAATAAAATAATTTCTATTGTTTACACTCACAATAGTGCATAAATTGATTTTGCAGCAATTAAGTTAATTAAAAAACTATGGAAACTGATTTTGAATGTTTACATAGTTATGTTAAGAAAAATTAATATAACCAATAAACGTACCGGTATACTTTTTTTTTCCGTGTTTTATTCGATAACGTGTAATTACTGAAAATTTAAATCATAGGTGTTCTTCGCGTGCAAATGCAAATATATTTTTTTTTATAATTTTTTTTCAATTTTTTTTTGTCTTATTCGTCGATTCTGTATTTTCTGTATCAATTCGCTCCCACAGGAAATGTACGGGATGTATATAAATACAGTGAACGAATATATTGCTATGTCATATGAACACGGTAAAATCGAATCCCAAAGCGAAACGAACGATATTAATATTCTATATTTTATTAACTAACGTATCTACATACGTAAAAAAGTAAGTCCCTTATTTCTGAGAGCATAAAATTCTGAAATAAAACTGTAGCGTCAAGGGCATTGGGAAAAATTTAAGGATAATATATCGAAGGGTTTATCTCTGTCATTATTTCCTCACAAATACACTCATGTGACCGCTTAGGAATGTAATATTCGTATGAGAGAAGACATAAATCGTCCCATCTAGTGTTTACTTTTAAGTTTGTTTGAAGTATACTGACTTTGAAAATATTAATATTTAGTAAAATAGTAATTTATAAAAAAACTACTCCTTAATAAGTAATAAAATTTAGTAAAGTAAAAATAAAACAAACAATATTATTTGATATTCTACAATCTAGTTTATTTATTGTAAATAAGCACTTTTTAAAATAAATTATTTTTTTTATTTTTTAATCTTTATATTAATTATTGCGTTTATATTAGTTTGATCTACAGATAAATTATAAATGAATTGCATTCAAATTAATTGAAGCATACTCGATTAATATTTGGTATACAAAAATTATATTTCATCTTCTTTTTTTCTTATTCATTGGTTTTTTTAATAATTAAACATTTTTATAACAAGTATCCCTTTTACGAACGAACGAACCTGTCTCAAATTTATAGGGCCATGGTTCGAATCCGGGCGTGTACCAATGAGTTTTTCTGACTTAAGTACACAATATCACTGACACCGTGCTTCGGAGGGCACGTTAAGCAGTCGGTCCCGGACGCTGTCAATAGATGGCGGTCGTTACAGTTCCCGACCCGCAGTGGAGCAGCGTGGTGGACTTAAGCTCCAAGCCCCCCTCCTCGCCCTGGGGGAGGCCTAAGCCCCTGCAGTGGGGTAAAAAATGGGCTGCTGCTGATGATGATGATGATGATGATCCCTTTTAAGATAAAAATGTAATAAAAACCGATTATATGGGCACTCCGAATACTGTTTCAATCCATTAAGAACATAAAAATCGCAACCACGCAAATCGAAATTTCGATCTCGAATCGAATAATCGAAGTTATTATAATTGAATATGCTTTTTTAGTAAAAATAAATACTATCGTAAATAGATAGAGTCGTATCGATATCATAGACTAAATAAATAGAGTCTTTGAATATATCAAGTGCCATAAATTGTTTCCGTCCCCTAACTTGACTATTATTTAATGAAAATAACTACTCAAAGATAATTTATTAAAGCTAAAAATGGCTTAAGGTCTGAAAGCACAAAAATTCACCAATCAAAATTTAAATACACAAATAAAGTTATTTAAATAAATCGATTCATATAAAAATGCTCATTTCTCTTAGTTTTGGGGCTCAACGAGTAACTATCAGACATAAATTTTACATCTCAAACACATTGTGCGTTTTTCTAAACAGATAAAAATATCGATTGGTTTGACTTATTTTGTATCAGAGAAAAAGAATCAATCATTAAGAAAGACGACCGTTTGAATTTTTTTGCTTGCCCTTTTCGCAAAATAAAAACGATTATTCAAATACATGTTAATATAAAATAGGGCAGCCGAATATCTTTTTTTTTTAAATTATTTTATATGAAAGAGTATTCTAAGTATATAACAACAGTGGAATAATAAAAAAAAAATTAACAACAAACTTATGTTTTGTTAGAAAGACCAATACCGCACTGTGTGACGTCAGGTCATTTAACATAATGTTAAACTTCTTTTGTCAAGAAAGTGACAAAGATAAACTTTTAATACTTTATAAGTTAATATGAATCAAATACCCGATTAGACTTGATACAATGAAAGAACTTTCTCAAAAGTTCATTTGTATTTATTTCTTTGCAAAAAATTTTTACAGTAGGTACACGATAATTCATTTGGTAGCTCGAGTGAACTCGGAACAGACATCCTGCTATGGAATATTTCTAACTAGTATACGACATTCGACCCACTACAATTACACAATATTATTGTAGTGAATTTCATGTATAACTATCGACCGGTCGCGGCTTCGGTCGCATGGATTTGTTAATGATTATTTAACAATTTTACTGTCGCTGAAATATCTTATTTTTAATTTTCAATAAAAGGTAAATAGTAAATAATACCAGTAATTCCAGTAAATACCAATATTGACTATTTTATCTCCGCAAGGGTTCAATTTCTGTACTTTACCTCAGATAGCGCTATCTAAGTAGTTATTATTCTTTACAAAAGATCTATCAATAGAGTTATAGTGAATAAATCTTAATTATTCATTTTTTAACGAAACGTATAAGCTTTCAAACACGTAACATGTATTATTTTTGAAAAATACGTATTGTTTTAAAAAAAAGCATTTGAGTGCAAGTGTGTAACATATAAAGATATCGCCACATGTATATACAAGTTTTAATGTATATCTCAAAAACGTCGCTTTCTTAAATATATCATATTCCACTTACAATTTTCAAAAAAGACGGGTCTTTTGAATGACATATGTTCCAATATGAGACAACTTGTAGTTACGTAATAATAGCTTGGGTCAAATGCATACGACGCAATGGGCATTGTCAATTTAAACCTTCATAACTTAGCTTATAATTACCCTTGTGAAAAAAATGTTTTTGTATAATTAGTCTTGTACCACAACAAATTTATAATAATTTCAACACTGAATTGAAACACAAACTGACTTAAAAAATTGGAGCTATTTGAAAAACAAAAGGGAAACCAAAAAACGATTCCAAGTTTCTTTGGAACGTAAGGTTAGGCAGCGACGAAATCGAAGCTTAAGAAATAGCCGAAGGCGAAAATGAGACCAAAGAAAAACAGGAATCCAACAAAAGCACAAATTAACTTTTTGCGAGACGTAACTACTAGTAAGTAAATGTTCTACATGATTGTGTACAGAAAAATGAAACGGACTGACTGACTAAATCAACGCACAGCCTAAACATCTTGGGCTAGAAACATTAGACTTTGTACCGAGGATCTATATAAACAAGACAGTTCACGACAGAAGGTTTTATAGTATATTATAAAATCTTCAATAAGTAAATTATGCATGCGTTATTCACAAATGAATATTACATGTATGTAAATGCAAGAACTGCTCGTTCAGTACCTTCTGTTAAGCTAAGAGCTGTCGCTCTTATAAGCAATGGTTAAGATTTTTAGTTCTAATATTCTACACTGTACACCTTAAGAACTTTACATACAAACTTTCAAGTTTTGATTTTTAACAGTCCTTTAGATAATTGAAACAAAATCACCCGCTAAAACATTTTTTAACTTGCATTTCTCATATTTTTTTTTTAATTATTTTATTTTACTTGTTTGCCCAGAGGGACACCTATTAAAAAAATAAATAAATTACTTATAAAACTTTCTAAATAGAATAACCAAAAATAATATTTGAATTGTAAACTGTAATTTATCTGCGTCTGTTAAAAAATATTGTTCAAATAACATAATAATATTTACTTAGTTATTTGAAAAGTCTCAACTATTTTTATGTCCTTATAATAAAGAGGTTTTTTGGATACGGTTAATTTATAAAATATTTCGTTTTTATCCCTCTATAAATAATATCCGATAAAGTTATTTGGCCGTGGAATTCGGCGAGATTATGCGGCGTAGTTTCGATTCACCCTGAGGCTGTGTTACGATAAAGTCCTATCTCCTTTATCTGGGTGGAGTTGCTCCCACGAGGTCAAATTCAGTTGCCGAATTGACGATAGGGTAGGGTTTAATATCAGTTTTTGTTTTGTTACACAATGTTTAATACCTACTAGTGGTATATAGTAAACAAGTATTTTAGGCTCGCGTGGACTACTCAGTTGTACCGGGACCCCTTTTTCCGGTATAAATCTCCGGGATGTGTCACTTTTCAAGTTATATACTATATCTATGCAAAAAATTATAGCAGTCCCGGTACAATTAACCGTGCAGTCCACGCGAGTGGAGCCGCGGGCGGAAAGCTATTTTGAGGACGGTATGTGACAAGGAGGGAGGGATTTTAAAACAAACGTGATGTGATGTAAAAAAGTAACAAAATGTGCTAATTTATTTAATATCTCACAAAACTTAATAATAATAATAACAGGGACATCCCACAGAGCACCATCCAGTCCCAAAGTAAGCAAGTATTATGCTTGTATTAGGGGTACTAGACAACTGATATACATACTTAAATTAATATTATTTATAATATATACATATGTATTTTTTTTTTAATAATAATAATAATACATGGGACTTCCCACACAGCGCCATCTAGTCCCAAAGTAATCAAGTATTATGCTTGTGTTATGGGTTACTAGACAACTGATATACGTACTTAAATATTTTTTATAATATATACATATATAAGTATTTTTCTTTTTTTATATATATATATATAACAACCAAGACCCGGTACCAGTATCAATATTCATCATATTAATACTGACCCGACCTGGGATTCGAACCCGGGACCCCAGCTTCGTAGGCAGGGTTGCTACCCACTAGGCTAAGCGGTCGTCAAAAAATCAAAAAAATGTATATAGATATTTTACACGCAGACACGGAACAGATATACCCTTTTATGAATACAAATATTTGTCTCAGCCGGGAATCGAGCTCGCGGCCTTTGGCTCCCCATTTAGGGTCTCCAACAACTCGGTTAATCCTGGTTAATCGGTTAGAAGATGATTTTTAATTAGTGTTTCATTTATTTATTTGTAGCACGAACATTAAAGACGCTCTGCTAAAACTGACAAAATATTATCATGTGATAGGTGCTTAGACCAAATGTCCGGCCCTATATTTACTATATTACCTATAGTGTATACGCATCTGGCGCAACTATTTATAAAATGTCATTGTTTGTAACCGGCTCGGTGGCTCGTGAGATTACTAACTTACAGAACGTTTACTTTTACTACCGATTCCCATAAGACACGAGTTGCCAAGTGAATACGCACCCCACTAAAGATGCGGGATGTATTTGTACGCATCTAAACTATCCTCGAAATATATAAACTGTATTCTATTTATTAGAAATGTATGTAAGTAAATACTTCTTACAGATATCCCGATTCAGAAATCCACAGAGCACATATACACTAAATAGTATTATCTTGCCTCTTAATCCCGAACAGTAGATTATTATGTCACAGTCTAAAAAAATCAATATTAATATATTATATTTTTTAAATTATTCTCAAATGAAATGTTAAAATTTTATTTTCTACTTATTAAAAAAACAGCTTATAATATAAAAAATATAATGTATGAATAAGTATCTGAATGGACTGAAATAAAATGATCGCCGCTTATTTTTCACTAAAATAAGGAATGGAATTAGTAATGGGATAGTTTCGATGTATGCATATACAGTATATGTATTTTAATACATGAATTATAAAGAGCATAACCGGTGGACAATTGGAAGGACAGACTACAGTATTCCTTTACGGTTGTCTATAAAATTAAACTACCTATAGACAACATTTCATATTTTCTAACAGGGGAAAATACAAAAAAATACGTGTAATGCATTTTACGAAAAAGACGCAATATTCATAAATAAGAATCATGACGTCATTTGTACTTATCCTATCCAAAACAAATAGAAACTTAATAAAAGTTTTATAATTTAATCCAAATGTCAACTACTAAAACATCAAACATTTTTTTTTTTATTTTGTCAACTGAACCCAGACAAAGTTGGGCCCAAACATTAGTTATAAATTAGTAATCAATGTTCCGTTTATCTAAATTATTAATTTTAAGCCATTAATTGCAGTGAATTTACACAGCCTAAGACGACACGGTCCGTCGGGTCAATATTTATTCGGGCCACATATGGCCTGAGTGAGGTACCGTTTTGGGGTATTATATAACATAAACTAAGCTCAGCTGTGAGTTATTGAGACAAGGTTTATATATCAAGGTCGCTAGAATAAATGGCGAAAAAAGTACAAATTTATGTACACGCTTTATAAATCATATTCTTTGGCTTAAGTGAAGAATTAAAGTTGACTACATGCTAGAATATTCTACAAAGTAAAGGATAAAAGGATTAAAGAAAGATGGTAAAAAGATAGATAAAAAATTTAATCTTACATAATTATAAACTTCTAAGTTGCATTCGTGAACCAAAGAATACCCGGACAATATTATTGTGAACTCACTATACCGATGCACCCATCGTAGTTCACCTATGTACACACGCGTTAGCTTGAACACACTCATACCACAGTAAGTCTACCGATCGCCAGTACGCTGCGAAGTTACACTCTCACATACTTATGCGGCCACCATTGCTGTGCTTCATTAGTTGTTCAGTGATATGGAGTCTAGACTTTTTATAACGTCTCTGGTTGCATTAATATCAGCGACGATATTAATAACCGATTGACCGAGTGGTAAATGACTCTAACTGTAAAACCAAAAGTCGCAGTATCGATTCCTGCACAGGACAAATGTTTATGTGCATGAACATGTTTATTTGTTCCGTTTCTGAGTGTAAAATATCAATATATCCGTATGTATATATTCCAAAATCGTAAGGTCACCTCTAGAATATGAAAAGAAATCACACGTACATTCATACAAATATTTTATATGATAATAAATAGATAATTTTTAATAGTTATTGGACTTCTATTCTATAGCAGAACGTTTATACGCTAACGATGATTAAGAAGATGAAAAAACCATTTTGAAAATACACGTTTACTGCAACACCCTCGCCTACCTATAACCGAAAAATAAGAACCTGTTCTAGTGTGATACCTATGTAATGCGAAAAACCGTATCCAAATCGTTTCAACCGTTTCAGAAAAAGTTTTCGCTGCAGCGCCTCCTTAGGCTACAACACTTAAAGAATCATTATATTTTTTTTTAGTTATATTATATCCATTTTAAGATAAATCCTCACGAAAATACATAGAGAGAATTTCGTAATTTAGGAAATGAAACGTTAACGTTATACGTTAATATATATATAACGAAATATGTTAACGTTATTATTTAATACTTTGTATTATTTTATTTCTAAAATTAATAAACTCATTAATCTACTGGATTAGGCATTGTATCATCGCCTAGTCGAAGCAATCGTTCGAATTAACTTACGATCGACTACATAACCTTACCGACTTAGTAAAGCATTACAGTACTAGCACAGTATAGTTCCAATCAAACTTTATGGCGGATAGGAATATAACGCTTTATGCAAGTTTGCGCAGGTTCAGTCATATGCCCCTCGCTCCACTGCGTCCCGCTGCACCTAAAACTTGTTACTGCGACGCGACTTGTGCCTATGTTCACATCCGCCATAAAGGTTGATTGGGACTATACTTAGTACTAGGCGCCTACACTATTTAGTCGGTTAAACTTACGTTAGGCGATTGAAAATATAAACGATCAATTTGTATAGCCGCCTAGATAGTCTGATCTTTTACTAAGTTAACATGGCTATATTATTTGACAGTGTTATAATTCGGCGACAACGCAATACGTGTCCCCGCTTGAAAAGGCGCTAGCAAAAGCAATTAGTACCTATAATAACTGCAATACAACTGTGCCTATAACCTCACGCCTGTTTTCCTTATGAGATAGATAGAGACTACAGATCTTAGTAGCTAGAATTATCAGCACATGCAACAGTTTAGGCAACAAATAACTTCTATGCTAAAACTCACATGTTCAACACGATCATATTCAAATTCCAAACTCTCGTCCACGGATTTGCATTACTCGGTCCGCAACACGTTCTGCTTAAGGAGGAGTAATACCGTTTTGATATATCGAGCAAAGTTCGAAATATGTAGATACGTCACATAACTCCTAGATGTGCTTGCTAACTTGTGAGATATAACAGTTTCCTCTCGGAAGTGACTGTCGAGTAAGTACCGAGCCAGAACTTAACACGTGAGCGATGGATGATTTACCGCTCATATACTATTAACTAACTATACCTACCGGGTGTTCGGCTGAACGTAGTCCGAACTTATAATAGAGCATGAAGAGCTACTAAATACAAAGTTTCAAGTGAGGTGATGGTGCAAACTATCGGTTACCGAGAAAAACATGTTTGAAGTTGAACTATGTTCAGCCAAACAGCGCGTATATAATATACCGCGTGTCGAGGACATCCGTCTCCTTGGCCTCACCATAGACAGGAAACTGACGTTCACTCCCCACGTGACTAAGGTGTGCGCAAAAGCTGCCAACATCTATAAGCAGCTAGCTCGCGCTGCCAAGGTCACGTGGGGACTGAACCCGGAGGTCGTGAGGGCCATATATATTTCCGTCATAGAGCCTATCGTCTTGTACGCTGCGTGCGCTTGGGCACCGGCGGCTAAGAAGCTCGGCATGCGTAAAATGCTGGGCGCCCTACAAAGGAGCGTCGCCCTGAAGGCATGTCGGGCTTATCGTACTGTCTCGCTTCATTCGTCGCTGATCCTCGCTGGATTTCTGCCGCTTGACTTGCGTGTGGGTGAGGCGGCTGAGCTCTACGAGGTGAGGCGGGGAAGGGGGCTGGGCAGTGTTGCAGCCGACCGGATGTTCGAGAGTCCCGTGCCCTTCGACGAGGCGCTACACCCTGCGCACCAGCCTAAAATCGGGTACGAGAGTGTCGGGTGCATGGAACCCGAAACGATAGACCAGTACGCCATCGTCGGGCCGCACATCTATACGGACGGAAGCCGTATAGACGACAAAGTAGGTGCGGCCATGACAGTGTGGCGGGACGGATCGGAGACCATGCACTCGGCTTTTCGGCTCGAGCCTTTCTGCACAGTTTTTCAGGCCGAGATGTACGCGCTGCACAGGGCTGTACGGTGGGTGGTTCGGAGTCGGGAGCCGCTGGTCAACATTTTCAGCGACTCTAGGTCCTCGCTGGAACTGGTGACCAGTGCGCGGACTTTCCACCCGCTGGCCTTCGCCGTTCGGCGCGACATCTCGGACCTGTGTGCGGAGGGCAGGCGGGTGCGCCTATTCTGGGTGAGGGCGCATGTCGGGGTGGCCGGAAACGAGCGTGCAGACGAGCTCGCCAGGAGCGCCGCTCTGACCGAACGGACGGCAGCGGATTACGACCGATATCCGCTGTCGTACGCTAAACGTGTGATCAGAGCGGCGACCCTGGAAAAGTGGCAGCACAGATACGCCGAGGGAAGCACGGCGTCGGTCACGAAGTGCTTCTTTCCCCGGGTGGACGAGGCGTATAGGGTCCTGAGAGGGATCACGATGACGCAGCGACTGGCCCAGGCATTGACGGGGCACGGCGGGTTCGCCCACTACCTCCATAGGTTTAAGTTGAAGGACTCGCCGTGCTGCGCCTGCGACCCCTCCTGCGAGCAGACCGTGTTGCATGTAATTTGCGATTGCAACATGTTTTTGAGGAAGAGAGTGGCGTCAGAAATTGAAATAGGTATAAAAATAGAAAGAGAAAAGTTGGGAGGAATTTTAGGAGATAAGGGAAAAAGTAAGAAATTTGTAGAGTTTTTAAATAATGTGGTAGGAAGGGTAAATTTGATGAATAGAATATAAATAGAAATAAGAAATAAATGTAATGATATTATTGTAATGTGGTAAATTGTAAAAAGAAATAAAAGATAAATGTAATGAGAATGTTGAAATGAAATGAATTGTTATTAGAAATAAGAAAATGTAATGTAATAGTTATGGAAATGTTTTAAAATATTGTAACGAAAATAAAAATAAAAGAAACTGATGACAAGATTGAGAAAGTAGGAATAATAAAGAAATGTAGATAAATAAATACCCTATAATTTTAAGACATAGGGCAAACGATGAAAAAATGGATGAGGTAAGACTGGAGACGGAAGCATGCCAAAGGGCCCGGCCAGTGAAAAGCCGGGGGGTTTAAAAAAAAAAAAAATAAAAAAAAAATAAAAAAAAAAAAAAAAAAAAAAAAAAAATATACCGCGTGTTCGGCTTAACGTAGCTCAAACTTATAATAGAGCATGTGCAATATTGTTCAGCTATCAAAAAAATGTTTCAAATGAACAGATGACGCAAACTAACGGTTACCGAGAAAAACATGTTTAAATTTACTTTTTTTTCATTCTTGTTATAATTTTACTTTTTTAAATCTTTTTGTTTACATGCTGTTAGCTGTAACTTTTGTTTACATATTCTATAAGTTTGGACTACGCTCAGCCGAACACCCGGTATATATAGTATATATGTTTCATATATAGAGTAAGTTAACCCTTAGGACGTGTATGGTACAGCATCTATACCAGTGAAGTTTTTACGCGAATATGACCCAGACGTGTGCGGTAATACGTTGTACCAGCAGCGCTTCTACGTGGTGGGGGTATATTTTGGAGCCGTCCTAGGATCTTTTTATGAAAAATATTATTTAGAACATAGTTGACCGCTAAGCGTCTACGAAAATATTACCATTTTATTATAATATTCAAAAAACTTAGGATTGGCGTGCTTTAGATTTCAACAAAACGGAAGCTCTAAAGTACGGGGCAATTTTTATTTATGATTAATACTACAATTACGCGTCTGACAGGTTAATTCAACAGCAGCGTTTGGTTTTTATATAGTCATAAATGTCACTTCACAGTATCGAAGTGACATTACGTAGTTTTTCGGGGTTCAAAACCGGCACGCGGGGATATCGGGGGTGAAGATCCGCGTGCGGGACCTCACGCAGTGAAACTCGGACTAGAACTCGCCATCTTACACGAAATAGCTAGAGTACCTATGAGTGGTTAGACGTTAAACGGAAAAGAGGGCTTTTAGTTAATTTGTACTATTATGGTTCCATATGGTGTACACTGTACAGGCAATTGATTAGTTATATTTTGTAAGAGAGGAAGATAAAAAAAACCGTTTGTAGCATTTTTGAAGTTGGTCGGAAATATACGATTTATATGACCTATATATAATGCTCATGTAGAATTGTCAATACTTTATGAAAAAAACTGAATATTCATAAGTAAGAGTGATGACGTCATTTGCATCCTTTCCAAGCGGAGCCTTTCTTGACATAAAAGTATTATAAAGTTATAAACGCACTTTTTTTCGGTTGGTTGTGACAAACGTCAATCAAATGTCAACTATTAAAACGTAAAGTTTTTTTTTTGTCTAATGTAATTATAAAAACTAACCAAAAATAGATATCCATTCCATCAGCCCATTATACCCCACTGCAGGGGCTTAGGCCTCCCCTCAAGGCTTGGAGCTTAAATCCACCAAGCTGCTCCAGTGTGGGTTGGTGGATAGATATAAATAATTATTGATAAACATAGCGTCATTTGACAAATATGATCTTTTGGAATAAGTAATTTTTAAATTTGTCTAAAAGCTTAGAAAATATTATTGTATCTAAAAAAAAGCGAGTATTTTTTTCTATTTTCAAACTAACCTATAAATAACAGATATAAATGTTGTCAAGTTGTTTGCGTAAAAGTCTGACGCGAATTTCATACTTTTCTTTCATTACCGGATATTGAAAATTGTAAAAGTTTAATTTAATATCTGATTGTGTTGTGAGAAGTTTTCGACAGTCGGTTTTAGAAGTTAAATGGAGTACGAAAATAAATCTATACTTTTCCTCCGAACTCCGACTCAAAGTGAAAGAGAGACGACCACTGCAAGTGATATTAATGATAAAATTTTCAATACGAACTGAAGACGATACTATATCAGAAGTTTAAGTATTTACGAAAATGTTATAATAGTTAAGATCTCTGTATGTAAAGAGTAATTTGTTCAGGTTCAGTATCGGTACATGAAACTATGTAAATATTTTTAATTTAGTTCAAAAACAATAAAATATTGCCAAGATTTATTTAAGGGAGGGAATTCCAATTGAAAAAAGTGGTCCATAACATATCTGTTTGTAGCAATGCCTTGTCCTGTCCACAGAGCATTCGAGTCGGTTAGAATTTGTACGTAGGCGGATACGCTGTCTCTTTCAAGTAGGCAGTATATTGCATACTTAAGACAGATTTTATAACCTAAACTCTATAATGTGACATCAAATCATACCAAAGATATGTGGAAAGGGATGAATACTTGCCCACTTCCTTAAAATGAGACAAATCTGAGGCAAAAACGTATGGGTAAGTTATAACACATTATTAACACATATATAACGCATTACCGGACCACGTCTAAGATGTCCAAAACTTTTGCAGTTTTGCTAAAAAGATGAAATTATTTCTACAAAACCTATTATCACAAGCTATAAGTTCTTCCGCTGGGCTATTACTCTATAAAGGAGTTCTTTGATCGGAATTGACTCGATAATTGTACTGACATCTCGATGTCATCGGTCTGATAATTTTAAGATCATTATTAGATTTTTATCGTATTGTTATTTGATTTGTAATGTTGTTTCCGTATTTTTTTTTTTAATGTAAAAATAAATTATTTGGGTGAATTTCAACAGGTCCATTAAAATCTTCATTTCTGTGGATTTTTTTATCTTTAACTTTTTTTTTTAAATTTTCGCGTTTATTAAAGGTTTTGATAATGTATGTATTCTTGCTTAATATTTAGCAGATAATTGAAAAAAATAACGAGATATAAAGATAAAAATTTCGTGTCACGGCGATTCAAAATCGTTCATGGTAATGGAAGGACTGTACCATGGGAATGAAATAATCAATCCACGGAAATGAAAAAATACAAAAACATAATATTTTATATACTTACCTGAGTATTATGTTTATATACAATAGACACGCCTGTCTCCGAGAGCAAAAGGCATACCCAGACTGTGTCTCTCCATCGAATCCTCTCAGTTGACTCTACAGTAAAAAACTCATCGAGTCTATTCTTAAGTCTTTTATCGTATTGCAGAAGGTTAACTTGACGAGTCCTTTACTGTCAGTATTCGGTAGCACTACCTGTATCACAGGTAAAGATGTTTTCTTTGCCTAATCATGCCATGGCGATGAAAACATAAGTCACGGAAATGAAACACCTGGCCACAGCAATGAAACTAAATTGTTTTACAAGATGTGATTGTGAATGAAATTTTTTTTAATTGCCGTGTTTTTTTTTCATGGCCATAGCAAATTTTGGCCACGGAAACCATGGCAACGAAAGCACGGCGATGAAAAACAAGGCAAAAATTTAAAATAACACAAATATATCACTTATTCGAAGTAATAAACACTTCACAAATAAACATAAGATAAATTGCGTTCTCTCGAATGCTTAATCAAGAGGACAAACTTATTTAAATAGAAGTTATACCTATCCACGGTGATGAAAGAAAAAATGTCCGTAGTAACATAAAAATGAAATACCTTATTTATGGCGCGAAAATTCAGAACATGTGTACGTCCTTCCACGAGCCTTCGAGCACTAAGTGGCACTAATATATAACGTTTAGGGGAAGAGGGGACGCAAGTCGTTAGATAAAACAATATTCTTAAACATGTCTAGGACACGGCGATGAAGGGTAGTTCTGGGACAAATGAGTTTTTATTAACCATTCGTTGTATTGTTTAAATATTTGAATAAATATATTCTGTAACAATACTTTAACTTTTTGTTTATTTTATTTGTTTATTAATTTTTGTAATATACATTCAAAATATTTCAAGATTCAAAACGAAATCAGTGTTTTTAATAATAGACTTCCAATGGAACTGTTACTGTTAAATAGCAGTTTATGAAACGTTTAAAATTTCAACTCGACAAAAAAGCTTATTATTCTGTCAAGGAATATTTTAATGATGATAACGCATGGTCAGTAAGTGCATGTAATGTACCTTAAATTAAATAACAAAAAATTTAATGTTAGAATTTTATATGTATCTACATATTTTCTATAAACCAATTAAAAAAGTAAGTTCATGATGAAATACTTTCAAGTAGCTATTAAAATCCAGTACAAATTACGCGCCATCAGAATATTTTTATTATGAACAAACAATAGACAATCGTAAAAAACACATCTTTCCACTGAGTAGAAAAATATCTAAGGGGCAGGTGCATAGCTTGGAACATAAACAACTGAGGCAGGAGTAAGCACGTCGTTTAGCAAAATAACTGCTCAATAAATAGCGCACGTCGCGAACGCGCGCCCCTGAAAAACTGAAAGACTTATTCGTCTATTTTCCGATTCGCCACTTTGCCCTGAAATACTGGTGGGGAACGGTCCGCCTCAATCTCAACGAGTACTCACAATTCCAAGTAAACGCAGCATATATGTTTCCTACTGTCTTCACCTTTTTGTTACGAAACCTTTCGTTTTCTCGTTGACAGCTATTTATTTATACTTTCATTTGTATGATCTCTCCCATACGCTCATATGGACACCCATTTAGTAGTCCATATGGTCTCCCATATGGGCGTATTCAGAGATAACTGACGGTTAGCTGCTTATTTTCTGCCGGCTTCAAATTTGGATGGGTATAAAACAACCTGCAGACAACAAACGAGTGATGGTCTTGAACTTATAGAAATACCCGGATGTAGCATTGCGAACTAGTTACTGATGCGTCCCCAGTAAGTCAGCTTGCTATGTACGCACGCATCAATTTGAACACAGTCACACCGATTGCCAGTACGTTGGCAAGTTCCACTCACACATACTTACATTATCGCCGTTGCAGTGCTTCATTGACTGTTCAGTGAGTCTAGAGTTTTTATTACGTCTGTGGTCACTGTCTGATTAATCTGTGACCGATACGAATGCATACACAAGCTCTATAGGAATTCTTTTAGAATTATGGAATTATTCAATAAAATAAATAAATTGAAAAAAAAATTACAACACGTCACAAGTTAAAGTTTTGAAATATTTTGACCGATTGGCCGAGTGGTTAGGGACCGTAACTGCGGAGCCAAATATTTGTGTTCATGTACATGTTCATTTGTTCCGTGTCTGGGCGTAAAAGTATCTACATATGTATGTATATATTATAAGGAATATTTAAGTATATATATATATCAGTTGTATGTATAGTACCCTAAAAAACAAACAATACTTGCTTACTTTGGGACTAGATAGCGCCGTGTGGGTTGTCACAGACATTTTTATTATTTTTTAACTACTTTATGATCGAAGCGGAATTTCGTCTTCCTTGAAAAAATTCTTGAAATTAGGTAAAGAGCAAAGAAAATTAAATTCAAAACTATCTAGGTTTCATTCGTAGCGACTTCCAAAGAAACTTAAATCTATAAGTACCCATACCTGTTTCATTCTAATCAAACAAATTCAATACCTATAATTCTATGACTGTGGACTGCTAGTGCAAGTCTTAGTGCAAATCAATTCGCAGCTGAGCCCGGCGCGGCGGCTGGCTTAATTCAATCTAACTTAGGGCAACGGAATCTATTACGGGTATGCTTAGAACTTGCTATTCACATTCCGAACACGATGTTGGGATATAATTTCAAACCAGATACAATCATTCTTTTAGTTAACAGAAACAACTGTGTCTCATTGACAACGAGTCACTCACACTAGGGTATGAATCCTTTTTAGGCGACAAACAAGTAGCCAGCATAATATTGTAATAAAAATTGTAAATATTTAGTTCGTCGAATATACTTCAGCAAGTAGATATTGTAGAGATCTTTGTTGTTTCGTACATGCACCAGGGGAAAATGTCTTTATTCAATTACGGGCGATCGTCGACTGTCTTCCTTCAACTATTTTCTTCTATCCTTCTATGTTTTAAATTTCGAGCTTCAATCTTCTTTCTTCCTTTGTATGCAGCCAGTTTCTGCTCTACTGTATCTTATTCGCTTGATTGATTGGAAATTAGGTCGACGGTTTAGCGTAGTGGGTAGGGACCTTGCCTACGAAGCTGGGGGTTCGCGGGTTCAGTTTCCACCCGTAACAAATATTTGTGTGAATGAACATTTCTATTTGTTCCATGTCTGGGTGTAAAAAATATCTATATTATGTATATATTATAAATAATGTTTAAGTATGTATATCAGCTGTCTGGCGTTCCTAATACAAGCTTTGCTTTGTTTAGGACTAGATGGCGCTGTATGGAATGTCCCAGGTTTTGTTATTAAGTATTAAATTCTAGTGTAAATTAGATTCTAATTGGAATAAAGGATGTTCATTTACATTTTAATACTAAAACAAATAATTATCAAGAACTTTACAATTAAGTTTGAAAGGCTTGGGCGGCCTTATTATACGAGATAGACTATACTGTGTTACATAACGAAAGAGGATTGATAACGGTGAATGTCCCCGAGCCATTCGGTCCGAGTGAATGGATATTACTCAAGATCCGGGGCTCCAGTTCGGTCATTTCTCTGATGAAACAATAATCCACGCGCGGCCGAGTCCCCTCATTGTGGCCGTAATGATTACGGACAATACGTATATTGTGCCACGTCATTGTTTGCGTGGTCAAAACGGAAAAAATAAATTGTCAGAAGCAAAATGTTTTGCTGGTGTTGTTTTGCGTGCTGATTTACAAGAACATTTACTAACAAATTCAGAAATGTCTATTTAGACCCAATTTAGTTAAATTTGTTTTTTGTCCTTGTCTTTCGATTGTGATATTTGGATTGAAAGAAAGAAACAAAGCATATTTTAAGTTAACTCGGTCTAAATAAACGTTTCTGAATTGAACAATTAAAGTCACCATCCCAACCATAGACTTAATAAAAACTCTAGAACAACCAATGAAGCTTGCAATGGCGGATGCGAAGATATGTGTGAGTGTAACTTCAACGACGCAATCGTTAAGTCGAGCTTCATCGTTAAGTATGATTTGGCTATATTTTCTTATAGCGTCATCTAGTTTCAACGTAAGCAAGTATTATGCTTGTATTATGGGGTACTAGACAACTGCTAAACATACTTAAATATACTTTAAAATATATACACGTATATATATTTAACAACCAAAAAACGCAACAAATATTCATGTTCATGCATAAAAATATTTAATTTTTATATTTAATTAGGTAAATCGTTTTATATAATATTATTTAATTGGGTAAATTGGAAATAAAATACATAATATTTATCCCGCGCGAGAATTGAACCCGCGACCCTTGGCTCCGAAGTTAAGGTTTCTGACCACTCCGCCACTTGGTCAGTCAGTATTACATAATACTCACACCTGTTTACTAAGTACACAGACTATTATTTTCCACATCTTATCAAATGGCGGCATTAGATGGGCTTAGAATATTATTAATTTTAATAAGATAATTTCTTATTCGGGTCGTTTTAAGTGAATATTTACATATTAGTAAGATTAATGGGATTCCAGTGCCTAAAACTGAACCCTGAAAGGTACCCGGCGGTTTAATCGTAATTCACGCACGATTTATGTTTCTATGATAAGGCAATTTACGATGACGAGATTGTATTAAATATATTTTTTTTATTTTATTATTATTACTCATACAATAATATTGTATTGCACAATAATATTTTGTGTATATTATATACCCGCAAAATATAGAAGGGTTAAAAGTTTAGTTGAGAAGTGAATTTCTTGGAAAAAATAAGTACATATGTTCAAAGAAGCAATACATATCTAAAGGTATTTCGAAAAAGACATTTTCAAATTTTAAATTGTTGATTATTACTATAGAAGCTTGTTGAGACAGTACAGCACATGAAATAAATATACTTAATAGTAAATTAAGTTTTTAAACCAACTGAAAGGCAATTTAAAAACGAAAATTTTCATAAAATACAATGCGATCTTATCTTACGTAAATTTAGACATGTAGTAATTTAATCCTTGATTTTAAAATAGATTAAAATTTTAAATCCAGGTAAATACGATGTATATTAATGCACTGTTGATGAGGGCAAAAAAAATTTTTTTTAATAAGTGCTTACTAAATTATATACTAACTGGGACTGTCTATACAGGAAGGATGTGAAATATGTGTGTTTACAATGACGATCTTTGTCCCAAGTCAACAAAACGGACAAACAAACAACTGAATTTTACTATAAGTTCCTTTTCCATATTTCAAATGCATGAGACCTTGAAAGTGTTCGTTGTTCGCGAAGGCACTATTAATCACATTTTCTAATAATCGCGGGTTTACGTTGAATAAGATCGTATCATATAAATTACCTCACTTCCGCCTTAATGAACTTGCAAGCCTATATTGTTTGTTCGCTACTAACTTAATAACTCGTGTGCTACTGAGCTTATTAGACAATTTGAATAATATGGGTCTGTGTCGACACACCTATATTTCATTACTCTACCATCAGCGACGAGAGAGCGTCAAACATAATAAAATTCACATGTGATTTAACTGTGACAATTTAATGTTTATACAGTTATTAAATATTATCTGTAAATAAAACGATGTGAAGTGATAAAGATTGTGAAAACTTTTTCAAGCATGATACTCGTCGCCCAGTGGTTGGAATTCGACCGAACTCACTTTTTTGAAACCACCAATAATAATTAGGCAAGAGTAAGTTAATTCAAATTACGTCAAACTGTTGTACACATTATAGACTATTATACTTGTGTGGTTGACAGATTTGTAACAGATATTTGTAGATTTTAGCCTTCTGCGTATTTTCTACATATAAACTTTAGTATAGCCAATCACACGTCCTTGCGTGCGTGCAATAAGTTAAAGGGAAGCCTACTTTTTAGGAGCACATATTGAAATATGCGCTCCTAAACTTTTGACTTAATAACCCAAGACAATTTAAACAGAAAAATTGTGGTCAGCTTGCCGAAATTCCCACAGAGTTGAATTTCGGTAGAGAGCTTGGGTACGGCATTACAAATAAAATACCAATAGTCTCCATCGATCCCGTGTCTGCTAAAAAAGTTATTCGGGGTCAAAAATCAAAATGTTTGGTTTTTTTGGATTTTCCTCATAAACAGTTAAGGTTTGACAAAAATTTTAGATTAGAAAATTATTTTAATCGTGGAGTATGCATACCGGGAAAAACACGTTAAAAATGTGCAAAATACACTTACAGGTGGTGTGGATATTGTATAAGAATGTAACTCCTTCAACTTTTGAAATTGCGATATCTTAGAAACGGTGTTAAAAATGGTTTTTAAAAAAATTATACGGATAATTTTTATAGATCATTTTATAATCTGCAATTTTTGTCTTATTTATTTTTTTGATAAAACTAACAGTTTACGAGAAAAATCCAAAAAACGGAAAATTTTGTTCGTTGACCTTCAATAACTTTTTTAGTAGACATGGAATCGATGGGGACATTTAGTATTTTATTTATGATGGTATACCTTAGGGTTTCTATGGTATTATATTTTTTTATTGTTTATCTTTACCGGCTTATAAATAAAAAAGCCATTTTGAAACCTCTGTATTATCTTTAGAGACCTATTCCACACGCCAAGTTGCAATAGATTTTTTTTGTCTCTCGATTACACGTATGGCGCCTGTACCAACTTTTTTTTTGTAATATCCTTACGCTATTGTGTAGCAATTTACAGATTAGCTTCCAAAATATAATGCTAATAATCTCCAAGTCGAACACAGGAAAGTTTGATGCAAGTGTTAATGGAAATGATGTGCATACAGCAGTAGTGTCGTGATAGCTTAAAGCGCAACGAACTTATCTCAAATTTATAAGGCCCCATAGGGCCATGGTTCGAATCCGGGCTTGTACCAATGAGTTTTTCTGACTTAAGTACACAACTATCACTGATGATTCCGTGCTTCGGAGGGCACGTTAAGCAGTCGGTCCCGGACGCTGCCAATAGATGGCGGTCGTTACAGTCCCCAACCCGCAGTGGATCAGCGTGGTGGATTTAAGCTCACTAACAACTCTCTCGCTCACAAGCCCCCCTCCTCATCCTAGGAGAGGCCTAAGCCCCTCCAGTAGGGTAAAAATGGGCTGATGAAGTGAAGTGAAGAACCTCCAAGTAAAATAGCTGTGACAGACAGATACTC
Source organism: Luffia ferchaultella (assembly GCA_949709985.1). NCBI lineage: Eukaryota > Metazoa > Arthropoda > Insecta > Lepidoptera > Psychidae > Luffia > Luffia ferchaultella. The sequence goes on from OX453244.1 coordinate 2,047,917, forward strand.
AAACGGACAGGACGACATTATAACAGTTCCGCTTTTTGCCATTTAGCTACCGAATACTAAAAATTACTATGTTCTGAGATAAAATTAAATCTTCACAAATCAAATAATTATTCCACTCACATACAAAATCTCTAAGGTAACACTAGCATAATTTAATTTAGATAAAATAATTGAATTCAGCGCTAGACAGCGCTGGACACGACATAAATTAGAGAGCGCTATGTAATTGCAATTGCAAATAAGGTAAACTTCGTTTAAGCACTTTGTCGTTCTATTGTCAGCCGCATAAACTAACAAACTTGTGTTGGTTGTGGTTTTAAATTCAATAGATGCAGCGTAAAATATATTCAATACAATAGGGTATGCCGCTAATATTGAATATTTATCAAGAAAATATAAAAATTGACTTTATACGATAGCAAAATTCATAAACAACATTATATTCAGTTAGAGAATGTGGGCTTTATAAGTTATTAAAATTTTGTCTGTCTCTTTCTTGCATAATGAATTTTAATATTATTTTAAACGGCCTGACGTCACAGGCTAGTATACCGTGCGATATTGCCCTCTCTGTCTAACAGGACATTGTAAACATTCATAACTGGGTTAATAATGATTTTTCTTTTAATTTCACTGTTATTACATATTTAGAAATATCTTTCATTTGAAATAATTTTAAAAAAAGTCTCCTACCCCATTGCTAAAATTAATGAACTTATACTTGCGAAATATATAGATAGATATATATGACAAAAGTTCGTGAGATAGTTAAGATACTTACATTATTATTTCAAAACATTTATTAAAAAGTATACATAACATTAAGTGGTGATGACTCGAAGATTGTCGTCTCTGTCTTACAGGACATTGTATTCATTATAATCTATATAAAAATATTTCACTGTTATATATTTAGATTTTTTTTCCACATAAAGTAATAAAAAAATAGTCAACTACCGTTAATATTAAATTAATTTTGGTCTTCAAGTTATTTTTGTGTACATTTTATACTTTAGGACATGTATTAAGCACCAAAAGTTTTATACTTACTTCAGTAAACCTCGAGAATTTCTTCAGTCTCGGAAAATGCCGAAGTTCAAGTGTTTGTCGGTAGTTTTCAACTATTCAAGTTCGCGGTTTGATTAACTATCCGCTTCGCAGCAACCCTATCACACTAAGCAGTAACTGACTGACGGCTCTTAATGAAATTTCCCATTACTTTAGCATCTAAGTAAAGCAGTTCAGAATATTGCAATGACTGTGCTTTCCACCTGTATCGACTAACCTTAGTCGATCTGTATCGAGTCTGTATCGGCTAACTTCAGTCGATACTTCTGGAAAGCACACCTTAGTCGATCTGTATCGAGTCTATATCGACTAACCTTAGTCGATACAGGTGTAAAGCACAGCTATTGTAATAGTCTCTGCGCGGGATTCGAAAATTTATCCGCATTTACATAGATTATAAAACTGAGTGTGAAACATGACACGGAACATATAATATAGAAAGAGATAACTATGTGTAATGAATTTCGTTTGAAATGTATACGCTGGGCGAACATAAATTAGAAGGAAAAGCTTATAGTCGACTAAATCAAATTACTACATTTGTAGTAATTTTAGCACCTCACTTTCTGCTCACTAGTGCGACATCTACTTTTTTAAATACTTTTAATATAATTGGTTTCATGTCGATTTAGGCTAATCATATTCTGACGTTATATAAGTATTTTAGAGCAACGTATCTCTATTTTTATTAGTTTTTAACTTCTTCCATGTAAAAGCTGATTTTATGTTTGTTCAGTATAAACATTTTTGATGATGCCGCTTATATCTCCATACATATATATGCTTTACTTGCATTAAATAAACAAATTTTTATCGACATCACGATATTCATGATGTACGCCTTCTAAATACGCCAAAAAAAATTATAATTTTAGTTAACAACTTTTGGAAAAATAACAACTAGAGCAAACGTAAATAAAAATATATATAACTAAGGCTAAATATAAGTTTCCACTAATATCCTAAACTATTAATCACTAAAAATTTAATAGTAATTGAATTGGAAAATTGAAGCTAACTTACATAGCATTTATTAAATGAATAAACAAAATCTTCAATCTACAAAATAAATTAAATCATTATTTAATGACTTCAAAGAATATCAGATTATTTCCACTAAATTCGAAATTAGCCTAAGCAACTCCGGGTAAAATTACTAGTCGCGTGTAAATGCCAAACATCAAAGGTTCTCTAGCAAATGATTACAAACCTCCACTCAAAGAGACTGACTTAATTAGACGATACGCGACGTGTATCGCTGGTCCACACCCACGGGAGCTTTTTCACACTATGACACAACACGACGCCGATATTATACCTAAATATTTACATTGACTTATGTACGCAAAATATGCGTTTGTTGTCCGTAATTGCTTTTAAGGTTCTGTGTGTCTGCCACAAACTCCTTACTCTTAACAAATATTGTTGTCTATATATATTTGCAAAAAAATAAAACTGCTCTCATGCGAGTGTTTCGTACCGACACGCCAGAATTATGAAAGCGGATGGAACGCGTGCTTTTAATGGGCATTGACCAACAATGTTACATTTGAATTACATTTTTACATACAATTACATTTTTATAAAAATATAGACAATCTAGAGTAAATTACTATTTTTGTTAATTCTAAGTAATAGGGGGTATTTACCACATGTACCAAAGTCCAAATTGGCGAACCCGATTTCGCAATAGTTTCCGATCCTTTCTAAGTAAGTAATAGTACGTATATTATCCGATTTTCATCTGCGAAAAATGTATTTTAACCGTTTTTCAACCAAAACGTCATGTGAAAATACTACCAACTTCGCTCCTCTCTCTATCAACATCCCCTAGGACTTGCCCTGCCCCGACGCAACTACAAGTTAAGGCTTTTAGATAAATGTTACTGTTTCTACTGAAACATGTCAATTAGTGTTTCCGAATCCACTCATGCAGACTTGTAAATATTTCTTTTAATCTATAATTTCATACAATTACAAAAGTATAACGGAAAAATATCTTATTACAATATACGTAATAATAATACCTGGGACATCACACACAGCGCCATCTATTCCCAAACTAAGCAAAGCTTATATTATGGTACTAGACAACTGATATATATACTTAAATATTCTTTGTAATATATACAAATATAGATACGTACTGGAAAAGTGTCAAGTTCAGAGTACCTAGGAAGAGAAGCTCGGACTAATTATCAAAATGGACAGAGTCATAATACATTGCCGCTTTTGTATCAGTGTATCAACGCGTAATCGCGTAGTTACGAGTAAAAGAGATAGTTGATGTACGTTTGGCAAGATTGGACTGTCAGTGTGATCATGTCAATTCTTGACCGAGTAGTCGGTCAAAACATTGGAGTGAAATCACAGACAAGTCAACCTTTTAGACCACGCTTTGACAGGGAGTAGCATTCGCCAAGGCTATGTAGGGACACTACATAACTACGTCACTAGTGAGCCGTCAGTTGGTAGCACGTCGGAAGCCATTATATTGTCAATTTCGAACGAGCCAATGAAAACTAGCCGACCTCTCTCCGCACCCCGCCACTTTTTGGCTATTTTGTTTTCGTACTGACGTTTATTAAAGCGTGGTCTAAAGGTTGACTGGTCTGTGGAGTAAAATATAGCATTTTATTGAATTTTATAACTGAATCTCATTGTTTTAGCTAAAAGTATTTGAATTTTGAAAGAATGTCGTGTTCAGCTGTGTCTTGTTCGTCAAGAGCAACAAAAGCAGGATTAAAAGACCCAGAGTTTTCATTTCACACGTAAGAACTTGGCATCATTTTTAATGCTGTAAAATGGGTTCTTTATACTGAAAAAACGTTTTTCAGTTCTAAAATATATTATTCGTATGAGATAATGATTAAAATCAAATATAATACCATTAAATACTGTAAAATTAAACCATATAGTTTAGAAATCAGAGACCAAATATTTTTGTATATTGCTTTTTTCTAATAAATAAATAAATAAATAAATAAATATAATACAAACACAAAACACAAAAAATGGACATGCCTAAAAACAGATGACTCTGTCCATTGTGATAATTGGTCCGAGATAAGAAGAGTGATGAGTGTCGATGAGGCGAAAGAGGTATGCCAGGATCGCACTAAGTAGAAATCTGTAGTCTCTGCCTACCCCAATGGGAAGCAGGCGTGACTATGTATGTATGTATGTACTTAAATATATATTTTTTACACCCAGATATGGAACAAATAAACATGTTCATGCACACAATATTTGGGGCCGGGCGGGAATTGTATTCGTGACCCTTGGCTACTCAGTTAGGGTCTCTAAACACTCGGTTAATGGATCAGCCGTGAAGCCTTATATTTTAAATCAAGGTTTCATCTATTTAAATGTGAAAGTTTCATCAAAACATTTTTATTTTTATTTTATACCAGTCCCTTTCCAACACTGCCCTGTATACGTACTATAGTAGCTGCGCGTTAAGGTTAAACTATATCCTTCATTTCTATATAAAATTTATTTGACTAGAAGTACTTACAAATACTCATTTTTATTTTACCACTTAATAAGTAAATTATTTTATGAAACTGTCGTTAAATTTACAAAAATATGTTCCTTCCAATACAAAACGCTTTTAATTTTGATTTTTAAAGTTCATAATTTTCGATTTAGTTATAAATATGTGTGAACGAGTTTTCTTATTAAAGCAAAATTAGAATACAATTGTTTCTTGTTAGAAAGAACACATTTTATACACTTTACGACAATTTTTTGACACACTTTATTAAGGAAGATTTTTAAGTAAATATAATGACGTCTAGTTATTTATTTCTGATCAAATAATTTTTTTATGAAAATTAGTGCTCTCGTTTAACCTTAAAGGAGAGATGATTCCACATTTCCTGTTGATCCAACTGACACTAGTTGACCAATACATAGCGCAGGATCGCTTCTTCCGTACTGCACGGCTACCGCAAGGAAAACCAACACTAGGCGGTTTGCCCTTAGTTTCACGTCATTACGCTAGAAATTCAGCTCGAGTAAGCTAATTGGCCACTTTATTCTACCAGAGTTGGCTACTTTATTCTACCAGAGGCATGTGGCGGTTTCGGTCGACCCACGCTCGTCGCGCTATGCTGTCAGAAACAGCCGCCCTGTCACTTATTATGAAATATTAATTGTAGGCAGCCTCTCCCCGAGGCAGCTTCGTCTCTATCTATGTTATTAAGTACGTTCATTCGATTACTTTGCTTATGCCATAGATGTTCTTAGAGAAACCGTGTTCTGACAACAAAAATGTGACCAAAATATATTCCACGTTGACCAAATATACACGAGTAATTTTTTTTTTTATATTCGCTGTTATACTATCATACCAAACCATCAGCACATTAATGCCCCACTGCAGGGGCTTAGGACTCCCCTCGGGATGAGGGGTCTTGGAGCCTAATCCACTACGCTGCTCCAGTGCGAGTTGGTTGATTTTAACGACTGCTATCTTTTGATGGCAGCCGGGACCGACAGCTTAAGAATTTGTGGGTGTGTGACTCACGAGTAAAATTCGTTCTGTCTAATCACTGTGTCTTACATTTTGTTCACGTTTTCGATCGTTTCGATATATGAGACGCTACATTTTGATCTTTATGGCATATAAATGCGTACCGAAGCGTTATTTAAAACAGTCCCCGGCAGTAAGATATGCACACGAACTCTAGAAAGAGGCTAACTAAAATTTAATTTAGAAAAAATAATAGATATTTTTATATTTGACAAATACGTCAAACAACGACGTTACTCATCAATGAAAGGTACATTATGGATCTTTAATTTCCAATTTCTTTTAATGAAACACATTTGAAATACAGAAAGAAGTCGCTTCTGTTCTGTTACCACATCTAAAATGCATGTTAGAAGAAAATGTGAACTGTGAAAATCGGCGAAGAAAGCTTAAACAGCCATCCGCTGGTATTTAAGATTATAAGCATTTTTTAAATTAAAGCGAAGTGAATTTGAATTATCTTTTTTTTATCTCAGCTGTGTGCTTGTAAATTCACTAGCTAAATTCATATTTCAACATAATTTTATATTTCTGCGCTACTCATACTGTCATAGTCCTTCTTGTTTCCTTCTTTGATATTGTCTTTTATTTAGGTATTCACCTTATTGTAACAGAAAAGTGCTGTTACAATAGGTGCGCATTTCCGATAAATTATACCTATGTAACGAAGAAAATATTTTATTAAAAAATGGAATTCAAAATATGCTTATATTTTGAATTCTCTTTTTAGGGTTCCGTAGCCAAATGGCAAAAAACCCTTATAGTTTCGCCATGTCCGTCCGTTCGTCTGTCTGTCTGTCTGCCTGTCTGTGGTTTTTCTCGGAAACTATTGGCAATATATAGATGATTTGGAAAGTAGGTGTAATCTATGAACCGCTATACAACGACGTAGTGAAATTAAGAAATTTTTTTTTGGGATAGATCGCCATACATGTAACTGAAGTACGAAAAGAAATTTCATAGTAAATTAACGCGAAATGTACCAAACAATAGGTCTTAAAAAATGATATGGTTTCAAAAATTTTTTTTTATTTAAGTCAACAGTTGTTGAGACATGCACTCCTAAAGTCCTAATTTTTGTTAGAGTTATGTGCCCCCCCCCCTCCTCTCACTACCAGCTTAACCGTTATTTTTGGACATGTGGATAGTTTTCCTTTTAACTACGTCATATATACTCCTATATATACAACGTTGTTAAAAGGAAAACTATCATAGCTAACTGGACTGTATTATTTAACGAGAATTCGATTAACTTATAAAATATACTTTTACAAGTAAAAATTTTGTAAGAATTCCATAGAAAATGACAAATAGCGCGTTATTTGCATTCCTTTGCAGAGCTTATTCTCTTCACTATCGATACTAAAAGCCAAAGGTTCGCTCTAATAAAATACGTAATAATAATTTTCTCTAGCTATCAGTGCACTCATGTTATTACTTTTCGGATTAGCCAGAGAAGATCGAGCGCCTTCTAAATAACTAACGAAATAAAAATGAAATACATTTATACAATAATTCTTAAATTACATAATTATAACAATTAATGATTAAATTCGATTAACGTCGCGCTCGTTTTTTTATATTGTATGGTGTGCGAGTCCGATCCGCACTTGGCCGGTTTTTTTTTAAATAATTGGATTCCGTACCCAAACGATACCAACGAAAACCCTATTAATAAGGCTCCGCTGTCCATTCGTCCGTCACGAGGCTGTATAGTGTGCACCGTAATAGGTAGAGACTTGAAATTTTCACAAAATATGGATTACTATAACCGCTATAAATAATTAAAATAAAGTTAAGCTAAAAATTAAAGGGGGTCGCTATACAAGAAGAGTATCTTTTTCATATTGTACAGTGGTACGGAACCTTCATATGCTAGTCCGACTCGCACTTGTCCGGTTTTTTATCTCAACTAACGCTCAATTCATATAACTTCAGGTAAAGCTCCTTGGGGGCGAAAAGTACAAACTACTATTTTAAAAGCTTTTTCTAATTCTAGGATAAAGTACGGCCCACGTTTCGAGTTAATCTAGGTACTAGCGGAGTTAATATTGCTAAGTTCGTATACTTAGGCTTACCACATACTAAGTTTTTTTTTTGTTGTTTTATGTACCTAGAGATTACGTAATCTTCTTCAATTACACAATTTAGGTCATATATGATATGATCGGCTCGAAGTGACTTCATATTAATGACTTTATGAGGTATTTATTGGCATTGGTTCTTTTACGTTTGTTTTACTTTATTGACTAAGTATAGAATATCGACTTCCAGCGTATCTCGCCCCAATGGGCTTAGGCCAAAATTTTAATGTTGAGCTGATAGTTATTAGTATTGAAAGGTTCTATAACAACCTCTTGAAATATAAATTTTTTTCTTGTTATGAATTCGCCAGATATTTAAGAAAATTGTTATGACGTGTTCCTGTGACGTCTTCTGGTCAGTTGAGCTTATTTCGTTGCTTTAAGCACTAAAAAGTGGAAAGTAAATATTAGTTATTAAAATTGAAAGGAATAAAATTCTTTAGCAACCTTTTGAAATTTAATTTTTTTTTTTTTTGCTAATTTAAAGTAAAAGGCGAAAAGTAAATATTAGTTATTAAAATTGAAAGGAATAGGCTTCTGAACTCAGAGCTGGTTTTTGATTCGTTTACTGTTTTAACCCACCAGGGGCGCCGCAGCAGAATATGTTTATCCAAAAAGGATTTTTCACTATCTTCATCACCTGGTCATAATATATAATACCTGGGTCATCCCACACAGCTTCATCTAGTCCCAAAGTAAGCAAGTATTATGCTTGTATTATGGGGTACTAAACAACTGATATATATATATATACTTAAATAATCTTTTTTTTATAATATATACATACTTTTTACACCCAGACACGGAACAAATAGACATGTTCATGCACACAAATATTTGTCCCGGGCAGGAATCGAACCCGCGACCCTCGGCTCTGCAATTAGGGTCTCTAACCACTCGGCCAACCGGTCAATCAACATAACATCCCACTGTGGGGTACAGACCTATTAATCTTTAAAATGTAATAAATAAAAAAGTAAAATCTAATTTTATTAAATCCAATATCAAAAAAAAAGTTTAACAAAAAATATTTAAAATATTATCCTTCAAAAATAGTGAAAGGAATAACTGTATTTTACTTCATAATAGAAGTAAAACAATAAAACTTAAGAATTTAATTAACCGTCGAAGCGACTAAATCAACTTCTTGAGTTAAAATACAGATTTTTAATTATTTCATAATTTTTAAAAGACGATATTATTAATATCCTTTTACTAAACGTTTTTCTTTTATCGTGGGTTATTAAATTTTTAATTTTTATTGTTTTCTCTTTCCTTTACCTTTTATAGTCCTCACTCCAAATATATTTGATGTTTCTAAAAATGGTTTTGTTGTTAAAACAAGATCCGTTTTAATTTATAATATTTTAATTTAATGACTTATCTATACTAATATTATAAAGCTGAAGAGTTTGTTTGTTTGTTTGTTTGTTTGAACGCGCAAATCTCAGGGACTACTGATTCGAATTCAAAAATTCTTTTTGTGTTAGATAGTTTATTTATTGAGGAAGGCTATAGGCTATATGTATAAAATAATACTATCTGTCTGTCTGTCCATTTGAGCAAATCTCCAAAACGGCTAGACTGATTTTGATGAAACTTCACAAATATGGAAAAGAAGTGGTCAAAAGTGACATCAGCTACTTTTTGTGTCTGTCTGTCGTTTGTCTTCACTGATCTATCAGCGTAGATAAAACCGAAACTACTAAGTCTAGGAAGCCGAAATTTGGAACAGTGGTTTATTTTATAACGTATCAATTTTTTATGAAAGGAATATTTGGAAATTTCAAATTTAAGGAGGGAGGGACGGAAGGGCTTTGTATGAATCTTTGTTCTTTAAAATTAGAAACATAAAAATTTTGACATAAATAAATAATGATGTCTTTCATGGTTTTTGGATTTCCACATTTTAAGGGTGGGAAACGGGAGGTGAAAAGTATGGGAGTATCGGTTTTCCTAAAGAAGGGGGGAGAATGAAAATTGAAAGTTTGAATGGGTGTACCCAATATTAGTTTCAGCAAAAAATAATTTAAAAAAAAAATAAAAACCGACTTCAAAAACATAAACTAAAAAGTTAAAAATAAAATTTTCACTTTATAGAAAGGAGCATTAACAGGCGGCATATAGTTAATGAAGTCGGTGCCTACTCACTCAGACACTTTAAATTGTGTTCTATTTTTGTTATAGTTATAAATATATCATTGTTGTAATTGTTATTACCTGGTAAGTACCCATTTAAAGTGTCTGAGTTGGCACCGACTTCATTAACTATATGTCGCCTGTTAATGCTCCTTTCTTTAAAGTGAAAGTTTTATTTTTAACTTTTTAGTTTATGTTTTTGAAGTCGGTTTTTATTTTTTTTTTAAATTATTTTATTTTTCAATTTTTAGTTGAACGCATCTGTACCTTATTTGTATTTAGTATAAATGGGGCTACTAAACGCGCTACTCTAATGAGACAGAACCACGATTACGCAACGTAAATTCAGTGTCAAATTGACGCATCAGCATGCCTAGTAGGCAGTGGTATTCCTATGTAAAACTTCAATCTTAATTATTATTTTTGTGCGAACTGAACATTTTGGCATATTCAACCGTATGAAGGAAGCTCAACAAAAAGTAACTGCTGTAAATCGTTGAGGAATTCCCTCGACTGTTTATGGTCTTCATCATCAGACCTGTAATGGCACTTATAACCCATATGAGTGCAAAGTTCTCATTAATAGAAATGAATTAAGTCCAAACACCAGGTAATTGCTGTAAATCGTTAAGGAGTTCCCTCGATTGTGTATGGTCTCCATCATCAGATCTGTAATGGTACTTATAACCCATATGGGTGCAAAGTTCTCATTAATAGAAATGAATTAAGTCCAAACACCAGGTAATTGCTGTAAATCGTTAAGGAGTTCCTTCGACTGTGTATGGTCTCCATCATCAGACCTGTAATGGTACTTATAACCCATATGGGTGCAAAGTTCTCATTAATAGAAATGAATTAAGTCCAAACACCAGGTAATTGCTGTAAATCGTTGAGGTGTTCCCTCGATTGTTTATGTTCTCCATCATCAGACCTGTAATGGCACTTATAATCCATATGGGTGCAAAGATCTCATCAATAGAAATGAATCAAGTCCAAACACCAGGTAATTGCTATAAATCGTTAAGGAGTTCCTTCGACTGTGTATGGTCTCCATCATCAGACCTGTAATGGTACTTATAACCTTTATAGGTGCAAAGTTCTCATTAATAGAAATGAATTAAGTCCAAACACCAGGTAATTGCTGTAAATCGTTGAGGAGTTCCCTCGATTGAGCATGGTCTCCATTATCAGACCTTTAATGGCACTTATAATCCATATGAGTGCAAAGATCTGATCAATAGAAATGAATCAAGTCCAAACACCAGGTAATTGCTGTAAGTCGTTGCGGAGTTCCCTCGACTGTCTTTCAGCTCCATCATCAGATCGACTTCCGACCTTCATTAAATAGTACTAGTAGTCGTACTTTATCAAAACATTTACAATACGATACTTTGAAATACGATTTTCGAAGGTGGCCCTCGATTTCTCTAGAATGCCATCATCAGATCCTGGTTTCCTTATCATGGTACCATTTCGGAGATATCTCTCTTTCACAAAAAAAAAAATCATCCAATTCGGTTTATAAACAACGAAGTTATCCCTGAACACACATAAAAAAAAAAAAACAGGAATGTGTAGTCTACGCAAGCGAAGCTGCGGGCGGTCGCTAGTTCTTTATAATCCATTTAGATATACAATTCAATGGAGTACAATAATTCCTTAGCTTTGACTATAAGTGGTCAAATATTATTCATTATGAAATATGAACTAGGAGAGACTTATTTCTAGCAATAGTCGAGGTGCTCATGTAGAAATCATTTTATAAACATATTTTATTTAAGTGTTTTGAGGAAAAAAAAATATTTCTTCAGATTCAGCGGACTATTTCCTCGCAAAACAGAAAGCTTTCAAGTACATCTGTCATAATCGATCAAAGTCCGAACTGCCAAAAAATGATAATGCGTAGTGAAACTATCGGAGGATTTTATTCACTTTGTTTCTATGTCGGGGAAATCCCTATTTTCCCGGGATCCAATTTTAATGTCCCAAAACAAGTGGTGCGGGCGCCCGAAGCTTTCGGGCGAGCTTTCCTTTGCGCCCGACCGATGCGTCACGCGGACACTGACAAAGCGCTATTCCGCCTCCCAAATAAGGAATCATTCCTCGATAGGGGGAGTATCATTTGAATACGTCGTTTGAATTTCTCCAAATCCTTGATGTTTTAAAGCAGTGTTTTAGTAACTACGAAAACGTGTCATAAAATAGAAAAATATCTATATAAGTATGTGAGTCCCATTATGCATACAAACTTTTTAATAATATCAAATGTTTAATATTACCAAACCACGCTCATATTATAAACAGAATTTGTTTTAACATCCAGATTTTTAAAATTAATTTTATCGATAGTATTTCTCATTGATTTTCTTAATTCTTTATAAGCGACAAGGTACACAATTTTGTCTGAAAAGTGTACCTACTACTAAAACATACAAACAACAATATATTTAAGGATAACCCACTCGAAGTGGTAGACAATTATTTTTTTTTTTGTTATTTAGTATGAGATGCGAAAAAATAGTAAAAGAATGTTTTTAGGATTCCGTTCCTCAAAAAATAAAAAATGCGCCCCTCTGCCTGCTTCTATAGTACTGTCCTCAAAGTGCTTGTATGTACGCGTCATCAATTGACATAAAGTTCACGTTTACTTAGAATTTTGAAAGTCATAAAGAAAAACAACGTTGTAGAATTAAATAGAAAATCTGACTTATTTCAAATTTTAAGTGGATTTTTTATATTTTCGTGTTATCTGACTGTCACACACTAACCGAAATTTCTCGCAATAAAAAAAAGTATCAAGAGGGTGCATTAAAATTTATAATTTATTTTCTATAATACGAAATTTTAATAACATGTGTGTATATGTAATAATTCTGCAGAATTTCTATTTACGTAATTATACACATTTACTTCTTATTTAATGTTGTCATCCCCCCCCCCCAAAAAAAAATTACTGTATTATTTTTAACTCGAAATACCACTATTTTCAATTGCATGGCACTAATAAGTGGTTACCATTTGGAGATAAATTCCAAGAACTAACGGAAAACCTTTATGGCTGGTCTTTTATAAAAAATGGTCCGGCGGACGTGTGAGACGTTGACTAAACGTGAAAGTGTGGATAAAAGGGGGTTATCAACATTTGTTTGCGAAGATATTTCATTCTAGAGCTTATTTGTTGAAAATTACTAGACATTCAAGAACTAAATATTCATTAAAAAGATTGTGTCGTGGCAAATTTCCATACGAACGCCGTTTATTTATTTAAGTATGTATATCAGTTGTCTAGTAACCCATAACACAAGCATAATACTTGCTTACTTTGGGACTAGATGGCGCTGTGTGGGAAGTCCCATGTATTATTGTATTATTGTATTGTATTGTTTATGGTAGCACTCGCAAAAGCGCAAAAAAGTAGCGCAAAAAAATGGTATTCAGATCAGCAAAATCTTGGTATATACGTTTTGAATTTTTTAATTATTGTGAAATACATCATGAGAAAAAAAAACTTAAATGCACTGGTTTTATTTACAAACTAATTGCATTTTCCTATGTTGTGAAAAATAATAAAAAATCGATAAAGAACCCCACGCATTAAAGTTTACTGTTTTAATGATGTATCAAAATATTCAAAAAATTAAAAACTTATAAACCTAGATTTGCTGATTTGAATACCATATAATTTTTTTTTTGCGCCAATCGATTAACGTTTAATCGGATGCAATCGTCAACGCCGTTTGTATGGAAATTTGATACCTACTAAACTCTTTTTAAAGAACAAGTTCAGTAAGACCCCACACCATTGATTAATTGTTTAAAAATAAAAATATGTCCCACAAGAAAATCGAGTGCAAAATGAAACTGGAATGGAATAGATCAAACCAAAAATCAAACATCCAATAGAAACAGCGAATTAATCTGAAATCGAATCAGTTGCAATAGATTACTACAGATGGCGCTATACTGAATCACTAACCAGTTATTATTCTTTACGACAGATGGCGCTATCACTACAACTGTTTTCTAATAAAACTTACCTATTCAATTTCCCGTTTTATCTACGATTTACTATTAATCAACACTGTTTACTACTTCATCTCCGTTATTTATAACTAGCGACCCGTTCCGGCTTCGCACGGGTAGCAAAGCATATAAGCCATAATGTTTTTCTGGCGTAGTGTCGTATCAGCTTGTTGCCTCGAATATGTGGATTAGATTTAATTAGATTTAAACGTACCGTAAGGTCATTCTACTTGGAGTATTTTTAAAGTATTTTATTTCCAATTCTGTAGATATTTGAAAAAGTAAAGAATAAATATATATATATATAACCTAATCTAACCTGCGCGCGATATTTTTATTTCGGGACAGCTCCTGAGATATTAATTTAAATTCTATAGTGTAAAGGGCAATCATAATGTGCATGAAATATTGAAGGCAAATAACGTATTTAATTTGATAAGGATTAATACTGTATCCGTATAAATTGCTTTCCAATTACCACATCATATGACACCATTTTTTGAACATAAAATAGGTATAGCAAGCTATCTATAAAAGATAGACATGCCATCGCGGACTTTTCTTTAGTCCTATAACATGCCAATCCTTTCGGTATTTTTTGAGTTTATCGCGTTCAGACACAGACAGACGCGGCGGGAGACTTTATTTTATAATATGCAGTGATGATGCAAATATGGACTGTCAGTCATAGAATACGGCTCTCATATTTATATTATTTTTATTTGCTGGCCAGCGGTTCTTTTTGATTTCTATTCTGCTTCTCACCGCCTAATGCTTATTTTGTTATAATACAAATCGTGTGTATATATACGTCTGGAGTTTTCCTTTCCGGAGTTATATACACAGTTCAACTCTCTGCGTTATCTTCATAGGACCATCCTCTTCAAGATTATAAATATAAATACTCTAGAGAGCATGTAACTTGGTCAGTTTAACTGCGACCGCTTAACAATGCATAAGGACCACCGAGCTTGAATTATTTCAATACAGGGGTAATGCTGGTCGTTTATTTCGAGAACCAAAGTTATCACGTTTGAACAATAGAATGAGAAAGATTGGTTACCTAGTTACACACGTTCTGTTTGTCTTGTGTATAGGTTTTTGTCTACTACACGTCACAACTAGCTAGATACCTACTGAATGGAAGGTACATACGGGAAAAAAATTTAAAGTAATTAAAGTTGAAAAAATTTGTCGTATTTGAGTCTGAAGAGGGGTCTCCAACCACTAAAGAATATAGTCGATTAAAATACAAAAAAACTATTTAAATAATGAGTACCCACGGAGAAGATATGTACTAAAAATTGTGATCATTTTCCAAACAAGTAAGAATTTTGAAGAAGCCATTTGTCGCAGAGAAGCACTAGAGAACAACAAATTGCTATCGTTTGAGCAGCATTTCACTTTAGGAATCGACTGAACCGTTATGCATTCCCGTCGCGATTTATGCATAGGAATCCAAAGAAAATGCACGTACCGCTGCAATTCTTACATGTCAGCTAGAAAATATGAGAAAAGTTTCATGTCAACAAAATATCTAAGTATTTAATTTATTGCGACTTTGATTCGTTTTTAGGGTTTTGTCGGAAGTTTATAGTATTAATATATTTATATTATATTTATAAAGAAATTGAAAATAATAAAGGTTTTTTTATTTTAATGCGAAATAACTAATCGGTTTAGTTAACGAAGTGGATTGCCATCAATTCTTTCAACTCTTTTTTTGTAATTTTTCAACCAATACAAGAAATAATTTTAAAAAAATTTAAATTGCGGTTAGCAAACATGTTATGTTACTTAAAAATTATATGTTTATTTTTCCATATAAGGACACTCCATAACATTTTCTACTAAGTGAACTATTAAAAATTAGAAGTACAGAAAACTATATGATACCCATTTGAGTACCACAACTAAATTTTAATATCCAAATATTTTATAACTACATATCTATAGTAAGAAGGAAGAAAGATTTTATTTTTTGTTTGTTTCGAATAAACTGAATTTAAAAATTCTTTCATCTATAGAAAGCTCCATTATCAGCGAGTAACATGGGCTATATTTTATGTTCAAACTAGCTTTCCGCCCAAGGCTCCACTCGCGTGGAGTAAACAGTTGTACCAGGACCGCTATAATGTCTTTGCGTAGATATAGTTTATAAGCTGAAGAGTGACATAGGCTCCTTTTTATTGTTGAAGCTATACTAATATATTGTAAAGTGTCGTAATAGCCAAAATTTTTCAAAAAAAGTCTGCGGTTTTGCACAACCCTCATTGCCCTTATCAAACAATTCTCAAATCTTCATTCAGTATTTATAAATATAATTTTTATTACACATAGCTTCGTTTATAGAAATAATAAGCTGATAAGAGTTTTGTAAACCTACAAAACTACCCCACGTACGTACCCTACCCTACGGATGGGGTACGTACCAGTACGTACCCCATAACATAAGCTTAATACTTGTTTACTTTGGGACTAGATGGCGCTGTGTGGGATGTCCTAGATATTATTAAGCCGGTAAGAACCTATTCTCAAAAAAAAAAAAATAGGTGAGGCGATTTAAAAATATTTACGTAAGTACTACTTATAAGTACTAAATACGTACTAAAATAAAAAATAGGTGAGGCCTACTATTTTTACCTATCACCTATTTTTTTTTTTTTGAGAATAGATTCATACCGGTTTAATAATATCTAGGACATCCCACACAGCGCCATCTAGTCCCGAAGTAAACAAGTATTAAGCTTGTGTTATGGGGTACGTACTAGACAACTGATATATACTTAAATATTCTTTATGATATATACACTTATAGATACTTTTACACCCAGACACGGAACAAATAGACATGTCCATGCACCATAGACCGATCGGTCAGTCGACAAACACGAAACGTTTCTTAATTTAAAATATATATATATATATATGTATCATTATGTGCAGCTTGGTTATATACTATAGATAGATGAGATGGAACATTGTGTGCGCAAGAAATGATAGTATGACCAGCGAACCGTCGCTAATTCACGACAAGACATCGAAACGGCCAATTTTGAAGGATTTACGAACAAATCTCATCGTATATTTCAGGACCCGTCCTGTTACGGAGAAATGTTACATTTTCAGCACGACGCTGAGATACGGCGATGAAAATTGTCAGACGTATTACGTGTGCTTATGCATTCAAAATGAAAGGTCCTCACTATATTTCTTTAAAAGCTCCACACTATTTTTCTTTATTGTATCTAGGTATAGGTATCGTTCGTTGACTTGAATGAAAATTAAAATATTATAACGTGATTTTATTAGAAGTTAATAAACACAAGTTTTCTTAAAGTAATCTCTGAATATAGTTTATTATAATAAATAACTGCAAACTTTAAAAAAGTTCTTTAAGATTATAAAATATTGTTACTTCCATATCACTAGCTTGCTAGCTAACAGAAAGTACGATGAAAATTAAGCGACACCTAATTTAATTTGACGAGCGTTTTGATAGAATGCTACACAACCTCTGAACCTTTGAATATATACAGGCAGTCAATTGATGGCACTTAAATGAAGAAATAAACGTATTGGAAACCAATTTGTAGATGTCAATAGAAGTCAGTGGATTTATAATGGTTTGAACTGTTTAAAAGCAAAATTATGAGGACTTGTATTTATATTCAATCATAGTCGGATTTTCACTATCTTGTACAGCATAGAAACAAGCAGAGCAATCAATTGATAGCTTAGCAATCGGGTCACGTAATACGGCTTAATGATCTAATAAAGGTCGAGCGCTGAGCCGACGTGCGAGGAGGTAAAGTAACATAGAAAAAAACATAGAGTAATAAAATACACAGCGTAGGGTCCAATAAAGAGTGCAGTATATGTTTTAGATATGGAAACAGAGCGACTCGTCTCTGCGGGGATGACGCCACGCTCGGGTATTTGAATGAATCAACGGGGATGAATAATAATAATGTAATAATACATGGCTTGTATTATGGGTACTAAGACAACTGATATACATACTTAAATATTTTTTATAATATATATAGGAAATATATATATATAGGAAGAAATTTTAACAACCATCCAAAAAAATTCTAGCTTTTAGGTATCACAAATAGACCTCATTACGTAAATAAAAGACATAGGTTACATTTTCATAATGAAATATTATATCTACAGTTTTGTTTTTTATCGTTTGGTTGCCTTCTTTGTGACGACGCGCCCGAGACCTTGAGACCGAAACGACTGTGAATGTGAATGCTGTGAATGCTGACCGTTACTCGGTTTACTCGGGAAAGGTTGTGTCTCAATATTTTTCTTTTGAATGATACTAAAAGGAAAACTAAAAGGAAACAAGACGGCCATCAGTTTTTTGCCAAAGATAATTATATTAAAATTTAGATGGTTGTTAAAATTTTATCTTCTATATATAGTATACGTATACAGATATTTTACACCCAGACACGGACCTAACCCGCGACCTTTAGTTTTACAGTTAAAGTCTCTAACCACTCGGCTATTCAGTCATCTGCTGCGGGTCCTCATAAAATTAAGTGTCGCGAGACCTGTCTGGAAGTAGGTATTACAACGGTTGTTACCATAACTAGGAATGCGCCAAATTTCATTCAAACAAAAATAAAGAAGGCTATCAAAAACATAGGACTATGGAGTCATGTGACCATTCCTCACAAAAGTTAGCAAGACGATGCCGCATCCATGTAATACCCTTAAATTTATGTTCATTCCGAGTTCAGCTCCAAGCACCTCATCTTTAGTGGAGACATAAGCCCCTGCTGTAGGGCATGAAAAGGGCTGCTGGAATGGAAAAAATTTCATTGCTCTTGGTCTACCCGCACAATTCACCTGCTTGGACTATGGGAAAGTATTTCTTCCGATTATTCATCAGAAGATCTTTACATTTACACCATGGAATGACAAAATAAATTTTTTGACTCCGTGATCTGTTTAATATCTCGTACGACACTTCTTCGTATCAACGGGCCCATGGCCGTAGCTATGAAAAACGCCCACACAGCTCCATACAGTCCGATGCAGGTGGCTGTAAACTTTCACTCTTTTAAAACATAATTTGCGAAGCTTTCCAAGCGAGTATTGATTAAAAAGTTTTTAATGGTCCTTTTGATACTTACAACGAAAACCAATCAAGTCTTCATTTTTATAACACTGACTAAGTAACTTTCAGATAGTTAATTCTTTACGGTGTGAGATGAAAATTATTATTGTGGTTAAATATTTAAATTGGAAATTATAAAGCGTTTTATGTTTCTTCAAAATTTTTACCTCTTTAATACACAGGCGGTTATTTATGAATCCGGAATTGGCCACTTACAAAGAAATATTTAAGCAGTAATTAGAACATTTAAAAATTTAAATTAGTTTGGAAAAATATGATATCATAAGGTAAATATATCGTGTCGAAGAAATTTTTCTGAAATTACAGGTAAATTTCGTAAAATAATTATAATAATACATTGAACATCCCACATCACACAGTGCCATCTATTTCCAAACTAAACAAAGCTTGTATTAGGGGTATCAGACAACTGATATACGCACATAAATATTTTTCATAATATATAGATACCTACATATATAGTTATTTTACACCCAGTCACGAAACAGACACGTTCAAACGTACAAATATTTGTCCCGGCCGGGAATCAAACCGGCGATCATTTGTTCTACAGTTGGAGTCTCTAAGAACTTGGCCAATCAGTCAGTTATTATATAAATACGAATTATATACTAAAAGAGGTGAACATGGCACTAGCGCGCCAAAATTGAAGGACTGAAACCCCGAAAGTTCTAGTAAAAAAACGTAGGCATAGCGACGTGCGATCGTTAGTTGGCAAAAATATGACTAGATCGCGTCAAACTTTATGGCGGATTTGAATACAACGCTTTATACGTGGTTGCGCAGGTACAGGCATGTACCCGCTCGCTCCTCTACTTCCCACTAGACCTAAAACTGGTTACTGCGACGCGACTTGTGCCTACTTTCGGGTCCGCCATAAAGTTTGATTGTAACTGTACCAATAGAAAAATATA
This sequence comes from Luffia ferchaultella, assembly GCA_949709985.1. Classification (NCBI taxonomy): domain Eukaryota; kingdom Metazoa; phylum Arthropoda; class Insecta; order Lepidoptera; family Psychidae; genus Luffia; species Luffia ferchaultella. Next base: position 2,067,840 of record OX453244.1, read on the forward strand.
TCGCGTCGTAGAAATGTTCCTGAAAATAAAGGTTAACTTCGGAAAATACTTAGATATATTTGTTTACCATACTTTTAAGCAAATCCATGAACTACGCACATCAATCAATTTGTCAGAACGGAGCCTCCAAAATCGTGTTTAGATGAAACTTTCGAGTCTTCCGTTGGCATTGAAGCTCTCTGGGGAGAAAGATTATCTTCTCGTACTGAACAGTTTCACTTTCATATTATTTAAAAGGCTTCCTAAGCGATGGCGTCATAAATAACGATAGAATACCATCCCAATTTGGGTGTTAGTGGAAGCACTTATGCTGTTCACCTGATTTATCCGATATATTGTACACAGGTTGTCCTAGAACGTCAAGCCGGAATCGGGTGATGAGTAAAGTAGTGACAGTTCCTTGAAAAATCCTATATATAAAAATTAAATGAAGCTTTTTACATGTCTCGTTAAAACTCAAAAACGGCTAGACAGGTTTGGCTAATTTTGGTTTTGAAATATTATATTGTTGGAATTCCAAGGAAGCTTTAAAAGGTAAGAAAATGTGAAGAAATTGCTAGTTAAAACAACAGTATGTTAAAAACAGCAACTTCATTTTCCCATACAAAACTGTTCGTACCTGTCAAACAGGGTGCATTCAAAAATCAATTTCTTTACTCTTTTATAGGCTATCTCGGAAACGGCTCTAATAATTTATATGAAATTTTGTATTTAGATAGTTTAACTTTCCAAAACAGGTATTTAAATAGGTTTTATGGTTATTAAGCACCAAAGGGCGCTGCAGTAAATATGTACCTTCGAAACGACTAGACGGATTTTGATTCGGTTTTTTGCATTACATGAGTATCACCTGCGAATAGAGAATTGAATTACTTGTGCAGATATGGACAACCGGGGGGTGCTACAGTGTACATGTATCTTCAAAACGGCTGGGACGATCTTGATGCGGTTTTTTATGTTACATAGATATCACCTAAGAGCAGGTGCTTAGATAAGGATTGCGGATATGAGCCACAAGGGGGCGCTGCAATGAATACATTTCAATGAGCACAATGAATGCTGCAATAAGCACATGCACAAAATTACAGGCACCAAAAAAAACGAGAAAACTGACACTCTGTGATGATTTGAAACAGTTACGTTTTAATTTAAATCTGCAATTTACGAAAGGGTTATTTAGAGCTACATCGCAAAATATCCGAATAAAAGTAGGACTTGCAGTCACAGTACTTAAAAAATCATCACAGGGTGTCAGTTTTCTCGATTTTTTTGTGATTTTTTGGTACAACTACGTTTTTTCCCGCAGCTTTACACTTTTTCTACTTCAGTTATCAATTTCTTCTTTCATTACTACGATTATTTCAGTTTACAACTTGAAACTTTACTCGTCATCTTTTTAATTTTGATTGATAATCTTTATTAGTTTTAAATCTCTTAGAAACTTTTGATTAGAATAAATCAAAAAAGTTTCAAAGAAACAAACAAGCAAACTTTCGCATTTAAAATAATGATCCTGGGACATCCTACACAACGCCAGTCCAAACCAAGCAAAGCTTGTATTATGGGTATCAGACAACTGACATATAATATCACCATGTTAACAAAATGGCTACTGCTCTCACAATAAGTAGTAAAATTATATATTTATTTATGTTAGCCATATTTTGGCGAAATTCATATAAGTTCGCCTCAAACTTTATGGCAGATCGGAATACAACACTTTAAGCGTTCTTGCGCAGATATAGTCATATACCCCTCGCTCCACTACGTCCCGCTACACCTAAAACTGGTTACTGCGACGCGACTTGTGCCTATGTTCGGATCCGCTATAAAGTTTGATTGGAACTATAAGCAGAAAACACCATATATTAGAAGAAGAAGAAGTCAGATTTTTATGAAACTTGTAAAATAAATGTCCACATAACCGCCACTTATTTTATAGTACCTACACGCTGTATAGTAGTTTTGCTCTAACGAACTGCAAAAATAAACCAATTGTGAACATAAAAATTGCTCGTTCTCGACGACGATCCGTGAGTCAGTGAACTGCACCATATCCAGCGGTACCTATTCTGGTATTATGTCCTAGAAGGTTTTATTCACATTTATTTATCAATACTTATATATTTTCACATAACGAAATAAACATTTACCAAGCTCTTTAGATATTAGGATGTGGTCACAGAAAAAAACAACGACAGCAATATTACATTTTTATTGAATTAAGGAAATATAATATGGGCAAGTCTACTTTATCTTTAGGTCAGAAATCATGTTTATTTGTATAATAAGTTGGACTAAAATTTAAAATTTGCATTGTAGGTTACCATACCATATTATCAGCCCATTAATGCCACCATTGCAAGGGCTTAGGCCTCCCCTCGGGATGAGGGAGCTTAGAGCTTAATCCTCCACGCTGCTTCAACGTGGGTTGTATTGACTTCCACCTGTTGGTGGCAATCGGGACCGACGGTTTAACGTGCTCTCTGAGGCACAGAGTCAGTGATATTTATGTACATAAGTTAAATAAAATTCATTGCTACATACCCTGGGATTCGAACCACGGCCTTCTAAATAAGAAGCGGGATCGCTACCACTCGGATTTCATGGCAGGCACTGATGGTTATTAAAGTTGAAAGTAAGAAGATTCTATGACAACCTCTTAAAATATTTATTTTTTCTTTTTGTGAATTTGTCGGATATTTAAGAAAATTCATCTGATGTTGAAATTGTTCCTGTGACTTCATCTGGTCAGTTGAGATTGTTCCGCTGCTTTCCATTGTTAAAAACAAAAGCAAAAAATATGTATAAAATATTTAGGTTAGTGACTACATTAAACTAAACTGTAGTCCTTATGAATCACTTAAAATATTATTATTTTATTTAGTCTTAGATAAAGAAAATAATAAACATCTGTCTAGATGATGTCACAGGGATATATTAAAAATTATATGTTAAAAATTTTGGCCTACCTAAACCCATTGCTGGTGAGTTTTATAATTTTTAACTCACCGATTGATTTTCAGAATATTTACAAATTGCCTTACCATAAATAAACTACTCATATTGATCTATGGAAATATAATATGGGCATGCCTACTTTGTCTTTACCAAGGTTACCATACCATATTATCAGCCCATCAATGCCCCATTGCAGGGGCTTAGGCCTCCCTCCAGGGTGAGGGAGCTTGGAGTTTAATCCACCATGCTGTTCCAGTGCGGTCGGTGGAGAAACAGGCTATTCAATACATATAATCATAAATGTATGTAGACTACGTAAACGAAAATGAAAGTCGGTAAAGTCGAATTATTCGGACTTGTTAACAACACAGCGCATATTCAAGTCAACTCACCCATCGGTTTCATACCGCAAATATCGTTAACGTACACCCTTTAATGGCTGAGAAGTGGTTCTCGAAGCTATTTTCTTACTCAAAGCCTCTGGGTGGCCTCTAAAACGATAATTAGGTTATGGCCACGTTAAAGATGTCGTGGTCAATTTATATACTCGAGTTTAGAAGCCAGAACATATTCAAGTTATAATCGAATCAAGGCGACGACGATAAAGTCATAATGTACTGTCGTACTAACCTAATAGGTTAGTGCATAAAGTTATAAATTTATTTATTATAACTTTACATTACTATTATATTATTATTATATTATAATTTTACATAATTTAAATAAATTTGAAGACTGCGATATCTTTTGAACGCGTCGTTCGATTTTGATATTGTTGGCGGCACTCGACGCAGTTTTGTATGTACAAAAAACGTATATTGTATATACATATATCTTTGAATATATTTGAATAACTTTGAGATTTTCCAACCGATTTACTTGAAACCGTTTTTTATAATATACTATACATAAAGTATATTTATATATATAGCAAATTTATACTATAGTATAAAACGTTTTTATAAAAAACGGTTTCAAGTAGATCGGTTGTCAAATCAAAAAGTTATTCAAATATATTAAAAGTTGTATACATATAATATACGTTTTTTTTTTACATAAAATCTGCGTCGAGTGCCGCCAAAAATATCCAAATCGAACGACGCGTTCAAAAGGTATCGCATCTACAAATTTCCGAAAATGTGTTTTTTTAACATAACTTTGACATTTTACGACCAATAGATTTTTAACTTTACACAAAAGTTTTATGCTTACAAAATTGCATAGAATGCCGTAAACTGCATTAAAATCAAACGAAATGTTCAAAAGAAATCGCAGTTCAAATATTTCCAAAATAACATTTTCTTTGATATGTCCCAGGTTTCTGAGCATGAAGAACTCTAAATGTGTAGAAATTCTGTGTTTGGGCTTGGAGAGCTCGGAAAATGAATATTATGAGCTCGAAGAGCTCAAAAATTACAAAAATCACAAAAATCGATATTTTGAGTCCGAAGAGCTAACTATAGCTTTCTAATTTTCGAGCGCTTTGAACTCGAAAATAGCGGGAAGCTTCAGAGATGACCTGCAGGGTTAACCGATTTTTTGTGACTAAACTGCTTAACTATCACTGACTGCGTATCTCGGAGTGCACGTTAAGCCGTCGGTCCTGGTCCCATCAAAAAATAGCAGTTGTTAAAATCCACCAACCCACACTGGAGCAGCGTGGTGGATTAAAATCCAAGCCCCCGCACCCTAATGGAAGGCCTAAGTCCTTGTAGAGGGGCATTATGGGCTGGTGGAAGGGAATCTTTCTTCTAGTTTTTGACTGTCAGCTTGTAACTGAGAGAGTATAAAAATAAAATGGAGCAGCAAAATTATCCACTTTTTCTATCTTTTTTTTTTATTGCAAACTTAAATCTTATTATTTTTTAGTTATTCCTAAAATTCAAAAACTTAAAACTCAAAACTTTCATTCAGTCGAAGGTGTATTTGCACACACCTATTGAAATTCAAGATGCATTTAGTAACTTCTAGCGCAGGGCTTTATTCAACTTAGTTAAGTTAGTTACATACTAGTATAATTTAGTTACTTAAGATGGCACTTTAACGTTATTAATAATTTTGTGGTACGAAACTGTATATGCGACCAATTTAATTACATGTTGTAGCATAAAGACCCTATAATGACTCCTTTTGTTTTTCCAACGAACTAGGTATGTATCAAAGAGTACGTACATAATGTACCAACTGTCCCTCTAAGTACATAGCATGAACGACGCGACCATTGTTTATATTTGAGCAATCGATCGATCATGCTATGTTTATATTTGCATACCCGCATATCCTCCCGAACTTTACCAGTTGCAACTAATGTGTGTAACTTGACGCGCGCTCCGCGCTGTCGGTTCCTTTCAGCAGAAGCACCCACATGTGATCTTCGAGGCGAGGACCAAAGCCAACAAGGGGTGCGCGAACAAGCTGGAGTACCGACCGAAAAGTCGGCGTACCAAGCACGTGTCGTTCGTCGAGCAGCCGACGTCGGATGACGCTGGAACGTTAGTGACGATTTTATACATAGAGTAATTTAATTTGACAGCAGCGTTTGGTTTTAATAGAGTCATATATCATATAGTCGTATCGACGTGACATTACACAATTTCGCGGGGTTTAAATGCGGCGCGCCGGGATTATTCTGGGGTGAAAAATAGTGCGCGGGGACCTTGCGCACTAAAACTCGGAATAAAAATCGCCATCTTGCACCAGCTAGCTAGAGTATTAGTGGTTAGACGGTAAACGCAGAAGAAGGCTTCTAGTCAATTTATACTTTTAAAATTTTATATTATAATACTATATAATAATTAAAAATGCACTATACAAAAGAAAGCCAACCAATCGAAATAAATATTTTTTTTCAATCTTTCGGAAAATTATTTATTAAATATCGTAGACGCGTAGTCAAAACCTTTTACAGATGTATAATTTCAGTAAAGTCCAATTTATGTATTTAGCGGTCAAGAAAAAACCAACAGCCGTATTATTCTAGAGTAGCAGTAGAGTAGAATATCAGCAGAGTATTAAATATATATCCAATAAGATAAGCTCAGATATAATCAATGTGCTTTTGGAATGATTTTTAAACTACCGCTTTTGGTTGGCCTATCATACATTCAATGTCGTATGCTTAAGGATATAACAGGAGATGCGATTATCGATACAGCTGGTTCAATGAATAGTCAACACTTAATGTCCTAATAATTAATGCTAATTGATTTCTGATCCAATTATTGCGCACAATTTGAGTTCGACACACGGAAATGCCTTAGATAGTATATGTACATACGTTCCCTTGAAAATTGACTTGCATACAAATGTTGAAATTGTGAATCTAAGCATTCGATATAAAGTTCATAAGTTCGATTCCCGCCTTTATTGAAATTTAAGTCAAAAATTACAAAATATTAAAATTACAAAATCGTCGTCCCCTTGACGGTCGGTCGGATGACCATCGGAAGACGCTCGGCCGGCGGCGTGGGCCAGCAAGCGTGCTTTCAGTTTATCCGAGGGCCAGCAAGCGTGCTTTCACTTTATCCGAGGGCCTGTGGCATCTCGAAATTACTTAAAGAGTTAAATACTTTAGCGTCTTCAAAATGATAAACTTTTTAAACTTTCGAATTTATGTACAAAAAGCGTAATTTTCATTTCTTACAATTATTAAGATTTTTCTCACTTATGTATATTTTTCAATATTATATCATAGTAAAGTAACCTAGCGAATACTCATACCATAGGTACAATATCAGCCTATTATGCCCTACTGCAGAGGCTTAGATCTCTGCGGGTCGGTGGATTTTAAAAACTGCCATCTGATGATGGCAACCGGGACCGACGGCTTAACGTAGTCTCCGAGGCACAGCATCGATGATTGTTATGTACTTAAGTCAGAAACAAATCATTTGTACTATCACAACGATCTAGCGATTACCAAAAAATTAAATACTATTCTTTTTCTGGTTTCTTCTATTACAAATTAATAAATTAATGATTGATAAAATACAAACAAATAAATTAAATATATTTTACTTTTAACATTATTCAGAGATTTAAGTTATTCACGTGAATTGAAATTTTATTTGATGAGCCAACAGCCTCAGCAGTTGAGATCTTAGCCTGCAAGCAAAAATCGAAATATACTTATTTACAAAATGGAAATATCAAACCACTCACTCACGCTCTCACTCATTCATTAACTTAGGTTTCTTTTCTGTCATCAGCATTCGCTAAGGATTTTTCGAAATTCTATCTCTAAGAGAGGTAAAATTAGGGCTGTGAAATTGTATGAAAACCTGTCATTTTTCATGCATTTAAAATGGGTATATTTCCTTTGTATCAGAAAATATATGTGATGTGATTCAAAATTTTTGGAAATTCAATCTTTGGAGTAATAAAATAGGGGACGAAACTTTATATAGGTCTTCCGTCATTTTTATAGTTAAAACACAATATCGACTAATTCAAATATTTTTTTAGGAGCGCAGCGTACCTACTTCTGGTTTAGAAGGTCGTGCGGCCGTGGTTCGAATCCGGGCGTGTACAAATGAGTTTTTTCTAACTTAAATACATAACTATCACTACCTCCGTATCTCGGATAGCACGTTAAACTGTCGGTGGCGGGTGCCATCAACGGATGGCAGCCGTTAAAATCCACCAACCGATACTGGTGCAGCGTGATGGATTAAGCTCCAAGCAATCCCTCACCCTGGGGAAGGCCTAAGTCCCTGAAATGGGGCATTAACGGGCTGGTGAAACATATCTAAAACGCTACGCCGCCATGAAGTGACGTCAGTCTTGTAACAAAGATCACCTAAACATTTATTTAACTTTAATTGGAGTCTAATCGCCACTACGTTGATATTTGGTTCTTCACCAGTTTGTAACGAAGCATTTTTGCCCAATTCATCTATACTTTTTTTTGAGACATTTTTGGAGTGGAATATGTCCATGAGCGGAATACAACGCTACTAATTTCTCTTAGCATTCAGATGCCTTTATGGAAACAGGAATTTTATCACTGCTTTTTGTTATTTTATTGCTTACAACTTCTAAGCAACTTTTTTATGTATACTTTTAAGTCGAGACACCCCGATTAAAAAAAATAAATAATATTTTTCATGAAAATATAAATATAGTAGTCTATAGAGGATAACAAAATTTGTTAACAAAATTATATTCGGTTAAAGAATATGGAATTCATTTATCTGTCTCTTTCTTGCAAAACAAAATTTAACATTTTTTTTTTTACCCTTGCGACGGGAAGGCGGATAAAACTGCTGAGCTTCCGCGCGCCCGGGCGCGCGGGGTATGTGGGAGTTGCACCCGCTAAACAACCGCCTGAAGCAGAATAGGGACGCGTGTCGTTAGCCCGAAAGCTCCTACGACTTCATCGAAGCGGCCAGACGGCACAACATTATTTAATTTCTTTGATTTAAATGGTTTGACATAACAGGATAGTACACCGTGCAGTGTTGCTGTCTTTGTCTAACATGGCATTTTAAACCTTCATAATTTTGTTAATAATGATTTATTTTTTTTAATTATTTTACTGTTAATATATATTTAGAAAACTCTTTTGTATAAAAGTAATTTTTCAAAAATAGTCAACCAACCTATTACATTTCCGTCGATGTATATTTCTGAAAATTAGTTTTTTTACGATTATTGGTAATTCCATATTTCCGTAAAATGTACGATTAGTATCCTATTACCCGAATTAACACGCGGAAGATAATGCGCTGTGCAATCGCTGCATTATTTCAAGCCGACACGTTGAGACTTCTGGTCATTAGATAATCTAGTATATTTGATACTAAATTCTAGAGGATGCCCACGTCTTTGTAATTTTTCTTTAATAACCTAGTATTTCTAGTTTGAAATCAACTCTAATCGTGACATAGGACTGACTAAGTAGGTATATTTTTAGATTTAGATACATGCAAAATGAAGTTGTAAAATATCTAAGTTCACTGATACAGTTTTTTTTTTAGTTTTCACTCGTGGCTCTTTGTCCAAAACTTTCCCGGACGATTCCCCGTAGATATTTTTCATGTGTAGTGGAAATTTCCACAGCCATTGTTTTCAGCGGCGGCGCATATGTCGCGTGCTGCGTCGCGCTCTGTCGCTTCTGAGGCATTCCTTTAGCCTTTGTGAATTGGATCGTGTGATGTAATAATTCGATTTCGAGGTAGATCCCGATTCGATACTAGTAAAGCAGATTTCGATTGAGCAGAACAACGAACTGGAATTATCGATTCGGCACAAAGGGGGAGATTGTTTCGCGATGCGCGTTTTCTAAATTGGTATTGAGTTCTTGGAGGGATTCGTTTTGTGACAGTTTTCTTTTATTATTATTAAACCTCTATAGATGAACCGATACATATTTCCGTTCATGTCGTTCTTATGGTTTAAGTTTCATTTTTTTTTAATTTATAATTAAACACTTTTTGACTAACGGAATAATAATGAAAATGGTTTTTACCTTATGTCATATAGCATATTAATATTTAGAGAGAAATGTAAAAGTTTTTCTATAGTAGATAAAATATTTTTTAGAATGAAACTTGCTTATATCAATGCATTCCAAAGTTGTACGAATGCAGCTTCAAAATTAATTTGTTTAGGGAGTAATTGTTTCAAAAGCTATAAATATTTTTGGCCGTTTGTTTAAAAACGACGATACTTGCATACTAAGCCATAATGGCATAGTAGGCAAATAGACAAACTGTTGCTTTCTTTCGCTAGTAACATCTCAACAAGAGTTACTTTCCGAAGCGCTACTGGTAATTTTACTGGTACGTACCTACTGTACATCGGCCGTCGAGAGTTTGCGTTCCTGACAGGTCGTAATCGGCATAGTAATCGGATGATTGATGTGAATTTGTACCGTCATCGGACGATGTAGCTGTTTTCAAATGTTACACGTATTATCGTTTACATGCACGAATGACACAAAATTGAATAAAAAATTATATTATTATGTCAACTTACAACAAGCATGATGTTATAGCTATAAATCTGATGTGTCAGGAACGCAAATTCTCGATGGCCCATGAATAGCATATTGAGTGTAAGTATTGAAGCGTAAGTTATAACAAAGAATTTTTAATCCGAAAATCATAATTAGAAATATTTATCGGGTAAAAACGGACGTTATTTGTGCTTACGTAAACCAAACAAAATTTTCAAATCGATAGCGGGACCATAAATTATGTAATGGGCGCGTTTGGATGAGACAAGGTCGCCGGGCCGACGTGAATATTGCAAGTGGCTGCTATCTGATCCCATTGAATGATTGATAAAGGAGGAACGGCTTCTGATAGATACACCCTAAATGCTAAGAGGTGCCAACCCCTCGAGCCCTCATAAAATAATAAGTAAAAAGGCCGCCCGCTCTCCTTTTTTTCTCCCTTTTGGAATAATTGATTTCGGGCCAACGCGTGCTGTGAGCGATTCTCAGCGGCCACGTCGTAATCATAACCGACCGAAATTTTTTCATACCCGATAAAAGCGGAATCTCTTTATACGGTTGAAAAGTGATTTGAAGATACGTTTTTTTTTTAATGGATACTCGTTTCATTCGGCCCCGTAAGCGAATGTAAATATTCAACGGAACAAAGTTTGGAATCTCACGAACGGACCGGGAACTTTTTTGATCCAATTTCACGCAAGATCATCCGTTCTAAGTTATGATGGATCGAGTCGAGTTTATAATAAAACATCCGCTCGGTTCATCCAATTATTTGAGGCATTCGTGTTTCCGAGGCCGGGCAGCGCGGCGGCGCTTATTTGAATAATAAACCGGCCGTCGCCGCACCGCGACTGCACAAAGGCAGACAGACGGCCGTCCGCTAAGCAGTCGGCGATCTCTTTCCCCTGTAACTCCCAGCCGGGATTAATTTCCCCGGAGTACTCGACAAATTATCCCACCGACCTCTTTCCCGTCCCCTCTCGCTCCTCACCCCTCTTCCAAACTAGATTGTCTCGGCAAACGTTGCGAAACAGAGCGCCTGATGCACGCCCGCTCCCGCCTGTAAACAAAATGAATATTGCCATTGTATTTTGGCTTGGGGAATTATATAAGTTACAGATTTCTTTGCATAATATCAACGGCCGCTAAGGGGATTTTTCGAGCGGCGGGACGTTTTGCGTACAAATTTACTTATTTTTCTTATCGAAATATTCCGATTTCTTTTCGATTTATATCTACATAATTACTGTCTTTTACAAATATAATATACGTCAAAGTTTTTGTTGCCTCCACGAATGCCCCGATACGTAGATATTGAATGAAATTCTAATTAAAACCACAGGAAAAATCTGACAAAATTGTTACTTTACTAATTAGGATAAAGCATCAGCGTTTTGAATTACTTAACAGGATTTATTTTTCTTAAAATTAAATTTTCAACACTATTATTCAGTGACATGGATATGTCGAAAAATGATGGAGTCCATACACACGGTTGATTTGAAACTAACATTCAAATGTGGATCTAAAACCACAACAGCCCACATCTGCTGTCGAGTACTTCGATTCATATCGATTATCAAAGCCTTTGGTGTATATTAGAGCTTTAAAATAAATTTATCGTTTACTCGAAAATATATATATTCATAATGAAATCGCTGTGATTAATGCTCGAGTAGTATTTCAACTTCAATTCAATTGCTCTTTATCACCGTAGCTTAACTTGGCTGACGGTCGATAACATTCAAAGCAAAACGTTGACAAATGAATAGCTATTAAAACAATTTGATCCGATGATAGTAACATTCCATCCGATATCTCTCAGTTACTACGGTTTCAAATCGGTTTGACCTAATTTGGAACTTCAGACTGCTAACTTACAACTGTTAATCCTTACCAACTTTGTTTCATCTTGTTTCAAACAAAAATCTTATTTAATTTAACTGGTAATCAAAAAATATGTAAAAACTGAAAAAAAAACTCTGGGACACTTTTATACGCGTCTATAATTTACTTTGTTGTAAAGGAAACAACATCAAAATAACAAATTTCAGTAACGACGCTTGTTATTATTTTGTTTAAATATATAAGGATTGTCCCTTAAGAATATAATATCAAAAATATAGTTAAGCGAAAATAATTTTAATTTCGATTTTGTGATTTTCCATTTATCGGGTTTAACAAACTCTGAAAAAAATTTATGAAATTGCGGTATAGTTAATCAGATATCCAGCAAACGCAGCGAAATAAACTGAAATCAAATTCGTTACTATATTTTACCACAGATGGCGCTATCTAACTAGTTCTTTACAACAGACAGCACTATCATTATCGTTAGATTATAAAAATATCGTCAGGCGCTATTGACTGCCCTGATGTTCTATCCCAGCTATCGCGAAGGGTTCCTGTCCTGTGGCGATTTCTTTACTTCTTAGTGTGTAACTATGTGTACTTGTAATTCTTATTATTTTTGCTATTGTTCACTTTTTTTGTGCTGTCAATTGACAACGTATGTTTTCTTTTTCTATTCTATATATATAAATGAGAACCTGTTATTGGCCTTTTGTAGCTATTATGTCTGTCAATAAGTTAATTGTGCTGTTGGTTTTCCATACAATTAAAATAAAATATAAAAATCCCTAAAACTGGCTTAAATAAATTTTAATCGTTCAATTTTAAAAAATGTTTCTGTGTTCATTAACTAGTTGACGACGAAGTATATTTATTAATTTTAAGAGTTATAATTTATTCTTAAAAATACAGAACTTACCAAGTGAAAACTTTATTCTGTCAAACCTTTATTAAGTAGATACTTAAATCAAAAAACATATTTTTAGAACCTGCAAAACCAATTTAACTACGATGCCACTGGAAAACAACTTGCAAGTTTTTTATGTTTTTGCAAGGTTTATATCAAGCAAACCAGCCAGTATGTTTCAAATATCGCTATTCTGTGAAAACAATTTCAGGAACCACTGGAGAAAATTCATTATGCCGGGTGCATTGAGAGGGAGAAGGCGGCGCGACGTGCGGGAGACCACCAAATACATAGAGACCGCCCTCGTCATCGACAGAGCTATGTTCGAGCGACGCAACGGCAGCACCAGATCGGAAGTCGTCCACGACGCCATACAAGTGGCCAATATAGCTGATCTGGTCAGTATTGAAGTCAGTAGTCAATATTTTAAAACCAAAATTAACCGAATCGGTCCAGCCATTCTCGAGTTTTAGTGAGATTAACAAGCTTTATTTCATTTTTATACATATATATATATATATATATATAGATAGATAACATCAATACGATATTGTGCTTTTTTGTTAAAAGTTTTCATCACGTCGCGTCGTCGTAACAGGGCAACAAAACATATAATTTTGAATGGAGATAACAAAGGAGACAAAGCAAAGTTAATCTTGTACATTAAAGCTTAAACGTTAAATGTTAAGCATTAAAGCTTTAATTAATAAGATTAACTTTGCTTTGTCTCCTTTTCAATGTAAAAACTCGTGATCGACTACCCGATAGATCACGCATTTTTTCAAATATAGTTGGGCGCAAAAAGAAATTTGGACTACTGACACTTCCGGCAATACAGATTGAATTTTGCACGAGAATTTTCATGAGCGGACTGTAATCAGTTATATTACATTGACTGTTACTAAGTTCAGGCCCATATTTAAGAAGTAACATACCAAGGGGTCTCAAAAAATCTAAGCCATTTTCTCAAGAAGCAGTCAATTTGATGATCTCAAGCGCTCCGTCTGTACCTCATGAAGATAGCGACGAAAATGAAGATGAAGAACATAAAGATAAATAGTTTTAGTTTATTGAAACATATTTAAAACGCTAAGCAAATTTTAAACACACAATTAAGGCCAAACGTAGTGTTTTCATTAAATTCGAAGCAAAAATTAATATTTTTTTCCGGTTTTATTGACCAAATACTCTCTCGCGACGACGGTAAGACTTCGGGCTGTAGGAGACGCTTTTGTTTCGATAGGACAAGAAAAAGGATGACAAAGAAGTAATTAACTAACCATTCCTTTAGCGTGTGTTTAATTCGATTTAGTTATATTTTAATTTAATTAAATCCTCAATAAGAAATTTAATTAAATTGCATTTAGTTAATTTATTGGCAGTTAGAACATCATAATATAATCTAGACAGCACTAATTGAATACTAAACGTGCCTTATGTGTGTAATGGCTCTCAGTGGAACGTTCAACTAAAGTTATAAAGTTTTAGATTGGATACTGGTTTTAATGAGATTTTCGAGGAATGACATAATTATTGGAGACTTAAATAACTAACTGTTAGATTATCTATTCAACAATTAAGAGTTAAAAATGTGTGGGCCTGTAATAAAATAATAATCTATTTATACTAATATTATAAACAGGAAACATTTTATTTTTTGTTTGTTGCGGATAAACTCAAAAACTATTTAACTAATTTTAAAAATTCTTTCATTGGTAGAAAGCTACATTATCAGCGAGTAATTTGGGCTACCTTTTATTTTTATACTATAGCTTTGCACCCGCGGCTCCGCTCGCGCGGACAACATAGTTGTACAGGGACCACTATAATTTTTTGCATATAGTTTATAGCCTAAAGAGTGACATAGCTATTTTTTGTGAAGAAGATTTCCGTGTGACTCACATGTAAAATTCGTACAGGAAAAGAAGATAAAGATTCTGAAATTACATTTCGTATGTAATTTAACAAAATGTTTGTTTAAAACGTGATAATGACGAACGCTGTGTCTAGTTACAGAGTCTGACAATTTGCTCACGTTTTAGATCGTTTCAAAGTATGAGACGCTCCATCCTGATTGTTATGCTATCTGTGTGTAAACGTCTAGTGTTAAAATTTAATGTTAATTTTATCTGATGTGATATAAGAAACTGGCCAAGTGCGAGTAGCATTTGCAGGCGAGGGGCTCCGTACCACCGTACAATATTAAAAACACGTGTCTTGTATGGGGACCTTCTTTAATTTTTAACTTTTTAATAACTTTTTAACTTAACTAACTTATTATTATAAAAATGAAATAAAACAATAATGTTGTTATAACGGCCATAGTAGTCACACCATGAAAATTTCAAGTGTAAGCAATAATCTCACAATCACCAAAACATCGAAAAAAAAAAACAGGTTTCTTATAGGGACCCCCTTTTAATTTTTAACTTTATTTTATTTTTATTATTTGTTGTTATTGCGGCCATGGTAGTACGCATTTCATGAAAATTTAAAATGTAAGCAATGACTTTAAGTATGGAAACCTAATAAAACGTTTCACTCCACAAAAATAACGTTTTTATTTTTTCAAATTAAAAACACTACGGAATTTTCGTTGTCTGCATATAGGTACCGATTCTCTTTTATTGATTTTCATTTGTTCGAAAAGTTTCTGAATAACGCGGACAAAGTGTCGAAGTCGATTTCCCGTTTATTTCTCCCAGATTTCTCCATAAATTTTCCCGGAAGTAACAAAAATCGCATACGTAACGAGATCTATAGTCAACCACACGATTTCGTCCAAAGGGCAAGCCATCAAAAGCGTCGGCTAGCTTGACGGAGCTGAAACTTTTAGATAAAAACCTCAAAGCGGCAGCTCTACGCCCGTTACGGCCTAAGGCAACATCAAAGTCAGGGTTGCCGGCCACCTCGCATTTCCCTGATTAAGGGAAACGTTTATACGGCCATTTCAATTAGTGTGCCGTAAGGTAATGAAGTAATATAAAAGGTAACTTTTATTGCAGTGTTGAAATTTAATAATCATTGCGAAGTATCAAAACTTCTGGAAAATTTTGTAATAGAAATTTATTGTATTTGTGGTGACTATTGATATTTGATTTTCAGTGTTTATATACGAATATTAATTAACACATAAAAATGCATCTCAGAACAGATGGTATTTGCACATCTGATCTCTTATGTGAAACCGCGTCCTAGATTACTTTTTTAGGGTTTCGTAGGTACCCTAAGAGTACCACGGGAACCCTATTACTAAGGCTCCGCTGTCCGTCTGTCTGTCACAAAGCTGTATCATCTGAACCATATTAGATAGAATTTCAAAAAACGTGTTCTTTGTATTGTAAGGTGGTACTGTACCCCTTGCCTGCGAGTTGGACTCGCAATTAGCTGGTTTTCTGGTTTTTGATTATAATAATAAAATAAGTACATTAAAACATAAATATAAATATATATATATATATATATATACAGGTATATAGCTATAATATACTATATACCCCCCCACCACCACCATCACCCGACCAAATCACGAGAATGGGCGCTTTCTAATTAGTCAATTGCAATAAATCAAAAAGTATCTTTTACACATACGTATAAACACTAGGTTACAGTTTCATTATCTATATTCTATACTAACACTTTCACTGTCCATGCATTACATGTAATGCACTGAAGACCTATCTCGCTACGCCGGTGCATGTCGTTGACATGCATGTATGTCGGTGCATGCATAAAACATGTAATGCACTATATGTTTTAACTAGTGATGTTCACTAAAAACTCGACATTTAAATCAAAAAGCCTTCAATCCATTACATGTTATGCCACAGACCTCGTTCGTTTTCCTCATAGAATATCGAGTGTTTCAACGTTTTGGAACAACACTATTGGTCGGTAGTGGAACTCAGACGTCCGTTCATTACATGTAATGCATTATTGGACGTATGGTGATGGGATGACAAATAACATTGGGACAGTGAAAGTGCTAATATTATAAAGAGAAAAGATTTGACTTTTGTTTGTTTGTTACAGATAAACTCAAAAACTAATTAACTGATTTTTAAAATTCATTTACCTGTAGAAAGCTACATTATTAGCATGTAACATGGGCGATATTATGTATTCAAACTAGTTTTTAGTGGTATAGATTTTTAATTATGAGTATTTCTGTTCACCCCACAGTACTTCCGCACGTTGAACACGCGGGTATCGCTAGTGTACATCGAGTCGTGGCAAGGAGCGGATCAAGCGGACATCGACCGAAACCAGGACATCACTCGGGCAATACTCAAGTTCAACGACTACACGGCTAGAAAACTGTTCAAGATTGAAAAAGATACCACGCAATTGCTCACGTAAGTGCAGAATTACTAGTTATTACAGCAAAATTAGTTAGATATATAATAATAATAATTTTTATTTTGACATAATAACAGTGGTAGTGAGAGTTACATATTGTTCGTAAATTACTAAATACAATATAACACCATGTTGATTAAAAGATCGTGGTGATGGGTGTCTAGTGCACAGTGTTGCCATATACATATATATAATAATATATATAAATTAAACGACGAGTGACGTTTCGTTTTACATAGTACACGAAAAAAATCTGTGATTTTACAGGTTTACTCTACACCCCAACGGATAAAACACAACTTTAAATGAATGACGTATTGTTTTAGTGTAGAACGGAATGTTCATAAAATTTTATGTCGAAAGAATGTTACTAACGTACAGGACCGACGACGCGACGCCGCAACCCAAACGTTTGCGCCATGCTTTGTTGTCGACCGACAAATCTGGCAACAACTCATTCATTAACATATGAAGATTGATCAATAGTCTGGCTTTAAAGAGCAAGCTTCGAGAGCCAAAATAAATTAAAAAAAAAAGTAGACAACTCATTCATTCAGTCACTTGTCTACGCTCATCGTGCACGCGTGTTGAAATTGCAACTAAACAGTTCAAAAATGTCGTAGTGCGTGTTTAAAACGTGGGGTGGTGGAGCGTATTGTAAGTAAGCAATTCATGTACTAAAATCGCTGACTAAAATCAACCACAACTAATATTTGTACATTATTTTTTACTGTTGCCGCTATTTGTATATGAAAATCATAGATTATGAAGAGTGAACCGTACAGATTGGATACGTAGGTATTAAATGTTGGGAAACTATATGACTCAGGTATAACTGATTATTTTTAGCTTCTTTATTACTCAACCTATGCCATCTGCCTGTCTGTCTATCACGGCATTGTAGGTGTCGTTATAATCGTTATAAATAGCTATTTGAAATGTTAGAATAGATTAAAATTACATTAAATTATGCATTGAAATTTAAAATATCAGTTTTGCCTGTTTCAATTTATTTTACTACGTTCCCTTACATTACCTACTACTAATTCTTACCTATTACTAATTCAATTGGCAGAATATAAACAAAGTGTCGCCTCTATGACGGTGACATCGTATGACTCATAATTCGCCTCCCGAGCGTCCCTCACTGCCGCTGCCGCTGCTGCGCTGCTGCTGCGCCTGCTTCACAAATTTTATTTGCCTCGTCTAACGTCTGTTCCATACGCTAGTAATATTAGTTCAATGCTACAAGCCAATCAATTCATTCAGCAACTTAGCAGCAGCAAATTACACAAATCATTTCAAACTACTTCTGACTTCCCCATATCTCAAAAAATATTAGAACTTACACACTTAGATCGCATAGCATCCTTTTCTTGAAAGAATATTAAGTTCTTGGGTTATTAAGATTTGAAAAGTAACATTTCCATCACTTACTGACTGACTCGTCAAAAATTAACATTTAATTTTGACTAATTTTGCATCCAGGTGGGCCGTTACGGAATACATCAGAAAACTACAAATTATTGGTTAACTGATAATATGTGACCATGAAAAACACAAAGGCCAAAATCAGAAAACAGCAAAATATGTATTCGTATTGTTATTTGATATAACTATTTAACCTTTGCAAAAATCAATTATATCCCAACGAAAACAAAAATGTAAACAACTACCTAATCAAGTTTGAGCCAAGCCATTTTTGTTTCATCACATAAATATTCTGACATTTAAAACAAACTTTATTTTAAGAGCATCAAGAATTATGTTATTTGGAGTAATTTTTGAAGGACCTTTTTATATATATTCACAATAGCATAAACTTGAAAGTGTTTGTTTCACTGCTTAACCGCTTAATCAATTTTGTCGAAACAGCTAAACCCTGAGGACGGGCCTACATAGGTTACTTTTTACATCGGAAATATATTTGTATGTTTGTCATCTTTTCACTCCTAAGCTAGTGTCGATGAAATAACTTGCATCTTGAATATGCGCTAATGCGATTTCTGTTAAAGCCGAAATAATAGAAATTGAATACAAGATCCATTTGACCATATATCATGAACTTCGCCTACATAACGTTTCTAAATGATTAAATTTATTTAGTAAATAGCCGCACGGCAAAATAATAAGCGAGCTCTGCGATATTGCAGCATATATTCTTACGTCTGGTCACACATTTAGTAATAATGGTTTATTAAATACTACAAAAAAGACATCCAATATACAACGACGAATCGTTGCGACTGATGATTTGTGTTGATACGACACTGGTTCCAGTGTGACTCTCAGTGGAACTCACGTCGAGTCCTATTTACATTTATTTCGCAGTCCAAAACTTTTCAGCGAAATATATCCAAGCGTTCTCGAGGTCCGCTTTTATGAAACTGGCATGTCACTCTGACATTAAGAACACAGTCATTTTTTGTCGACACTTAATTTTGTTGTCATTTCTCGACTAACTAATCTGAAATATATTTGAAACGTCGCTTTTCAAGGGCATCTTATATTTACATCGGAGGGCTCCACTTCCAATATTCCAGCACTTTCCAGAAAACTCTCATATTATTGGTTCTCCTACCAACAGTTACACACAAATGAAAATAATTAGCAGTGAGTGGTTAACAGTGACAATGACAATGACATGACATAAATACAATGACATACGGTGCCGAAACATGGACCCTCACAGCAGGACTGATCCACAAATTTAAAGTCGCTCAGCACGCTATGGAGCGGGCTATGCTCGGTATTTCCTTGATAGACAAAATCAAGAATACTGAAATCTGTCGAAGAACTAAAGTTGTCGACATAGCCGAAGTGATTAGCAAGCTGAAGTGGCAATGGGCCGGTCACATTTGCCGTAGAACCGACAACCGATGGGGTAGACGGGTTCTCGAGTGGAAGCCACGTTGGGAAGTGAAGTATTGGACGCCCCCCGGCCAGGTGGACTGATGACCTGAAGCACCATACCGGGGGTAATTGGATGCGGAAGGCGGAGGACCGTGTATGGTGGCGAGCCTTGGGAGAGGCCTATATCCTGCAGTGGAGAGACACGGGCTGATGATGATGGTTAACAGTCATCCATTTACAGGTTCACACTGGTAGAAATAATATGAAAAACCTCCTCCCCTCCCTCCAACACCTTCATAACCTATATATGTAGAAATGTATTCATATAGGTGAAACCTCTAATCGATAAGTCTCACCCACAAAGAATTCATTGCTGAGCAAACGCTTCACCTGTGAAACACTGGTGTTAAACAGACCTATCTATTAATTTTATTAAAACTGTCACATGACCACCATAAATAAGTGTTCTGCCTGTAGTTAGTGCTGACGACTGGTATAAAGAATGTGTAATTGAGAACGAAATTTGTGCTGGATAAGTCCGGAATATGCACCAATTAATGTGATTTCGCATTTGTCCAAAATTATCAAAATCATAGACGAAATTCCGGCGTTTGTTTCAAACCTCGGTTATCGATGTAAATCGCAGCTAGATCATTTTCCAGTCGGTCGGGTGAGGAAACGTTTTCTCGTTTACGCTCTAACTGCTCTTCAGTACCGATGAACTTTTCAAGACCTATAGGAAAGCGAACATAAATCAGAAAGTTTTCGTTTAAATGAAACTCTGCCCTTGCGAACATTACCGGATGCCATCGCCGTTTGCTACGAACCGATTAGGCCGGGAGCCAGTGACCAAAAATAGTCCCTATTTTATTGTAAACTAAATTTTTGTTAAGTGATAGTAGCTCGATGCTCATTTACAGACTGCAGTCACTGTGCATCACTGTGTTAAGGGGCAACATCCTGAGAATATTTAAAAATTTAAAATTAATACAAAGGCATTTTTCTTATATCATAATTTTGTATAATACCTATTGCTTTTCCACAAACAAAATCATGATACTAGTCATGCCGGCTTTTCGGTAATTATTTTAAGCCTTTTATCTATTTGAGTTGTTACTAACTTTCCAAATGCCAGAATGGGTTAATAAACTTGTTCATCTTCTATATTAATAAAATTGAAGTGTCTGTCTGTCTGTCTGTCTGTCTGTTCCGGCTAATCTCCAAAACGGCTGAACCGATTGTAATGAAACTTTGCATACGTACAGAAGGCATTACTGGGGGCGACATAGGCTACTTTTTGTCTGTCTGTCTGTCCATCTGTCTGTATGTTTGAGCTGATCTCAGAAACGGCTAAACCGATTTCAATGAAACTTGGCAGACATGCAGAGGGCATAATCGGGGGTGACACAAACTGTTTTTGTATGTCTGTCTGCCAATCTGTCTATCTGTTCCGGCTAATCTCCGAAACGGCTAACCTGATTTCAATGAAACTTTGCAGACGTACAGAGGGCATTACCGGAGATGACATAGGTTATCGTGGTGGTACTTGATGTTTTGGCGAGATCTATGTGACCACGTGACCACATTTTTAAATGCTTATATTTTCGAAACCATCAATCGCAGACCTATCGTGTTGGTACTCAAACTTGATGTTTTGACGAAATCTATGTGAGCATGTGATCCAATTTTTAAATGCTTATATTTTCGAAACCATCAATCCCAGACCTATCGTGTTGGTACTCAAACTTGATGTTTTGACGAGATCTATGTGACCACATGACCAAATTTTTTATCTGTCTGTCTGTCCGTCCGTCTATTCGAGCTAATCTCCGAAACGGCTCAACCGATTTCAATGAAACTTTCAAAGATGTGATTAAAATATTGTCTGGAGTGACATACAATACTTTTTGATAGTCTGTTTAGCCGTCTCTCTGTCTTTTGAGCTAAACTCTAAAACATTTAAACCAATTTTCATGAAACTTCGCAGACGTGAAAAGACGGTTGTGGGGAGTGACATACGCTACTTTTTGTTTGTATGTATGTATGTTTATTTGTTCGTTCGTTCGTTCTTTTGTTTGTCTGTCTGTCTGTCTGTCTGTCTATATAGTTCAAGCTGAACTTTTGAAAATTTTAATGCAACTATGCAGATGTTAACAATAGGTTGTCAAGAGTGATGTAGGTAACTTTTTGTCCGTGTGGCTGTCTGTCTGTCTTTTTGTTCCGGCTTATCTCTAAAACGACTAAACCATTTCTATGAATCTTCACAGACATAAAAAGGAGGTTATCAGGAGTGACACAAGTTGGTTTTTGTCTGTATGTTTGTCTGTCTGTTTGTTAGGCGTAGTTGTCGCAACATCTGGTCCGATTTTACAGAAATTTTGCAAATATAAAAAAGCGTGGTCAAGAGTGAAAAGCAATTCTGTTAGTCTGTCTCTCTGTTTCAGTTAATCTGCAAAACGTCAGACTGATTTTAGGACCGACTTTTGGGATAGCTATTCTATATGCTAAAATGGCTAAATGGATTTTTATGAATTTAGGTATAGAGTTTTCTTAGGCAGTTAAGTTTCAGAATGTTCTGAAAAGTTTTACAATGTTCTGCAGCTTCGCATTCCTTTCATTGTCCCAGTACAACTGTGGTCATCGCGAGCGAAGCCCGCGGGCGGAAAGCTAGTATAAAATATATGAGTATGCAAAAACTCGATTTAAAAAAAATGTTTTAAGTTTATTTTAATTTCAACGGCAAACTCCAATGAGGTCATTGTTTAGCTATTTTTTTCAAATAAACATATTTTAGCAGTTTTTTTTTTAGAAAAAAATGTCAATTAATTGACAGACATACCAGCAGCAAAACTAGTTTATTTAAGTTTCTTCCACAGTACGTTATATTGTATGTGTTTGTGAGCCAGTACTGTCGATATCAATAATATTTTTCTTCTACAGAAGAGATATTAATGTTATATATAAAATGGGCGCTAGAGATGCAAATTCAAAAATATTAAAATAATGACAGGGCATAGTCAGCAAATTTATGGAAAATAAAATTAATACCATATTTAAAACAGAATAATTATTTTCTCCGTGTTATTACTAGGAATAAAAACAAACTCGCAGTACGCACTACCTACTAGGCTCCTTAAAATAAGTAATTCATTCAAAAGTAATTGTGTAAGATTTTATAACATACTTCCAAGCAATATTATCAATTTGTCAATAAATCAATTCAAGAGTTATGTAAAACGACAATCTATGTCTAAAGCATATTACAATTTAAAAGAACATATAAATGATAAAAATGGTGTGAATTTAATTGCTCTAATCCATTTAGTTTTTAAAATAATGGTTTGTAGCGCCGTCGCTAAAAAAAGTAAGCTTCTCTAATTTTCTTGCAGTTTTCTTCTTAGAGTAATCGCGTATGAATTTGCTTAAGCTTACCTATCTGTAAGACGTTCAAAAGTGACGGCAGTGTCCTACTTAAACATAATGGATTTTAATCGATCATATATTTTTTTATTTTAACACATTCGAAAGATCACCGCATCCTATCACACTTAGTTAGGTAATTGACTGACCGCAGTATGTAAAATAATACTATAGGTATTATTACTTAACAAAAATTAAGCTTTCACAATGTCATAACAATTTCGATCACGGGCTCCCAGAGTAGGTGCCGATCAGACCTCAGAAGAGAGTACGAATTAAGACATTACGACGGAACGGTTCACTGAAGCGCCGCGAATTAATCTCGACCCGAGTCCGAGGTCCAGAGCCAGATTACGGCTGGCTCGTCTAATTGGCGCCACTGTGCCGTTCAATCATCGCATTGACGGCTTTGTGCGTCCCCACGACAAACGAAGCACAATACAAAATACAAGTCCATGAATGCGATATTTCCTGTTAAAACACCCTATCCTGGCAATTTTGCCTAACTGAGACAATATTGGCTTTTGTAGGATTTACTAAAAAAAAAAGCATTTTTAGTTATTAATAAAATTTGCATTTTTAAATATTTAACGATTTTTAACATATTCTACCCAATGACGTTACATATAGTTTGAAGTAAACTAATTACCTCAGTACATGCGAAATGGCTTTCGTGAGTTTTTTTATGATTGAAACTTATATTATCGGGCGTAATGTGTAGAGATCAAAATAAATTCGTTTTAAATAGTATATTATAAATAAAATATTTTCCTATTGACAATTCTGTATAACTGACGTTGGAAAAACACAGAAACTACGTGACAGATCGATTGCCTAGGACAGAACATAGACTGAGAGCAATTAAGGCTTAAACCTTACTTTGAGCTTCCCACGCCGAGGGAGCGTATAACATGTCTATCTAAAAACTATATGCAATGTCATGGATTCTATCGAATTTAAAACTGTCTCTTTAGGGAGAGCGGCCAGAGTAGACGCTACCGGCTGTTAGCAGGTTGGAACGAGGATGTATAGGGCATAAAAATTTGTGTTGAGTTTGTTTGACCACATAAAAAGATAAATGAAAAGAATGACGAATGGAATCTGTAGAGATGTACCTGAAGAAAGGGTTGGCACGGAGCGTCTTAAAAGTATAAAAATTCGCCGAATTGGCGACACCTAAAAGACCAAATTTAAAAAATCCGATTGATGAAGGTTTTATGTAATTTGGTTTTATTTGGTTTGGTTTTTGAAAATAAATCCCTCTGGAACACAGGCGTAAATTTATGTATAAATGCTTATAGAGTGCGTGCAAGCTATCTTTGCGGCTGCGAAATACGATGTGCATGCCCGAATACACAGGTCCTTAATACCCGCGGCAACTCTTCTTTGAAAGTACATTACCTCATGTTTTTATGATTAATCATAACTAATCAATCAATCCTCAATCCAAGTTAACTTCAGAGCCGCATGGTTCAGTTGCAAGTAATACGTACATCCAATTCCCGTTACGTCGTTTGTTCCGGATTTTATAAAAAATTAGTGCACCGAAAAGTTTCGACGGACAGGACATGCCGTCGCATTTCAAAATCTCGACAAGCCGCTAACGACAGCGCGTCGTAATCGAATTCCCATCGGCACCTGGCGCGGGTACGAGCGATATCGGGTGACAAGCATGTCCACCGAAATAAGCCACTAACGGCAACCACGGTGGCTAAACGAAATCACCGGTATAACTGACACCGGTGGCTGGTTTGCGCTTTTAATTTCACCGCAGACAGTCTTTAATTTTTCAAACCTAGAATTTATACGATTAATAATAATAATAATATCAGTGGTATTCCATACAGTGCCATCTAGTCTCAAATTGAACAAGTATTACGCTATTGTACTTATTATGGAGTACTAGACTACTGATGGACATACTTAAATATTCTTTATAATATATACATAGTATAAATACTTTTACTCTCAGACACGGAACAAACAGATATGTTCATTCACACAAATATTTGTCCCGGACGGAAATCAAACCCGCGAACCTTGGCTCCGCAGTTAGAGTCTCTAACTGTGGTCTTTAACCACTCGGCCAATCGATCAGTCATATAGCAACTAAAGAACCGATTTCAATTCAACCGGTCAGTCTATTATCATAATGATCGTTACATACTCGCTGGCGGCCGCGGCTCCGCTCGCGTGATACATAACGTCCCCTATTACTGTGTTTTCCCCTTCACGTTCCCGAATCGACATGGAATCGGAATCCATCAAAAATTTGCTTTTATAGCAAAGGCAATCAATTACCAAGGATTTTCAATGATTTAAGTTTCGCATAGAGCAGGCCCTCACTTACTATGGGTAACTAATCTGATATGTGCCGGTGTGTCGATTATACAGTATACACCCTTTTCAAAAACGACGAAACGCTATCAACCAAAGAATTAGTCACTAATCCGTAACGGAAAGAATTAGACAAGATATTTATTTGTGCGTCGTCGTGTAGATATTGAGGTGCTGTAAAATGTAGGTTGAGCAGAAAAAAAATCTGTCAAGTGTTCATCTTAAATTATATCTGGAATCACGAACAACGTTTTTAAATTTTATTTTATTTTTATTATTTATTGTTATAGCGCTTATAGTAAAACATACTTAATGAAAAAAATGTAAATATGATCTCACAACCGTCAATCAACACAAACGTCAAAAAAAAACACGTTTCTTGTATGGAGACCCGCTTTGATTTTTAACTTTATTGTATTTTTATTATTTTTTTATTATAGCGACTATAGAAATACATTCTCTGTGAAAATTTTTAGTGTCTACCTTTCAGATGATACAGCCCTGTGACGGACGAACAGGCGGACGGCGGAGCCTTAACAATAGGGTTCCCGTTGATACCCTTTGGATACAGAACCCTAAGGCTCCCACAGCCTTTTTCTTTCTCATATCTAAATATAGAACGCCTGCATATATCTACTCCCTTCCATGTTGCTTTGTTTGTGGTTCAGCGACCATCGCGTCGCGTCGAATTAATCGGATCGTCGTCGCTTCGAAATTAGGTTTGGTCCGGGATTAAAGGTGCGTCAGTGTAGTCTAGGCGATGGTCTGCGCGTCCCACTTTTCTTTCCCGAAACCTCCGCCCTATAGATTTATTGTATTTAATAATGACAAGATTCTAATGTAGTCTCGTGAACGGTTCCAAAAAAAAAAATCGGAACCAACATGAAATAAATCCCACTTGTGACGACATAACTTTATGCGGACGTTTCATATTATTTATCGTCAATATAGATGTAATACAAAGATGTATTCTTCTCTAATATAAGATTGCATTCCCAAAAACGAACTAAATGATGTTAAATTTTATAAAGCATAATTGCAATAAGAAAAGTCAAGTAAAAAAAACTATGGTACACGTACAGTACAATACAACGTAGACCTACGTTAATATAAATAAACTTAATATAAATAAAAGAAAAGAAAACCTACGTTACGTCAAAGTTATGCTCTGGTAGTCGTTACTACTATCACTAAGTAGAAATTGTAACCGATGGTGATAGTTTTTTAAATAAGGCGTACATTTAAGCAAAGAGAGCGTATCTTTTGCAAGTCCTGTGTTCCGAACTGACACCAAGTTCCTCTAAAATGCATGTTTTAAAATCAATTTTAAAGTAAATAGCTTCGAATCGAAAATAAAAAAAAAATATCAGTAACGAAATCTTTCAGTCGTAGAAAACATAATTATAGTAGCTTTATAGGTTCGCAATATTAAAAAAAAAATATTTGCCCTTTTTGAACCAGATTTATATTAACCGTAATAATTTATGATTAATGAAATATGTCTTTGGATACTTTATTTAGTAAGTCAAATTATTCAGTGTTTTGTAATAAAATAAAACTACAAATTTTCGACGTCGTCGCGTGTTTATGCGGTAATCGATGTCCCGCTCATTCATAACTCGGTTCGTCCCAGGAGTGAAAGAGCGCTCATCGGTCTAGAGGTGACCGCTCATCCTCTATGCTCCTAGAACTCCTTACTCCGCAAACCCTTCTCTAGTAAAGTGATCGACCTCGCTCGAGATTTTAATCTCGAGCTCCGATTCCCGTGAGTGGCCCCACACGAAGAAACTTCAAAACAAACACCAATTAGAAAAGCGAAATTATTAATTAATAGCAATTGCATTATGTACCGGAGTGGAAGCAATGTAATATAGATAATTAGAGGGGCGGTACTGCACTCGAGACGACGACGTTATCGGCCGAGGTGACCAAGCGCTAGTAATTGCATTATAACGCCTAAGTGCTTATTCAAATTTTACTGACAGTGAGCTGCTCACTGTCCGCCTACCTATTACGACTAATGCCGGATTGGTACAATACAGAAAGTGCAACCCGACCGGCTAAACGACGACCTCAAACTATACTCCGCAGAGTGTTAGGCTTTGAGGATGGTCCGGTGTATGGTTGTCTTTGACGGGCAGTGCCTCAAGGGCGCCGCCTCGGTCGGCGTATAAGTTAGATTCAAGTAGAGGACCGACACGTGTCCCGAGGGCAGTTTGAGCTGGACAGCGCGACTGCTAATAAACAAAGACGTAGACGTAGCGTAGATGGCAGGTACTGCTCACCTATAGTCAGCCTGAAGATCTGATCGGCCTAATGCTCTGAATTCTTTACCTCGATGGTGAGATCATCAGCTGTACCTGTTAGTATATTCAGTGGACATCTGAGATAGTGATTGGCGGCCGGGGGCTCGTACGAGGCCGCTGCCGAAAGTAGCAAATCGGGGTGCGTGACCGCAGCGGTGAAGAGAACCACTTGCTGTCTATGGGCACTTTAGGTCTTATTTTGATCTAGCTGGCAGGGAACTACTTACTGTGAACGATTGCTTATATCGAGCCGCGTACGGTCTTCAGGCATGGTATTTAGGGCGTGTCCTTATCTAACTGACAGTGAGACAACTTACCTTCAGCCGGCGTAAAATTTCCATGGAAATGAAATTGCATAATTCATCCAGAGTGTGAACGCATATAATATTTTCATATTTTTAGGGTTCCATACCTACTTTAAAAGGTGAAAAATCGAACCCTGTCTGTCAATCTGTCTATCAACACACTTTTTCTCAGGAATAGGTAAAAGTATCAAGTGGAAAGTAGTATCAAATTCGGAAGTATTCACCCCATTGTCCTGTAAAAAATTAAGTTCATTAGTGAATCAGTTAAAAGATTTAATCTTGAAGCCCGTATTTTCCTGCATATCAAACCTCTAGCTGACCTCTAGAGTACAAATCTCATTAACCTTGAATTTGAAGTACTTATCATTATGAAAAGTCACGTAGTAAAAGTAAGGAAAAATCTGTAAATTAACTAATTTCTAATTTAAAAAGGATTTTTTTTTATTTTTTACATATGTATATTATATATAGTGGTTTCTTGTCCTCTGACGGTTAGTAGAGATAGATATAAATTAAAATTATTGTCTAGAGTATAATTCTGAAACCCTCAGATTTCGCTCTTTAGGATTTGCAAGTTTCGTCATTTTAGAACAGTTTAACGTCACTTTATCTTATTACATCATTCATATGTAGTGGATTCGTAGGTTATATGACAAACCGTACATACGTTAACTTTTTTAAAAGCAAGGAAATAACAGCATTATTGTTTTATTAGTTGCAAATCATCTTGCGTGTGTATTCTACGTCGTGGTAAGTTTCGTGATAATTTCGTCGTGGTAACTGTCGGATAATCCGATATCTTGCATAAGTAACGATACAAAAGCTATTTTCCATACGCATTCGGTAACAGCCGGGAACGCTACCGCCGCGAACGCTACAAAAGTTTGCTTCTTACGCTCGAATCTGTTACGTACAAACAATTAATTCACCAATGAAGCCACTAACCTGTGAATTGTGTATGAAACAGTATCAAATGTCAAAATACCACATGACATGTCAAAATTGTAAAAGAACATGAACGACCCACCTGCCGATGTGAGTCTACAGTAATAACAAATACCACAAACGCCTAAAATGAAGCATCTGAAACGCACAACACTTATAGATGAATTGCCACAGTGAATTTGACGATATTTTTCTGTCTGGAAAACAACAAACTGGCAAAAGTGTTATTTGTGGCCATAATTTGCTAAGAATGGAAAACACCCAAAATAAACTAAACTAGTCGAAATTGGCGAACCTCTCGGTTCACTTTTGAATAACTAACGAAAGGTTTACGACAAACAACACGCAAAGCCGCTACTTATAATTAAATTCTATTTTTGGTGGTCCGACGTAAAAAGGGTATCATCGGACAAAGCACTTTTAAATTAATTCGTAATGGGTCCAGGGGCCATCCGTTTATTCAAATTAAGCCATGGAAATATTTTCAAATTGCGCGCATCCCGCGTACCCCTAAAGATTTTATTTTGGGGTACATACACTTTGGGTGTTTCGCGGTAATTACTTCCCTTCCTCGGTCCAACATTAATTTCGAACAACACACGGAACGGTCGTATCAGTTTAATTAAAGACGATTGCGGGCCGTGCGTTTCTATTTTAATTATGCAACACGACGTTTTGATTTAGGAAACTAAATTGCTCGTTTTAGGAAATTAGGAACGTTAGTTACACGCAATCAATGTGAATTCGTAAAAGAAATTCTGTATTTTTCCTGCGTTCAACTTGTTACGTATATTTTGTTTCGAACGTAACGTCACGTACACAAATGTAATACGACAAAATACGCAAAAAATAATTTAAAAAAAAATTATTCAGTTTATGACCCTGGTGTTATCTACTATAGTAGATAGTTCGTGTCGACAGCTTGTTGGACTTTAATACGTTTTTTAAAATTTATTAGTATTTCCTTCTAACATTTTTTTTAAAAACGGATACATTTTCTCGTGAAAGAATTATTAACCTTTGAAAGTGAACCTGAGAATTCATCACATATATATGCTTATGTGTATTATTTAAGTTGTGACCATCATTTACCTTTGAGAAAACATTTAAGTTTTCATCTACGTAAATTATATTTTTATAAATGTACTGACAAGGGACCGTCAGAATGTCACTTTCTTTAAAGTGTCTCCTTAGATTATCTCTATATATTTATTTAATTGTCATGTATTATTACTTTTAATTCGTGTTTGACTTGCTTATTTCTATCACATTCCAAACAAAGATGCGTCGACCTAGTGTAACTATGTATTAGCTGCGGTGTCTACAAAAACATGTTACAAAATGAAGAGGGCATCCAAAACGCCTGAATAAAGCTTTCGTATTTAGTGAAGAGCTCTTATTTCATTACAGACTTGAGCTTTTTGTAGATTAACATAACCATTTGTATATATTTATTCAACTGTGAAACGTAGATAAATTAATAATATGGCAGTAATACCGTAAAATAATAGAATTACTGTCGACACTTATAATTGTTATGTTAATTAGATAAGAAATTATGTAAATAAAAAAACTGTACAATGGATTATAAACATAATGTTAGTGTTGCAATAAATAAATAAATAAACATAACTTTTCGTCCGCAGCTTATCGCTTGAGTGGATTACACAGTTATACCGTGACCCCTTTTGCCGGAATAAAAAGTAGCCTCTGTCTTTCTTCAGCTTATAAACTATGTCTAAGCAAAAAATTATAGCGGTCCCGGTACAACTGTTCACGCGAGCGGAGCGCGGGCGTAAAACTGATATGAAAATAAAATATAACCCTTGTTACTCGCTATTAATGTAAGTTCTTATAGATGAAAGTATTTTTTAAATTAATTAAGCAGTTTTTGAGTTAATCCGTAACAAACGAAAAATAAATTCTTTTCTTTTTAAATATTAGTATAGATTATAGTAATGTTTTCTCTGCACAGTGGTCTGACGTTTCCGGGCGGGGAATCCGGAATATCCGTCCCGGACACAGTGTGCACGCCCAAGTCGGTGGGCATTTCGGTGGACACCAATACCTATGAGCCCCATCTCCTCGCAGGCACCATGGCGCATATGATTGGACATAATATTGGTATGCAATACATTTTTTTTATAACATCCCCAAAGACATAGAAGTTGAGACACATAGTATTTTGTAGATTTTGTAGTAATTTGAACACTTGTAATCCATGCATCAGAACTAGCAGTGAAATAAGATTCTTGACGATCTTATGTATATTAATGTATAAAAAATACGTGGCAAAATAAAAAAATGTATAAATATATAAATCCACATTTGCTTGCCAAATATATTTGAATACAAAAAAAATCTATTTTTTTGTTAAAAAACCGCGGTGTGTTTAATACGTTTTAATATTTTTAATATTACTCGCATATAGAGGTAGATTTTTTCTAATGTAATATTTCCAGAGTAATTTCATAAATATTGTCTTAACAGAATAACTCTTTAAAAAACAATGCATGTAATTCTGTGGTGGTCGCACGCTCTTTAATAAAGAGTTCAACTTACCGGGTGTGGGCAAGATGCGGCGACTATCATCTATCATTTTTCGCGACGGCATGGTAGCTAGGACTGTATAACGAGACTTAATTTTAAAACAAAATCCGCAGGCGAGTTATTACTACGACGAAACGCAATCTTCGTACTGCCTCACACCGCACATTTGTACCGGTTTGATTCAATAGTGAAAACAGATGCCACACTCTCTATTGTATCGTTGTTGTCCATTTCGTTACTTTATGATATTGTACGTAAAATTTTTTTAAATCAGGTATGGGCCACGACGACGGTAGAGAGCAGTGTTTCTGTAGAGATTGGCACGGCTGCATCATGGCCCAGTCGATAGTTGGACTAGAAAACGTTCAACCATACAAGTTCTCTGACTGTTCTAAGAACGACTACATTAACGAACTCCGCATCGGCCAAGGCCTGTGCCTGCTGAACAAGCCCAATGAGGTATGTGACACGGTAAGGGCTACAACGTATACTAACATCTGATACGCAACGCCCTTCCTTACTTTTACTTGATTTGCATAATTCTCGTGCTTTAAAAGACCTTGGACTTGGACCAAAATTTCAAAGATGCACTGATGGTTATTAAAATTAAAAAGAACAAGATTCCAGAATAACCTCTCGAAATATAATTTTTTTCTATTCACGAGTTTCCCAGATATTTATAAAAATTCATCTGATGTTGGAATGTCCCTGCGACGTCATCTGGGCGGTTGAGGTTATTACGCTGGTTTCCACTGTAAAAAAACAAAAGCTAAAACTAAGTACTGTAATCCTCATAAATCAATAAAAATATTATGACTTTATTTAGATTAGATAATATGCAATTAGTACCTAAGCATCTGTCCAGTTGACGTTATAATTACTTTTTGGAAAAAATTACTTTAAATTAATGACTTCATTTTTTAAATTTCATGATGAAGGTACAAATTTGTCTATATTTTCGGAAAAATATAAAAACTATGTGCTGAAAAATTTGGTCTGAGCCCATTGGATATTTCTAGCAAAATATTGTTTAAAATTATTATTACGTCGCGCAGAAAGTTTTAAATGGTTAAATTTTATTAGTTGAGATCTCGATTATAAAGATTTCGTGGCTGTTGTTCCGAAGTTCTAAATACTTTGTTGTTTTTAATGAATTTTAAATTTCATAATTAAAATAGTCTAGTATTAAGTTTGCATGTTTATAATAACACTAATTAATATTTCCTTCCTACTCTAAATTGCGAGATGATTGAGTTTAATCATGCCATTGTAAATCGAAACTGTAATGAATATAAATCGGTGTGTTCTCGTTGAGAGTTTGACTTGTTGTTTTTGCTTATAATTATTCAAAAGTATAACAATAAATCGCACAAAAACATAGCGACCGTCCGCAACTCCGCCTGCGTGGACTATATTTTTGTATATGTCGCAGGATGATTCGAAAATTCGAATTTTCGCGAAAACCCTAGGCATTTTGTACAAACACGGATAATTAGACAATGGTGAAAACATTTCTCAATCTTACTGGAAAAAGTTAGGGTTTTTACAAAAACACTAGTCGCTATAGTAATACTGCGAAACGAAACGTTAGCTATTATGAAATAAGAACGCTGATTGGCCGGTCGGAGTGCCCAAATCGAGACTTCCTCTGATTGGTTGACGTTTTAAATGTCATTCATACACACACGTTGTTTTGTTTATGTTTTTGAGAGCAACTCGGCAGTCTTTTATTTTAAATGTGGTAGAAAGTGTGTAAAAGTTTCTATAAATCGATATTGTTGTTTCTAACCCTTCATAACTCAATGATCTAATACTTCAAAGCTCTCAGAGTAAAACTAGGAACCAATCAGAATAAGATTTGGTCAGTAAGCAAAATCTAGCCAATAAGAGTTAAGGATATTCAATGTTACTAGAGCGACTCGCATTTTTGCAAAAACCCTATCTTTTTTCCAGTAAGATTTGCCAGTTCTCACCACTGTCAAATTATCCATGTTTTCGCAATATATTGTTACGTGTTAAGGTTCGAGTATTCGGAGGGAAAGACCTGCTGACTCTTTTGAAGACTTTATTCACGAACACTAGGTCCAACACAAGCACTAAGTCCAAACACTAAGCACTAAGTCCAAACACTAAGCACTAAGTCCAAACACCAAGCACTCACGATGTATTAGGTCGTAGCCAAGTCGTAGGTTTCACTTGTATCACTAGTTTCGCTCTTAGTCGCGTCGAAAGTAGCCCAAAAATTGAACTGAGATCGCTCACGCTCCTGCGGCTATTTATATGAGTCGTAAAAACCTTCTTGAGCGTTCCAGAAATCACTCCACTCACACGAACGCAATCGACTGCACAGGATAATACCAGACCATTCGCTTTTTTTTTTTTTTCTAACGCCATCTAGTATTGAGTAGGGGTTTCGTGTGTCCTTATTGTAAACCCTTCTACAAAGTGGTTTTACTAGTTGACGCTAGATGGCGGTCATTACTCTGTCCGTTCGTAACAATATCTAGGGTTTTTGCAAAAATTCGAATTATTATATCATCCTACGACATATACACTGTGTCCCATTTTAGAAAAACTCTCTGTATATACCGCATTATAGCTTCATTCAGCGGCAACACAAAAATTTGTGTTTTAATCATTAATTTAATATCCAATGGCGTCATATCCTCCGGAAGTGTTCTAAAATGTTTGATTCTCAAACCAGGACAACACAGTCACCGACTGGGACACAGGGATATGATACTACTACTCAACTTTTCGATAATGGGCTTGGTCATTAAAATTAAAATAATTCATAAAAAAAATAAGGTACTAGAACAATCTCTCAGAATATCATTTTTTTCTATTAACGAATTTCTCAGATATTGATGAAAATTCATCTGACGTTTAAATTGTTCCTGTGACGTCATTTGGACGATTGAGCTTATTGCGCTACTTTCCACGGTAAAAAACCTACACTAAAATTAAATAAAAAATATAGAGCTAATATCCAAAATTGTAATACTCATGAACCAATTAAAATATTTTGACTTTATTTAGTTTAAGATTAGTAATTGGTAAGCAAGCATCTGTCAAGTTGACGTCACAAAACCTACTGGATACTTTTACTGCATTGTTTCAGTTTACACAAACAAATGTACCTTTTAATGTGATAAATATAAACTAAGGTTCACAGACAACAGAACGAAGGTATTTTAATATCGATCGTAATGAAATTCTTGTCCTTAACGACTAAAACTACTGAACCGAACTACGACCATTAAAAAGGAAGCCACGCCTGGGTGAATATTACCGTCGCCTGGCCTTACTTCTTCTCGAGCTGAAGAATTAACGCCAGGGGAAAGTTATTCGGATGCAAATACAGCTTTCACGAGCGTCGAAAATTAATCATCGTCTGGAGTATTGTTTGTCGGGTTATGTTCGTTCGCGGTGTCGAGGACTCCTTTAATAAAAGTTATGGTAATGGCGGCTGCCCGCTTCCTGAATTATCTCTTCGTTTGCGAATATATAATAACAGGCGCGGGAAGTGAAGGTTTATTGGAATAAATTTACATAGCGCACGTATAATGTAGTCTCGCCCGATTCCCGAGCACTTACATATTTATCGGCAGCGCGTCGGCTTACCGATAATTGTACCAGCCTGTCGAGTGTTTCCTTTTATTTCTATTCTTGCTTTTTTTCTTCTCCTACTTCAGAACGCTTCGTTCGCTTTTTCTCTGTATAAATATTGCCATCGCGTTCCATTTGTGTGCGGGACGTATTCGTATATTTTATTCAGGGGAGCTGGCGCGAGTGAGTAACTTGTATATTGATTCGTTACGTTTTTATCGGAGAAAAAAGTTACGGGGAATCCCAAATAGTTGCCGTAATAGTTGGATTACCCATTGTTATTGGCCCAAAATCGAATCCAATTTATGGAACATAAGTAGGTTATAAATCGGATGAACGATTGGGGGCACTATTTACGGTTTAATTTAAAAATATGAATATGTTCTATAGCGTAGAATTTACACTATATGTACTAACGACAAAGTAAAGTACTGGCCCATACAGTTCTTTAAAAATGAAAGCCTTGGAAGCTTTGGCCTACGAAACAAAGATAAAATTGTTGTTCCACATAGTAGACTGCAGAGAATTAATAAACCTTTTGTTACTCAGAGTGTGCACTTTTATCACACACTGGGCTATCACGACCTATTGTGACCTTCAATCTGACCAAATATGGTTCATCAGTAGCGAACAGGTTAAAAAATTTTCTATGAATTGACGTCATCTGGACAAATGTTTGCTGTTCGCATTACTTAGTATACTTAATATTTTTATTGATTCATGAAGATTACAATTTCATTTACATAGTGACCTTACCTCAATATTTTTTATTGACCTTTGGCTTTGGTTTTTTACTGTGGAAAGCAGCGCAATAAGCACAACCGTGCAGATAACGTCACAAGGACAATTTCAACATCATAAATATGTCACAAATTTGTAAATAAAAAATATTTATATTTTGAGAGGTTATTCGAGAATCTTGTTCCTTTTAATTTTTGTAGCTTTAAAATTTTGATCCAAGGCCATTTAAGACATACCTGTAAACACTGCTATTTAGTTCTGTCGTTTTCAGGGTTGTCTATCTGTAAGTTTGTCTGTCTGTCTGTCCGTCTGTCACAGCCATTTCATTCGAAAACTATTGGCACTGTATGCAGATGGTTTTACTGTATTCTGCAACACTATATTTAATTATACCCACAAACGTTCATCCCGATCACGAAACCCTTTCATTGTTCGATTCCCGCCTGCAACAAATATTTGTGTGTAAGAATATGTCTATTTGTTGCATGGTTGGGTGAAAAAAAAATTTTATATTATATAGTGTATTTGGGTATGTTTATCAGTCACCTAGTACCCATAACACAGGCATAAAACTTGCTTACTTTGGGGCTAGATGGCGTTGCGTGGGATGTCCCAGATATTATTTTATTATTATTGTGCGTTGACCGACTGCGTTGGCCAGTTTTCATTTTAAATAAATAATAACTACAAATTATTGGTGTAGCACGTGTATAGTTCGCCTCAAACTTTATGGCGGATCGGAATACAACGCTATGAGCGTGCTTGCTCATGTACAGTCATATGCCCCTCGCTCCACTACGTCCCATGCACTTAAAACTGGTTACTGCGACGCGACTTGTGCCTACGTTCGGATCATAAAGTTTGGAACTATACCTATACGGTATTTACCATCCCACTCGCCCTATCTCGGTGCGTCTCAGGTGTAAGCGAGATGGAAAAGTGATGTTTTATATAGTCTAGTTCCCTATTCTCTTACATTGTACTTTTTTCATCCGTTTGTCTCGTTCATACCAGCTGGTAGTGCATCGTCAGTGCGGGAACGGAAGGTTGGACGAGGGTGAAGAATGCGACTGTGGAACCATCGAGGAGTGTCACAGTACAAACCCCTGTTGTGACCCGATAACCTGCCGGCTTACCAAAGAAGCTCAGTGTGCGGCTGGGGAGTGCTGCGAAAACTGCCAAGTGAGCTATCTACCATTAAGTTTTTATATTTGTGTTGGTTTTTATTTCCAAAAATATCGTTAACTACCTATCCCGGGTATCTTGCTATTTGAACGTTTGGTAGTTAAGTGGTATCGTACGCCACAGTGTGACCAAATTTACTAGATTGTTACTATTTAGTAGTTTTAAAACTGCAAATAAAAATTGCAGGTAGCATAATAGTTTTCAAAAACCAAATAGTAATTTTGTATTTTAATTAAGTTAATTTTGGGAAATGTATTAGATTAGACAATGGCAATTCTCTATTCTCTCTACCGTCATCATTCACAATATAATAATTAAAAAAATACGCAGTATCAATTTTTTTTTAAATGGATGAAATATCGTTTTAATTGTGACTGACCGGTTGGCCGAGTTGTTAGAGACTCTAACTGCGAAGCCGACGGTCGCGGGTTCGATTCCCGCCCGGAACAATTATTATTATCTTATCTTATCTTATCTTATCTTATCTTATATTGTCTTATCTTATCTTATCTTATCTTATTAAAAAATATTTAAGTATTTTTAACAGTTGTCTAGTACCCCGTAAAACAAGCATAATATTTGCTTACTTTGGGACTAGATGGCGTTGTGTGGAGTGTCGCAGATATTATTATTATTATTAACTCTATAATTCTTTAAGCGCAACACTGCTAGTTCGATCATTAGTGTTCAGTTCCAAAACGTCCAATCTTAAAAGCTATGTAACCGGGTAGTAGCTTTTGTCTTGCAGCTCTGCCCGAGTTGACTATACAATTGTACTGGAACTGCTAAAGGGATGCGATACCATAATAAAATTACAAAATTAACTGCTGGGGTAAATATCCAAATTTATCACACAGGAATCGAACATAATTCTGTAATTAAAAGTGCCCTATAACACTCTTCTGTCATTCTTATTGCAAAAAATTATGTCAATTCATTGCTCTGTTGCTACTTGAAAGAAGAACAAACTAACAAACACACTCACGCATTTATAATGTTAGTAGGAATCAGGAGAGCTGACCTCACGAAGACTTACACTTATGAACTCTTGTGCCATTTTTGAACACAAAATGCTACTAAAATTAATTAGAAATCATAAAAAAAGTTTTCTTAGGGAGAGTTTCACGTAACCAGCTCTTGGATTATTATTGAATAAACTCCTGTTGCTTTCTTAATTTTAAATAACCTATTTAAATAATTAGAAATTGTAAAAAAACTTTTTATCACTAAAAGTCTAATACAGCTAGCTCTTGGACTAATAATGAATAAACATGAACGCTTGTGCCTTATATAACTTTAGAAAAACTATTAAAATTGATTAGAAATTGTAAAAAATGTTTTTTTCATCACTGAGGATCTCACGTGGCTAGCTCTAGGACTATTAATGAATAAACGTTTGTGCCATTTTTATCGCTAAAGACGCCATTGAAATTGTTTAGAAATTAAAAAAAAACCATTCTGTCGGGGATGGTTTCGTGCAACTAGCTCTTGGACTATTATTGAACAGTAATATAGTGATTATGTTAACGGATTAATAAAGGATTATGATTATGATTAAAAAACCGGTTAGTTATAAAGAGACTCTATCTTTCTATAATAGTTTTCGTAAATTAAATATATCACAATGTGAAAGTTTAAGGAATTTATTGCACGCAGCTCTCACTACGTTTAGTACGAAAACGTCAATAAGAATTATAAAGTACATTTCCAATGTTTTTCCGAGTATATCGTAATATACAAATCACACAAAATTTTAAACTAATTAAATTTTTTTTAAATATCA
The DNA here is from genome assembly GCA_949709985.1 of Luffia ferchaultella. Lineage (NCBI taxonomy): Eukaryota > Metazoa > Arthropoda > Insecta > Lepidoptera > Psychidae > Luffia > Luffia ferchaultella. Next base: position 2,106,910 of record OX453244.1, read on the forward strand.
CTGTTATAAACGTGTTTTAAATTTTTAACAAATATTTTTCCAGTTAAAACAACGGGGCATCATATGCAGAGACGCAAGCAACGAATGCGACTTGGAGGAAACTTGTACGGGCTTGTCGGGGAATTGTCCTACTGACGCTCATCGCAAGAACGGAGTGGCATGTGAAGAAGGCAAAGGATACTGTTTTTCGGGCCAGTGCCCCACTTTGAGCATACAGTGCGAGAGGATTTGGGGGCCCGGCACTATAGGCGGTGACAAGCAGTGCTTCGAACAATTCAATTCCAAAGGGTCGATGACAGGGCACTGCGGGAAGGATCTCAATGGACACTTCATGAAGTGCGAAACTGAGTTAGTATTGACACATTTTTAGATGAATTCCACACCTGCCGTTTTGCAATATCTATAAAAAATTATAACAAGGTCCCCATATCTATTAAAAATTAAGATGATACCCACAAATTTTTAAGATGGTATTACAAAATATCTTTAAATTTTTTTATGTTACTGTACAGTGCGTTCGCTCAAATTAAATGGCCTGCCGTACACCCGCAGGGTATTTTAGAATCTTTGTAAAATACCTAAACACATTATTTTAACATTTAGTACCTCATTTTTTTCTTATTTTTACATCAAGTAGGTACTTTAATGAAACAATGGAAAATCAAATTACATATTTACATAGCATATTTAACTATTTTTGGCGAGAGTCGTCGGCGGTTTATAAAGCACGCAAACCTTTATTAGCTATATACTACTTTTAACAGCTAGACCTAATAACGCCAAATCGAATTTTTGCAGTCGCATTGATTCCATGCACTCGACGTACAATTCTGTAATCTACGGCTAGTTGCAAAAACACTAGTATTTAAAGTTGCTTTTTACTTAAAGTCCCATTACCCAATCATATGATAATATTCCTCTTTGAAATTCTAACTTTAAGAAGAAGCTGCACGCATGAACGTGCCTATACAAACGCTCTTTATGATTAACTTTTAAAACAACTTACATGATAACTTCGAAATTTCTACAAACATCATAGTTATAGAAATTTTGCAACGGTAATAAAAACATTCGAAATTTCTATAACTAGAACGTTTATAGAATTTTTTAAGTTTTGGCTCTATACGAACCTAGTTTTAACTTAAAGGAAACCATAATTTAAAATATACCAAAGTTAAAATGCGTATTAACGTCGTAATCGTTTAGGCATTCACGCGTACAGCACCTACTTAAATAACATTATTCCAACTTGCCGATAGTCACATATGCAGAGCCATATTATTGGCATCTAAAGTGTTAAATTAATATGATGTACATTTAAACTTCAATGAGTATGTGTAGAAACCAATTGTTTACATAAATTATGTTACAATCCTACTTTCAGGAACGTGCGATGCGGTTCACTTCAGTGCCAATTAGGAAATAGATATCCCATTGTGCCAGGAATGGACGAATTTTACACTCGTACAGTTATTACGATCAAAAGTCACGAATACGAATGCAAGTAAGTTTAGTTATATAAATATTATATAAAATATAATTTCCACGTTCAATTCCATTCCATTCCATCATTCCATTATACCTCACTGCAGGGGCTTAGGCCTTCCCCAGGGTGAGGCGGGCTTAGAACTTAAAGGCACCACGCTGCTCCAATGCGGGTTGGCGGATTAAAACGACCGCCATCTATTGACAGCAATCAAGACCGACTACTTAACGTGCTCTCCGAGGCGCAGAGTCAGTGATAGTTAATGTATTTTAGTCAGAAAAAACTCATTGGTACACGCCCGGATTCGAACCACGGCCGCATGGCTTTCTAGAATTGAAAAAGGTTCTATTACGGCTATTATGGCACTCAGGCTATTACGACACTATTTTAACGTATCCAATAATAATTTCAAAAGGAAAAGTTTAATTTAGTGAAATATTTCAATATTCACGTCGATTATATCAAATAGATATACTTTAATTAATAAATGCTTGAATAAACCCTCACAAAACAATGTCGACAAAAAAGCCTGTCGACAGTCGACATTATCGACTGTCGACAGGTTAAATTTTACATACTTGTATGTGTGACTAAACAGACCACATACTCTCCCTACGCCATACTAACCATACACAAACCATCTCTGTGTATGTGAATTATAACCGAACAGTTAGGTGCTATTTTATCTACGTATTTTGACTCCGACTCTCCATCTAGACATTATAAATTATAATAAAATAAAATATATTCGTTTCTCAAAATAAATCCAAATCTATTTAATACAAATTATAGATTTTAATCAAACTTCGAAATACAAACGCCTTTCATCAGCGATGTGCCTGTGTTTATAAACATTTTAAATAAATTATCGAATGAAATTGTTTTATTACTTATAATTAAAAAACTAAAACTTTTAATATTGTTAGTTAAGTTGACAAATGATTGTCGTTTGTGCTTGAAAAGACTAATATCAAATGTGTGGACTTTCATATCCTAAAAGAATAGGCAAAATATTATAATTACTTTTTAGTAATTAAAATCATCAATACCTTTTGTTGCACCACCTAGCCATGAATAACGATGAAAGTTATCGCAGAGAACAAAAAATGCGTTATTTAATGGTACTAAACCCTCAAGATGCAACCCTCTGGCTCGCACTTGACTGGTTTTTTATTTTAGAATTTTTTCAGTGTTTTTACCTTGTTACATTTCAGAGCAACCACCGGTCTCCCGGAGCATAAAGAAGTGGCGCCTTTGGGCCTGGTGATCGACGGGACGCCCTGCGGTGACAACTTGGTGTGCGTCAACCAGACTTGCACCTCGATATTCCCGTTCACCGACCACACCAAATGCCCGACTGACCACAATAACAACGAATGCTCTAGTCGAGGGGTGAGTGTTGTTTCATACCCACCTTATACCTACCATAGACAATTATATTAAAGGCAGAAGGCAGAAAGGTAAATTACCTTTTAAAGTCACATACTAAATGTCGTTTCAAATTTATTAGTCAATGACGTAAAAAGATATGGCCTACAAACCGTAGATATAGATCATTACATTACATATAGATCAGTTAGTACAGACGCTAGGCGCCTGCTCTCATATCTAAACACTGTCCAAAACGGTCGATGGGCGAACAAGGAGGTGCATCACAAGTCCACCATTCTCGCCCTGCACGTTAGTTGCAACAGATAGACAGAGTCCCCTCACCTTACGGTAGGGGCCCGCATGGGAGTTTTTTGTCTTTTCTGCACAATTCCAGATGCTATTCGAAAGCGCATAAAATACAGTGTTCAGATTCGAGCGCAAATATCTGTATATATCATACCATAGGACCAAATTCCATACATTTATAAACTAAGAAAGCTATCAAAAATACTAGAAGACTAGCAGCATAGAGTTGTGGTGCTAGTAGACGATTCGTCACAAAAGTTAGCAAATCATGTGTGACTGTTGTGATGCCGCATCCATGTAACAATATATCTATACTAAAACCCGTATTTTCTCGCGTGGCACTTCTCTTGTCTTGACGTTTAACGTAGAAGAAGGTCTCGTAATATAATTAAAGGAAGTTTGTAATTAAATCGTTTCTAACTCGCACATTGACCAGTTTGTTTTGTTTGGTTTGAGCCTAGACTATTCCGTGAGCCGTATTCCGTATTCAGTAGGACCTGGTGTGTGTCGACTTGGTTCGCCGAGTTCACCGTCATCTCAGTTTTACTTCAACCATTCTAAAGAAAAACTGTCTCTGGTCTGGCTAGAGGTGCATTGTATGATATTACGACAATTTAAGGAAGTCGGTATATATGGCAGCTAGAAGCTATTTCTATTTGGTTGTTTGTTATTCCATTATTTTTGCACACAAATCTTCACACATTTTCAAATCTAAAGAAAAATGGTATCAAATTTATGATGTAACTACGACAACTTTTGGACATAAAAATAAAAAACAAAATCAGTTCTAACTCCATGATTAATATTGGATATTTCCAGTTCTTTCGTAGAATCAATGAAACCGTTAACTTGTACAAAAACCAGGTAAAATCCGTTCGCGTTTTTAACTTTCCGTTAGAGCTTCGTGTTTAACCGTCTATTCACTGAAGTGTTTTAAAGCTACGAACAGTTTCGTAATTCTTTGTCGCTCGCTCGAAGCGAAATATTCCTTTGACAAGCATACACTTTATAACAGTTTAAGTGCGGCAGCCGCCGCCACTGTTATTCAATTTTTCGTTCGCTTCTAACTCTAGCCATGCCTAGTCTATGCATCTTTACTTTAACTGGAAACTGCTGACCTTTTAAAAGTTGTTCAATCGCTGCTCTGTACTAGTTTGATATTTGATTAAATTTTACTGTCGTTTGAGATACTATGGTATTGACAATTTTACAATCAATGACCAATTATCTAAAGATTTTGGCTTTAAACTTTAATTTATATTATGACTCATAAACAGCCCTTTAGATTTTCGTATTCTTGATTGGGATGGGGTCAGTTTATATTTTTGTCCAATATTAATGTTATAATATACAAAGATTATCACTTACATTAATTATTCATAAATTAATTTTAAAACCAAACCTAAACCGTATTGTTATGAATTTGAGAAATCTCTGTGCTAAATTTTAGCTTCTAAAGTCAGAGGATCAGGCTACAGATTAACATATCAGTCATCAATCAGTATACAGGTGAGTTTTAAAATGGTACTGTATGGCCAAGTCCTAAACTATGAAAAATTGCGAAAAGTGTTCAAAATAGTCATGAGCTCCATTTTTGAGAAAACAAAAACTGCATATTCCCGATTTTGAAAAATCGGTTACTTTAACCGTGAATCAAACCACTTGATTTTGTAAAAATATAACATCTGTATTATTCACCAAACGATAATGTTGCCTTGCAAAGCAATGTTATATGGAAATGAAAGATAATAGCTTTTTTACAATTTTTTTTAAATTTTCCCACATTTAATTACCACGTACAAAGCTTATGATATATGAAAACTTTTTTTTGGATATACGCGAATCATTTATCTTTTTTGTATAACTGGCCATTTATAAAATAAGAAAAAAAAATCGCTGTGAATTTAAAAAACGATCGCATTGTACATTATCTACATAATGATTTTACAATTTTTTGGTAATTCTAAACTACTTATAAAAAAATTATTGATTGCTTTATCGCATTATACATACATTTTTTTTTTAATTAAACAAGTGTGTGATGTTTTGTTTTTGATTATTTTATGCTGTATGTGTGCTAATTATTAACTTGTTTTTTTGAAAACTCCGAGAATGAATTTAACAAATATGAACGTTTTCATTTAATGGATGCTACTTTCTTAATAAGAAAAATTCTACTCGCGCCCTTCATTAGTTCCAAAACAAAATTTCCCCAACGCACTTTACTCACGCGAAAATTGCTTACAACTATAGTCAATATATATATTAAAATTAATTATTAAATATATATGTAAAATTAAAATGAAATACAATAAATTTTAGTATATAGGTACTTTGTATCAGTATTTGTTCTTCAAACATTACTCAGTTATTATTTGTAATTCTATCGTTGAAAGCCGGAACTTACTCTGAGAAATGTTTAATTAATTCTAGTGGGTATCGGGAAACGGTTGGGCGGGCGGAGGGCGAACCGAAAGTTTTAATTCAATAAAACATAATTGGTGTTCGCGCAGCTGCAGTTCGGACGTCGTTAATTTATAACTCGATACGTAGCGAGTTGGTAACAGTCCTAAATTACGCTGGTTCAGCAGGTAAACCTAATTATTTTCACGCGAATCCAGCCCGTTGCTTCGCGTTCCAAAGCGAGAAAATCGAACTGAGCTACTGATATGGGTGCAAATTTTGATTTTGCTTTCATGTTCATTGGTGTCTTTATCAATTTAAAATATTCTCGTTTTTAAACTTTGGGTTCGTCTTGGACGTTCGAGCTGTTATGACTAACATTTACACTTTTACATTTATAATGTTATATAGAGGAAAGATTTGTATTTTTCTATGTTTATAGTGAATAAACTCAAAAACTACTATACTGATTTCAAAAATTCTTTTATCATTACAATGCTAAATTATCCCTGAGTACAATATTTGTAAACGTACGAGTGTTTAAGTTTTGTGATTTCTTGAAATGAAAGTGTTGGCAAAACCGCTAAGTATCTTGTTTTGGAGTTATGGTTACCTAAACAACAGTTTCTAACTATGACTAGCAGCCTAATTTAATTATTGAAAAATCATCTCATATCCATAAACTATAATACAAAAACCATAATTCATAAAGAAAGTGGATAACTTTTATGAAAATAATATACTATACACGTAACAGTGATGGTATCTTTAACCAAAACCTAATAAAATAATTTTTTGTTAGGTTTTTTTTGCAAAATTTTTCCAAATTTTTTCAATTTACTTGAAACTTACTCTACAGATTTGGCGATGTTTGGCGATTTTGGTCTGCCATATTAGTACGCGTAGTAACTAGTATATAACAATACGTTGTTGATTGCAGGTGTGTTCCAATTTGAACAAGTGTGTGTGCAACCGCGGTTGGACCGGGCCTGATTGCTCTCAACCCGACGCCATACCACCCTACCCGACACCGCCCGCACAGGAAAACGCTACCAAAGCCGCTTATAACATGACCAAGAAGGAAACACCGTATGGTGAGTCGACACCAGTAGCGGATTGATTAGGTATAGCCACAGAGCTAGAATTGGCCTATTAGTTGATTTCTAAGCTCTGAATTATAGCTTATTATAGGTATATAAAAAGTGGACTTCTGAAACGACAATTTATCGACATCTTTTAAAATAACGACTGTTAAAACATGACCTGATTGTTTAGTGAAACGCAGATTTTATTTATGTTTTGAATAATTAAAAGAATTTATGAAATAAATAAGTACCTACATTTTGGAGGCGTTGCTTTGTAAAAGGTGTTACATAATTTGAAACAAATTACGATTAAAAGGAGGAAAAAATGTTTTTATTATAAGTGTCCTTGAAAATTGTCTTATAATGAATAGCTTATTTTGTACACTAGCTAAAAATGATGTCGTTTTGTACACTAACTAAAAATGAAGTTTTTTTGGACACTAGGTAAAAATGGTGTCATTTTCTATTTGTAACTCTAGAAATACTTTCCAATATTTCTGTTAAATATGTTAGCAAGCAAATCAATGTATGACAATTTGTATACCGAGTTAATTTCTGAAGTATGTAATTACAAATATTAGAATCAATAAAAATTAAAGGTACAGTCAAATATCGTTTTCAGATGTCCATTGCAGTTTTATACCATAATAGAGTTAGCAAAAATATTTTAATAATATATTGATACAATCTCTTGAGAAGATTCATATTAAACATTTATAAAGTTTTAATCATATTGTAGTTCATTAGTTACAACTGAAATACTAATTTATTACCAAATGTACGGTCATTTCTAACCCTTGACTGCTTTAAATTCAAATAACATTTAATTTCTTGTTATGTGTATATTTTTATTTTAAATGCAATAATCATATATTTTTATTTAATATATTTTTTAAAACAATAATTCAGCACTAACAAACAATAACATTTATTTATTTTTGTTTTATAATGACAACTGGTTTTGTATCATTTCTATCTTTTCTGTTGATTATTCTTAGGTTAAAACAGTAATGAAACGTAGTTTACTGGTAATTACTACAATTTTATTTTAGTAACACATATTGAAACTACTTAGACCAAATTTGTTTTTTTTTTATGTTTATTTTAATATATCCTATTTAACTGAATTTGTCGTACTCGAATAAAAATTTTTTGCTATATTTTTTTGTTTTCTTTATAATTCCAGTTTTTTTGTAACTAAGAAAACAGTTAAGGGTTAGGTGCGCATTTAATATTAATCACAGCAAAAAAAATCATGTCCATCCACGTTTTATGATTCCAGGTGTCTATAACGTATCTATAAATATTCCCCCACTTATGTTGAGCATCTATCGAACTGAGTTCGAGAGAATTCTTTAATCTCGAGCACGGCTTTGTATTCGCACGTGAACTTCGTACTCGTGATAGTAACGGCCTCTAGAGGTCCTCAAATGGAGATCTACGGGCTTTTGCCTACCCCTTATGGGAAAGAGGCGTGAACTTATAGAAGTAAAATCGGTGCAAGTGAAATGGCGAAGAGGCGTAATACAGAGCGGTGCTGGAGTCGTCGCGAAGCGGCAAACGGCGCGTGTGGCGTGCGCTGACCACGCGGGATCCTCTTTGCAGGTGAGGAACAGAGAAACAAGATGAGCACAATGAACATGGTCATCTTGTTGCTCGCGGTCGTGCTGTCCGTGTTCGTGGGGTTCGCCTGGATGGCGTACTGCTTCAGGTAACGGCCGGTGCCGGTATTTGGGTAATGTTGCGTGTGGTGTCGCACTGTGTCGTGTCGTGCTGCCTGTGGTCCGCGCGCGTCGCTCGCCGCCGCCGTCCCGCCGCGCCCCTTCCCCGCTCACTTATACCTTTTGGGCGCAGAGAACTACCACGGCTCGAACACGGTGTTCTGCGTCGCGGTGCTCATGTCTGTGGTAGGGGGGGTATTCATAGTATTTGCCCTGAGCGCTCTCTGCTACAGGTCAGTCGTAGTACACAAAAACTTCTCCCTGTGCCTAAGGTTAGTGAGCAGAAAACAGACCAAAGGTAGTCTTTAAGGAGAAATTTAAATCGTCACCTTCGTATACTTGTATGTTTACTTAGCCGTTTAGAGTTGGTGTTTCATTCGTTTTACGTCGATTGGTTTGTTTTGTTTGTTGGAGATTATTTGTCGTTTGAGCTGTGGTCGTAGAGCTGGCGGCGCGGGGCTTCCTGCTCTTGCGCCGCTCCTGCATTTGATCTGTGGTTCCGCTCGCGAGGCGCGCCGGCCCTTCGAAGAGACGGGGCCCGCGCGCCTCGCAAACGCTGCATGTGGAAACTCGACAAGGCCTCCTCGTTGTACTCGAGCGACACCTTCTCGAATCAAACCCTTAAGATTCTGGGCTCTTGGATGTATGCATTGGCTTATGTAAACCGTGATTCGTTTTCGTTTCCTTTCTTGGTGCGAGCCGCTCGTTCTATATCTTTGCGTGCACGACCGGGCTCTCGGTGTCGATACGGCCACTCGGTATGTGTACGTATCTTCGGACAAGGTACGTGCCATGATCCGTGACCGAAGCCCGCCAGTCGTGCTCCAAGAAGATATAGACCGTTCGACACTTCGCTCACATTCACCACTAAAATCTGTCAACTTTTGCACGAAAAAAAGCGAATGTGCAATGCACGGAACTCTTCCTTAAAGCAGCTATATAGTTAGCGATGCCTAATGTTAAAAATTAAGATTTTTCGAGCCTTTTCCAATAATAATAATTGTTTTGAATTCTAATATCTATAATTATTATTATCTCACCGAGTGAAAATGAAAATAGCGTTCAATTGGCTAATACACAACAAGGTAAGGAAAATTTTCTTGGAAAAGGCTTTAAAACATAAATTACTAAGTTAAGTCCTTCGTTCAACTTGATAATTCATTTGCTACATCTATACAAATGAGGAATGAAACGAAAAAATCATTTTGAATATTAAAAAATTTTGTTCGAAAATTTCGTAACTAGATCCAAAAGCGCCAGTCTTAAATATTTGAACTATTTGAAAGTAAACACTCCTTTCTGAAACGTAGAACAACCGAGTTGTTGCTCAAGAAAATGTCACAAATTCGACATTCACAGTCTGTTTTCTGTCTTATTGCTTTTAATGTGTTACTTTGCTCTCGGTTGATCGTTGTTTCGATTCACAACTATTCCTTAAAGTATATCAGTTGTATCAGAGTTATCGAAATGTTTAAAAGCTTTCGAAATCGATCCCCATAATACTACACTTTCACGGAGAATATAATATACACATGAAACTAATTTAATAATATTTAAACATTATGAACCACAATCTACTTTCTAGTGTTTTCTTCGTGAATGTGTCGATTATTAAAACTGATCCCATCCTTTTCCGCCTCGCCTAATAAAACTTACTGTTAAAAACGTAATCGATTCATTCGAGTGTGCAATCCACATGCCACGCCTGCCAGGAAAAAGAGTAGTACGCTGCCGAAATACGATCCTCCGTACGTGAAGAAGCCGATCGCGAAAAGCTTCGCAGCCGGATCGACTACTTCCAATAACTCGCAGGAGGACATCTCGCTGGATGGCGGGAAAATGCATTCCTTCAATAACACATTCAGGTCAGTGAAGTGTTATTTCCTTGTAGTCATAAGGGACACGTAGAGGCGAGTGTAAGAAGGAAGTTAATTTTTTAGATGAAACTTTCAGGAACTGTATTCATATTGACAACCATAGAGTGCATAGAGTATTAGAGTATGTTAGAGTTTGTTTGTAGCCGAATACACTGTAAAATATTTGTATACTTATGTATAATATATTGTAAAAAATATTTAAGTATATCAGTTTTCTCGGAAACCATAACACAATCAAAGTACCCGCGTACTTTGGGACTAGATGACGCTGTCCCAAATATTATATTATTATCGTAAAACCTGACAAACATTTTAAGGACAAAATCATGACCGACCCGTCAACGAATCTATCTAATTATCAAGAAAATACTTACTTATGCCATTGACTATTATCGCATTAAGACATATCCTGAAAGTTTTATCCGTTTATAAATGAGTCACTTTTTTACCGTCTGCCACAGACCATTAGAGTAGGTTAGAGTTCACATGTAAGGGGATACACCATCCCCTTTGTGTAAGCAGTGTAACTCATACTTAAGACAGATTTAATAACCTAAACTCTAAAATGCGACCACAAATAATAGCGAAGATGTACGTGAAAGGGATTAACGATTTAACCTCTTTGTAAAATTTAATTAATCTGAGACAAAACTATTTATGTATGAGTAATATTTTTACTTATATTCGTTGTGAGAGTAATTATTTTTGGGACACATGTCTCTGAACGAATACCGTCACATGGCACCTCTAACCTACTTGATTATCTGTGGTCGTCGCCACTCAGACAAAATTTAAATTACCATATTCTCCTTGCAATTTTGTGTTCGATGTTGATGGTGAAAATTTTTATCGATTCGCGTGGTTTGTTTGCTCCCGAGTTTTAATTATTTTTTCTTTTCTCTCAATTTATCTATTTGACGTTTTAAAGAAACGCGTTAATAAGATCGTTTGTATGCCCTCATCTCTACGTTTTACATTTTTATCGAGGTGTTATCATTTCGCGCGTTATACGAATACATTACTGATTTTTTTTTCTTTCTGTCTCTCGTCCCCTGTACTAAGCAGAAGTCTTTTAAGGTACGTCTCCAAGCTTGGCGTATGTAGAGTTTGACGCCGCACCGCTCTCGCAACCTATCTGTCGCTCACATGTTAGCGCTTTTGAATTCACGCTTTGAGTCAACGGTGACTGCGAACCAAATATGCGGAGATGATGTGCGCAAATTTCGCAAAAACGACACATTTTGGGCTAGAGTTTATACGTAAACATTTCTTAGTCATGATTTTTTAAAGTAAGATAGTTTATTACTGCAATTTTTATTGAAAAATATTAGATGAAAGTAGGTAACCGTGAAACGACTTTGCATTTACGTTACAACTTCATGGCCGACCAGAAGAGCCGTCATTCAACCTACTGTCAATTAATAATTATGCAAACAACAATCTGCTGTTGGTTTACGTTAAATAAAATTTTAAAAAACAAACAATCTCTACTACACAAGCGTATAATAAAAACTCTAGACTTTCTGTCATTGACCAACCAATGAAGCACTGCAATGGCGGCCATTTAAGTATATGTATGTAAATGTAACTCCGCAGTGTACTGGCAGTCGGTGGACATACTATTGTAGGTATGAGTGTCTTCGAGTTGACTCGTGCGTACATAGCCAGCTGACTTGCTAGGGAGGCATCAATAATTTGTTCGGGACGCTACGTCCGTATATTTTTAGGTTCATGTCCTACTAATGTAAAATGCAAAAGTGTGTTTGTTGGTTTGTTCTTCTATCACGCAACACCAGAGGGGTCGACGTGATTTTTTATATACATATTAACATAGGCTACTTTTTATTCCGGAAAAAGTACGGTTCTTGTGGGATAACTATTGTTCATGGTAAAAAAGACTAAACGGATTTGGATGAAATTTAGTACAATAGTGTCTCAAGATTCGGAATAACACAAATTTCATCAGGACAAAATAGGCGGTTACAGCGGGATAGCAATTCTTCGTGCTAACGCGGCTAAACGGATTTCGATAAAATTTGTTTTAAAGGTGTCATAGAATTACATAGAATTTTTTAAAAAGCTAGTTAGAAAATAAATGGAAACTCGTTTCACAGTAGGTTAATTTTATCTAAAATTATTCAGTAAAATCTCCATAAACATTCTTTTAAAAAATGATGACAAAAAAACATTGAAAATTCTGTAGTATTCTAAGACAAAAGCTTAATTTTTTTTTTCATGCGCTGAGTTCGCGGTAAGACAGCGTGTAGTAGGAAAAAAAATATTTGTATCCTATTTCCTTTTGTTTTATTTCAATATATTTTTTAATGACCGCCTTTTACTACAAATATACTTATCTCCGCATATTTCTCCACAAAAAACTAAAGCTATTTAGTCACAATGCTTTTCCATCACCGCAAGAAATTAAAAAAGCCGCAAAGTTGCGATTCTGGTTTATTGAACATGTAATAGTCTTTTTTGCTATTAGCTAAAAGAGCACTTTACAGTAAATTGTTGCGTAATAGGACCGCCATTTTTTTATAGAAACACTACATTCGTAGAATATAACGGACTCTTAGCTAATGTATCTCATGCTAAATATTCATGCCCAACAGAATGTATTTATTTAAAATTTTTTTTTAATTCAGTCCCTATGAAGCAACGAATAATGTAACCCGCGAAATGCACAAACGAAACGTAAACTTTCAGCATATATCCGTTCGTTCGTGGTTATTAGACTACGTCAAATTACGTTTTATTTTTTTTGTTTTTAATATTATACAATTTTTGTATTATTCATGGATACTATGCATGAATATATTAACTAGCTGCGACGAATAATATGGCAGGTAGTATTGTAGTATTTTATGTATATACTATACTGTCACTTGGTTATTGAAAATATTCGTTTTTTCAAAATAAAAATGTGAAATTTACAACTTTGCATAACTAATACACCGGATGTTAGGCTGGACGTAATCCAAACTTATAGAGGCTGTAAAGCTTACCGAACTCAACAAAAAGTTTCAGGTGAGTAGGTAACACAAACTGACGGTTATCGAGAATAACATGTTTAAATTTTTTAGCTTTTTGTTTAGTTCGGTAAACTCTACACGCTCTATAAATTTGGACTACGTTCAGCTGAAAACTCAGTATATAAAAAAAAATCAAAGTATATGATTTAGTACCAGTAGTACGACCTACTGATTGTAACGAACGTTTTCAGTCGTGGTGACTCACAGCGCGTGATTTTCAGACACGGCAACCACATGACCGGCTCCGGGAACAGCAGCCGCTACCAGTGAGTACAAATCCTATTTAACTACAGCGCATCGCCTTTTGGGGTTGCTAGATAGGAAGAAGTCTTTGATAGTCCAACTAATACGTTAACAAAATTAACAATAATATCACTCGACTAATAATAATGAGACTTACCTGTGAAATGCGTTGTGAAATAGTTTTGGCGTCTTTGTTTAGTGCACTAAGCTGAGACAACGTTCTGTGGGATTCTCTAAAAAAAGACAATTAATTGTCGTTTTTGGCGTAATTAGCTTTATTGGTATAATAGCATATATTTTGTAGCGTATTCCATAATAGTTAACATTGTTACTAACATTGTAGCATTGACACTACAATTTTAGTAAAACATATATGTGATCGTGTAATCGTAACTATCTTGCTAATACTTAAGAATTAAGTAAGTAAGAACTTAAAACTAGCTATTGCCTTACACTTTCATACAATATAGATAAGAAGCCTTTTAGTATGTTAATGGTATCTTATGGTTAGAGTGGGAGATGGTGACAGATAACGTTTTCCCGTTTGATGCCGCATGCCTTTTTAGGAGTTGATAATTAACCCTAAGATATAAAAGGTTATTCTTCATAAAAAGAAAAGCAATTTTCCTTATGCCTAGAAACCGTACGGCGGCCAAGAATTTTTCTATCTTACATGTCTTAGAGTTAAGAGGGGTGTGTAGTAGCAAATTTCTATACGAATGGTGTTAATGGTTGCACCCCATCAAACCTTAACCGATTAGCGCAAAAAAGTATTCGGATCAACATTAACTAGGTTTATACGTTTTTAATTTTTTAAGTATTTTTATACATCATAAGAAAAATACTCAAATGTCCCACGCGTTTGAGTATTTTTTCGAAATTGTCATGAAAGTAATTGCATTTTCACAACATCCTATCGAAATTTATCAACAAATTCATAATTCATCACGCCGTTTCTATGGAAATTTGCCACTACACACTCCTCTTAATTATCAACCCTTAAAAAGGCATGCGGTATAAAATAAGAGGACGTCATCTGTCACCATCTCCTAGTCTATGTGTTCTTCTTCGTAAGGTCAAAATAATAGTTTATTAAAAATTCGGAACATAATATTGATGAAACCTAAATATAAAAAACATAAAAGTTCATTTTCTTACATTATGTTCCTAATATATCATTTAACTAGCTTCCACCCGCGGCTCCGCTCGTTTGGACTACATAGTTGTATCGGGACTCTTTTTCTCGGGTTAAAAGCAGCTTATAGAATTCTTAAACTTATAAACTATTTGCAAAAAATTATAGCGGTCCCAGTACAACTGGCTCAGCTCCCACCGTTGTGCCTATGGGGAAAATGCAGATACTTATGGTCTTCATGGGCTCTCTTGCATAAAAAATACTGGTCACTTTTCCAGGCATTATCGTCTCAACCACATTGTAAAGGACGCACTGTCTTCTATACAGAGACCCGTTACCATGACTCCATACAAAAGTGGTAGAGTTCTTGTTTGCTATGTAACTTGCGTATTCATGCAAGTTACATTCACGAATACTTTGTGCCAAAGTTATATAAAAAATACATCAAAATAAAACTGGAGCAGCTGCTGAGACAACAGCTCGTAGGAAAATAGCCAAGCACGTAGAACTTTTTTAATCGTTACCATTTCATTCTTTTCGCTGTCGAGACGATGGCTCCCTGGTCCAAGGATACGAAATTACTTACTCACGATTTAGGTGTCGCGCTGCGTCTGTTGACAGGGGATCCTTTGAGCAAGGAATACCTTGTTCAGAGGATCAGTGTCGCAATACAGCGTGGCAACGCGGCAAATATCTTTGGCACTCGGAACCCGTCGTCGTCTCTTTGAAATTTTCTCGTTTATATTTATTTAGATAGTATATTTAGTTTGTATGTATTTTTAGTTTTTTAATTAGATTTTAATTTAGAGTATATTATTTAATAAATAAACATATACTCAGAAAACAAGTTCATTCAAATGTCACTTTATTTGTGTTGATTTATGCTTTTATTGAAACATCAATATTTTTTTAAATTGAACTATAAGAAGTTCTTTTCCCCTTCATATAGTTTTGTTTTAATTATTTTTTTTTCATCAAATTCACTATCGAAATCATTAACTGATGATATTGACAAAAAGTTCGATGTATCCATAATATTCGTGTTAGAAATTGTGGAACATCTTTTACGCAAATGTAAGTAACATGACAGGTGAAACGCTACACAGAGAAGAAATGAAGCTAAAACTGTACATCGTCACCCCCTCCGTGTGTGATAGAGTAAAAATATACATTCTAGGATGTAAAACATTATATTTAAATTAACCGCGTCGCCTGTCGCCGGCTTTGCGGTCGAGCCATCGACGTCGCGCTATGCATAAACTTAGCGCAGCGTGGCGAGCGGCAAATGCTATATAAATGTATGAAGCATGTCCTGCGCCACTACGCTCGGCGGCATGGCACATCCATAGTTGTCGCGGCGCTCGCCACGCCGCGCCATCGCCGCGGCGCCTCGACTCGTCCTGTCGAAAGTCACGGGCCAGCTTTTAGGCCGTCGTCGTCCAAGGAGGTATTTTCACATGTGTAAGTTTGCTGTTGGAGACTAGAATATAATTACGCGCACGTGTTTGGTGAATATCGAAGTCTGCCTTGCAACTTATGGGGGCAATGCGAATAATTACAAAATTACAAATAAAATACCTACATATCCGTTAAAAAAATGTTTCTTAGCATTATTAGCACCATTAACTTAAACAGCTTAGACTTAATTCCAGGCAATTTACAAGCAGCATCTGCACAATTAAATAGTTTTTAGTAGGTTAGTTTTGAACAAAAAATTATCTATCGAATTATTTGACGAGATTGCATTGAATTGATTTGAATTGAAATATTTATTTCAGACATAGTCCATACATTACATTTCATGACAATACATTATTTAGACAGCATTAAGAAGATAGGGCAGATCTAGTACAACCATAAAAATAATTTGCATGAAATTCATTTAGGTTCTCCAAAATAGATTATGATTATTTTAATGCATGTTCGGTAGATCGCAAGTGATTTTTAATTTTACTGAAAGTGTAAAATAGTAATTGACACCTATTATAAGTTTGGAAAGTTATTCGTGATTATCTAGATCAATTCGTAATTATAAAAAATAAAAAGAACAGATTTTTGATGTTCCGTCAACATCGCGTTGTTGAACAACGCGTCATGCATAGGAGAAAATATTTATTAAATGCATTGGCAGTTCAATTTAAATCATCTCTCGTTCTAAAATTACAAATTATCAAATTTGTGTCTATTTCTCCAACCCCTTCTGTTAGGGGTATGTACATTAGACTTAGACCTTATAGTACAATATTATTATAAAATATAGAAATAATTGGTGCCTGAATTAAATCCTCATTTTATGCTATTCTTCCTATATTCCATCATTTTCGTGTTCAAACGTTCTTAACATATCCAACCATACACCCAATGCCTTCATTCGGTATTCACAACGTTCCCCTATTTCCCTGAGTTGACTTCAACATAAGTAGATGACCTAGGAGGACAGTGGGCCGTTCCTGAGGTGTCCAAAAGCTACTTGGCGCTGCCCTATCTCTAACCACAGGTGGCGTAGGGTGGCGGTGGGGTATCTTTACATCCGCATAAAGCTTTCGTCATTTGACAAGAACTTCTAAAGGGAACAATTTTACTTTCGTCAGCGCAATGAATGAGGTACATAAGTCAAAACATGGCCTGAGTTTTCTGAGGAAAGGTAACAACCCCATTTGAAATGAAGCAAAACTTTTTAAAAGAGCTTGCTATAGCATAATAGTTTTTAAAGTCTCCGACTAAATAATTTGTTTCATCATCGCTAATTATTCATTCACTTTATCCATCAATCATTTATTTCAATGGTAGAATGTATTTTCTACTGGTACTTTTTCAGGGATCACAAAATTCAGCAGATGAAGCGTGTGCACTCTGGTAGCGAAGATGAACCCACACATTCTGGTAAGTACCCAAAAAATCCACTTTTCATAAAACTTAACATTTTATGTAATGTTAACAGAAACTGTTAAAATGTATGTCTTTGTGATAAATGTTCAAGTTGAGCTTCCCAACAGGATTTTTGCAAATAGCCTATTCATACGTATATAAATCATATGTATAAAGTACCTATCATACAATAGATTTTTCTACTCAAAAAAAAACTCTCCTAATGGTCGTACAGGTTTATAGCCATATTTAAAATACACAAGTAAATCTTTCTTAGTTTTTGAGGAAAAACTAATGGTGGCGAAATATCAACGTCGTATCAATGTTACATGAAAAAATTTAGTACTACACTATCAGCTAAATTACTGTTATCTAATGTTTCAGGCGAAGAGGACACAGTAGCGTTCATAGACGTTGCACCAAACTCGATGCCCAAGCTACCAGAAAAAGGTATCCTGAAGAAATATGCGGTAGAAGGTAAAGACAAGTGGATAGAGGATTCACAGTCTGAACACTTGGAAGCAAGCTCACAGTCCGACGGCCAAGAGCCTGCTGGCGCTGTCGCTGACATGGAATATAAATTTAAGGTACTCTATCGGACATTACATTTAATTAGACATAAACCGATTGCGCCTCCCTCACACTTCTCAATCCAAATCCATTAATATACCATTTAATCTAAACACACACACATTTGTGTTTGGTTTTAATTTAAAATTGTTGCTGAATATTCTATTGGGCTTGCATTGGTTATCATGTTATGATGTGACGTTACCATTAATCTGAGTCATGTATTTGAAGAACCAGGGATCCAAATATGTAAACTTATAGTTTGTATACATTATTGTTACATTCTTCCTTGCTAAAAAAATATTATTATTATTAATTCAGTTCTGTTGTTCTATTACCTATTCTATTACTATATTAAGTACCTCCTCCATGTTTGAAGTTCACCAAATTTTAGTAATGAGCTTAATCTTCATGTTCCAATGATGATTGAAATCAAAGTTCTTAATTAAAAACAATATTTGTCAAAACAAATATGGTGCAGAAATAAAGTATGCTGTCGGTACGGGAGCCATAGATGACTGAACATGGAACGTCTTCGTGCATCATTAGTCTAATGCTAATGACCTTTTCTCTCACCAAAGCATCATCTGATGGCATCTCACTTTGTAAATGAAGCACTCACATCAATACAATGACTTATTAGGTTACTACTAAGTAACTATTACATCAAATTTAATAAAAATATCCATTTTTACAGGATCTCAATGGCTATCATGAAGGCATAATAGTGGCACTTAAAACGGCAGCTGCACAACGCGCCAGTGCTGGCTCGGCGGCCGGTTCCGGGGATTTGCGTGCTTTACAGGAATTCGAATACAAAAGAGAAAGAGCTCCCAGTGCTGAAAAACTACATGAGGCTGAGATGAGACGTGCGCGGGCAGGAGAAGAAGAAGAAGATGAAGCGCCTCAGTGTGGACCAATCAGGATCAGAAACTTGGAAGACCTAATCAGACAACTCGAACATCACTCCAGTCGCCACATGAGCCCCTCCGGTTCTGAAGATATTAGAATGTCGGAGACGGAAGCTGATAGACATTATAGGCTCGACGGGCAGGAAGTGCCTCCGTAAGTCTTTAAATTTTGCTAACTTTTGCTCGCTGCTCCACCTGCATTACCGTAGCTTCGAGCATAGGTATGTTCATACCTATATAATATAAAATACGGCGTGTTCGGCTGAACGTAGTCCAAACTTATAGAGCGTGTAGCGCTTGCCGAACACAAAAAATAGTTTCTATTGAACAGATGGCGCAAACTAACGCTTACCGAAAAAAAAACATGTTTATAGTTTCATTTTTAATGACAAACAATATTATTTAATCCTGTTCACCAATAAACTTAATAAAACACCACAAGATAGTCTCACGAATTGTAAAATTAGAGAAACACTACTCATGAAAGAACTGATAAGATTAATTATAGCCGACTATTTTTTGAATTGAATTATTAGTGGGATTTTTCAGTTTCAAATCTTTACTGCTTTATTTTTTGTTATTAAGTTATTGTCAATTTGGCGATTAGCGGTAAACCAACTGTCTCGGAATAGTATTAGGTATCTTGAAAGCAGGGTGGCCAAGCATTTGGGTTGTCCGTGTTGTGATTTTTTCTCAGTATCTGTTAGTTTGCACCATCTGCTTACTTTAAACTTTTTATTTAGTTTGTTAAGCTGTAAGCGTTCTTTAAGTTTGACTTACGTGCAACCAAACACGGCGTCAAGTCTTTTGTGATAATATTTTAATAGGTACATGAAAAAAATATTGTGTGCGTAAAATTGTGAAATTAATTATGTCATAGTGTTTGACGAATACTCATGAAGAAAGTCGTGCGTATAAATATAAACGCACGCGTAAATCATTTTTGGTTGCCAATTTTTCTAAGTGTGGAGAGTTTGATAAAGTTTGTCCATTAAAAAATGTGACACTAAACAGTAAATTGCAGTTTGCAGATTGGGCAACGAAAGGCATAAGAATCAGTAGGAACAGACTTTATGATTTATACAGCTTTAGAGAGATTTAAAAAAATGTGATGAATTCAACAATTTTGTGAGGAATTAATCAAAAATATTTAAAAATGTTTGCGTTAAAGCTAAATCACTGCACCTGAAATGCAAAATGGCCAACTCATATAATAAAATAAAAGCTGCGTGGCAAGTTATAAACAAAGAAACGGGAAAGACTAAACTTACTAAAATTTAATAACAAATTAATAAGAAATAAAACTTAAATAGTTTCAACTTTTGAGACTTTTTCACTAATATACCTATAGAAATGACTAAGTGCCTCGACTTTGTCGGTCTAGTTACGTAAGTACGTACGATGTTATGCCTCTTTCGTTTTATTCAACCTTATGCTGACAATTTGCTTAATAAAAACGAGCCATGTGACATGTACATGATTTGCTTTGTCTTGTATTCCGATATTGATTGACCGATGACTGGCCAATTATCCGAGTGGTTAGAGCCTCTGACCGCGGAGGCAAGGGTCGCAAGTTTGATTGCCGCCCGGGATAAATATTCGTGTTCATGAATATATATATTTGTTCCGTGTCTGGGTGTAAAAAGTATTTATATATATTTATATTTAAAAAAAATATTTAAGTATGTGTACTAGTTGTCTATTACCCCATAATGTAAGTATAATAATTGCTTTTTTAGGGACTAGATTGCGCTGTGTGGGATCGTATTAATTTACCTAATAGTTATATGCAAATTTTCGGTTATCACACTGATCACTCTTCCTTACAATATAGGCGGTGGGTATATATACTGGCTTCCCGCCAGTACCAGCTTACCAAGTAACTCTCTGACTCCTAAGGGAGTCAAATCCGTCTCAAATCCGGTCAATCCAAATCACATCGGTGATGATGAGGCATGAATCTCTATTTGCTGTTTCACATTATGTCCCAGGTATTGATGTATTATTATTGAGGTTGTGATGACACACTTTCCAGGCGATGTCGCGGACGCATCAGTGGCGGTGAGGAAGACCCCCGTTTTGGGTACCCCCGCTACAGAGGCAGCGCGCGACACCATGTGCCCATTGCCCCGCATGGACCATATCCGGGGCACGCTCACGCCCATTCTGTCCATTCTCCTCACACGCGTGTTCCTCCAGACGACGACGCGCTATACGAAACCGCAGATGCCGAACGACTGAGAGATGCGCCTGATAGCGAGAGGTAGGATATCATAGTTAATTATGCATACAGCTACGTCAATACATAAAAGGTTTACGCACTATGCAGTAAAGCTGCTACCTACTGTTCTTTATTGTATAAATACCTTTCAAAATGAAAGTTAAACGTAACCGTTAATTATAATACAAAATTTATTTGACCAGAAGTAAAAAAGTACACTTTTGTTGTGTTCATTTTACTATCTTAATAAGTTGACTGCTTCACAAACTTCTTAAATTATAAACTATGTTCTTCTATGTTCCGTTATAGTTTTGGTTTTCGAAAGAACGCGCTCGAAGATAACTGAATCGAAAATAATGAACTTTAGAAACCAAAATTATGACCATATTCACTTTTTTGAAACCACCAACACATAATAAATAGGCGAGAGTAATTCAATTCAAACTGCATCAAACGACAGACTTTTAACCTCCTATGGTTGACGGTATTGGTAACACATATTACATTTCTGTATTCCTGCTTCACAAAAACTTTAACGATACTAAATCAGACGTTCCTCCGTGCGCGCAATATGCTTTAAAAGAGGTATAAAGTTTGCTTTTCACGTATAATATATAGAATATCAAATCAAATGGTTTGATTTCCTGTTAAAGTAACAGATTTTTCAAAAACGTACATATGTAGTTTTGTTTTTTGAACACTGAACACTTTTCGCTATTTTTCGTAGTTTAGGATTTGGCTATACAGTCCCATCTCAAAAATCTATCCTGTATATAGATTCTACCTTTCTGCACTCCTACTCTACATAAACTTTAACAATGGCAAATCTGTTACTCCTCCGTGCGCGTAGTATGCTTAAAAGAGGATTGAAAGCTTTCTGAAAACTTAATCTAAAACGCTGCCTAATCCCTTTGAGATATTAAATCTAAAGAAAAGTATGTAATGGCAAACCTATTCTATCTTTAAAGGATTGCTTACTACACCTATTTTAATATTTAAAAAAATTGTCACATATAATGTGGTAATTGGAAAACTATTTTTTTTTATTTATTTAATAATACATATTAATAAATTAAATTAATTTAATTTAAACAGATACAATGTTAATCCTAATGAAATCAAATAGGTTAGTTAGTCCGAATTATTTGCAGATTATAATTGCCCTGTACGTACACCATACCATTTTAATTAATATCATAGGAGTGATCGGAAAATTTTGCAGAATTGGTAATAAAATAAATTTAAAATACTCTACCTAGAATGGACTAATGTTACATTTAAATCTAATTAAATCTTATTAAATCTAATACGACACTATTCAACAGAAATAAAATAATATTTTTTGGAGGCATAATTCGTAAATAGAGATATAAAAATAAAACGTGAAACATTAATTTTACTTCACAACTACATGCAGCGATCGACGGCCTTACAAACAAGTGCAATGTATAAACCATCGTACCGAATAGTATCTAGTAGTGACTTCATCAGCTATCAATTTTTAACAATCGCTTATGCCTTGAAAATCGATAGGTACCTACAGAAATTGTATTACAAAAATACTCCAAGATTTTCGGTTAATGCCCATTGGTTTTGGTTACTTTACTTAGTACCTACTGAAAAAAAGAAGTATTTGTGAATTGAGAAGCTCTTAATAATATCGAAGAAATAAAATTTTAATTTTGTACATAATTGAGAAGTTTAAACGAGTTTCGCTCATTACAGTAGTCAAGGTGAGGGTTTTTTATGTAATTTATGAACACTGCATATTGAAACATATTGGCCGGAGTTATTTTAGTTCTTTAAATGACTAAGTCGGCCTCTTCGCTATTCCTTTTATGCTTACTGAATAAAAGCATTTTAGTGTCTGGTATTTATTTATTTCTATATAAACATACACAATCGATTCATAAATTGTGTTACTGCATAGTGCACGGACCCGCACTTTTTTAATTCTTTGAATTTTTGCCATTAGCGATAATTTGATTTGAAAATCGCATTTAATAATAGCTATCCATGGCAAATGTCAGAGGCTTTAAATGCATGCAGAGTGCATTGACAGCAATGCACTAGTAGTATGCAAACTAGTGGCGGCCGGCACCGCGCCGCCCTCGACTCTCCGTTCCTCTTCTCTATCATTTTCTAGTGATGAATTTATTCAAGCTCAACAACAGTTAGCCCGGTGGGCGAGTGAAGACGCGGTGCCGGCGGCGGCGGTCGAGAGAGACTACTTCCCTTCGCCCCCCGGCAGCTCGAGCAGCGACGCGGCCACCATAGCGGCGCGGCCACCAGCGCCAGACTCCGACGACACGGCGGCGTCCTCGTCCACTGCGACCGCGACCGGCGAGGGCGCGCGCTTCCCCGAGTACAAGCACTGACCTGCCGCTGCCGCGCCACGCCGCTCTGATCGCCCTCGCGCCAAATAGCTGACCGATCGTATTCCATGTATCATACTCTGTTTGCACTGTTAGGGTAATTACATAACGAGATAGTTTTACTGTTAGAGGAACACAATAAATGTTGTGGCGCGCGGCCATCGCCGACGCGCCGCGAGAGCAGCGGCGACGCCCGCGCGCGACCTACGTAGTTATCGTTAGCGAATCGAAGAGGTGTACATATTAATGAACTATTATGAGTACTAATGCACATAAACGATACGACTGAGCTATAAGTATTAAACGGCTAGCGTTAGGCGTTAGGCGTTAGGCGTCAAGCGTCCGCGTCGAGCGGGGCGCGGCTTTCCCGAGGGCGAGACCGCCGCTCGACGAGTCTCATTAATTATATTACTCCAGTTAAATCGATACGCTTTATAACTCTTATCTGTTGAGGCGCTCGCTCCGAGGAAGCCCCGAGGCGCGCAGGCGGGGTCGTCCTCCGCACCCCGCCCTCGTAGATAGGTGATTAAAAAATTTACATAATACGACGGTCATAAGGAAGCTTTAAACGTTCCTCGAGCGCTCTGTCGATTCAGCACCGTGATCGACTCGCATCGTTCGTCGGTCGGCTCCGACCCTCGAAGAGCTCGACATCGAACTATTGTTTAAATGTTTCATGTTTTGTAAAGTCGGTTTAAGAGGTAATATGTGTTAATTGTGATAAATCGGCGTACCTGCCACTCCGGACGCCCAGCCGCCCCGCCCTACAGCGCCCCGCCCTTCGGCGCTCCGCTCGTCCGGCACTTTCCGCCCACGAGACGGGTCGATCCGTACTCGATATTATCACAGTCATCACGCTCAACAATAAACCTTAGGAGATACCATATTAGCAAAGTAATAGGGCGGCACGTGGTGCGGCGGTCGCCGGTCGTGCGAACCGTTCTAAATATTTGTAAGGTAGTGTCGGCGGGGTGGGTATTGGGCAGGGCAAAGGCCGTACTGCGTGACCGGCAACGAACGCGTCCGCCGCCGCCCGACCGGCACCGATCACTTCAGATAAGTGGCCTGTAACTCGCACGCATATTCTAAAAGGAAACTAAATGTGAATAAGAGGTTATCTCAATTTTATCAGTATATCTGTAATTATTATTATTGTACGACTTCAGACGAATTTATGCCGTTGAACCGCGAACATGAGAGGATGTATAAATATTTGTTATAGTTTGTCGTTCGTTTTATTGTGGCAGTCTAGGGTTGGATTCGCGGTCCCGCTATAGGCTAGGTGGCGCGAGTCTCCGACGCCCGCACCCATTCGTTGTAACTTAAGTCTAAATAAGTACTAACTCGTACAGGGTAGATGTGATTGCAATACTCTGTAACTTGGTGCGCAGCCCGGGCTTGCGGCTCATTATTTATGAAAATGGAGACACATGGAATTTTTTTAAAGTCTTTTTTTTAGATAAACAATATTTTTATGTAACTACATGTTTATTTTATATATCAATGGATTTTTAAGGTACACTTATTTATGTGTCGATTAGATTGTTATACCTAGATGTTATTTAGGAATTATAATTTCCTGTTGTATATTAATATTTAAGCTCGTAAGCCCGCGCGCTGTAGCATTGCGTCGTTTCGCTTAACTTCACGCATTGCGCGCGCAGTTTGGAATACTTATTATTTTAAAAGTAGTTTTAAAATATTTTCCTTGTTAATAATATAAAGCGTGTCGCAGAACGTGAAGTAGTAATCATATGAGGTGCGCATCGTCGGCCTAACAACAGTCAATTGCGAACGGCGCCTTGGCACCGGCATTGCTCACGGTAGTGACTTATGTGCGAACGAAAGCTACTGTACTTTGCCTCCATTACAACTACAAAATATACATGTTATCGTGTTGATCTCGAAATTCACATATACGATATCCTTTTTCTGGTATCCTGGTACCCTGTAATAAAGTAGATTCAATAGTTCTAAGTTGGATAAAATTTAGTGATATAATTGAATCGGGATACTATTTGCTGATGATGTAAAAATCTTTAGAAAAATAGCTAGCAAGCAATGCAGATGTTATTCTCACAAGATGATGTTGCGGTGACGTCATTTTCACGATCAACAACTTGTGGAAGCTACATTACTAAAAACTTAGGTGTCATTATTGATAGGATGAGCTACTCTAGCCATATGGACAAAATAGCAACACAAGCATAGTTACCAGGGTCCTTGGTTTCCTCATCAGATATTGTAGCGAATTTAATATGTGAAGCACGATTTCGCGGCTGTACAAGATACTTAGAAAGATATTGGAATAGCGCTCAGTAATTTGAGCACCAACACTAATATTATAAATTGAGTTGAAAAAATCTGTATAAATTCTGTAAGCATATTTCAAAAGGCATTTGATTTGTGCACAAAAGGAATTTGCGTCTTACTTTTCTCTTTAAAATTATTAATAACTAAATCGCCTCCCCGAAAATATTAGAGCCATTTGGCCTAATTTGCAACAAACCGCACCTATAAAAGAGTTAACACAGTTAAATCAGCTATAAGTTATATGTACTACGGACCAAAGAATATGCACGGATTGTACATAGAGACACCGCGTCGTGACTACGAAATGTGAGCAAATAAGTATACGCCACAGATTAATTATACGCTACAGACATAGCACTGTGAAGTAGAACTTATTGTGACCCGTATATAACAATCGTACGGAAAAAAACCAAGATTCCGAACTTACGTTAACAAAATTCCAAAAATGTTTAATACAGTGATAATGACGTATGGTCTGTCTAATCTTTGAGTCTGCCATGGAGCTCAGAATAAGTGCATTTAGAAACAAATCCATTTTAATCATAATAATTGTAGAACGTTGCCTTTTTTATTATTCTCGAATAAAAGTAGATTTAAAGTTTAAAACTGAATTCACGGGTTTAGATTCACTGTCATTTATAACAACATTACGTAATAATTAAACTCGACACTGGCGAAATTGCTGTTATGCAGAAACACCATATATTAAGATGAAGAAGAAGAAGGCTCTACCTTTATGTTTCTGTCTTAATCTCAAATGAATAGAATAGCAAAATAAACAACCATCGTGCTGATATAATTTTTTTCTGTCGTTTTTTTACAACTATCTCGTCAAGGATCAGTCATTGTGCATAATCCGTTGATAAAACTTTGTAATTCTTTCATGTACATTGATTTTGTAATAATTACTACCTGTAATCATTGGCAAAGTTTAATAATAAATAAATAACTTTCACCAGCTCTTTATACATAAAGCAATGACTAAACAGAAACGTTCACACACACAAAACATCCGCATATATACTCCACTGAGCTGTTAGAATTAAATTCCTGTCATCTTAAGAAGTCTAAAAATAAAATGATATAAAAGAGCACAAATGGAATCTTTCCATTTTAGATTCGATACTAATCATATAATGTTGAAATACTTTTGGGATCATCGAATAGTCCATTTAAAATTGCAAGTACAGTAGGTGCCGCTCGCGCATCCCACTCGCCACTACCGACTTACTGATTTAGACACATTAATCTTAAGTGATATTATGTAATATAAAATACGAATTTTAAACGAAAAGGGAAAACGTTGAAACGTTGTAATTTTCAGTTTGGATTTGTCCTTGTAAATATATTTGCGATATGATTTATTAAAATGAATGTAACATATTATTAATGAAAAAAATAGATGAACACAAATTTTCCGATCTGTTTTATTTCCAACATTCATCCTTACAACATAACAATAATTTCTAGGACGTCCTACATAGCGCCATGCAGTTCTAAAGTAAGCAAAGAATTATGCTTGTATCATGGGCTACTACACAACTGGTATACATACATTCTTTATAAATAGATACATTTACGCCCAGGCATGGAACAAACAGAAATGTTCATGCACACAAATATTTGTCCCGGGCGGGAATCGAACCCGCGACCTTTGGCTCCACAGTTTCAACGTGAGGCTACGGTCGCATTAGGTCACACTCAAGGTCTTTTAATCAGCCGGTTGTACTAACCTAGGAAAAATAAGTTCGAGTTAGACTCGCACATCGGGGGTTCCGTACTACTACACAATTATATTTGTTTTGTGGTATACATTCACCAATTTTTTTTTTATTTTCTTTCATTGTTTGCACTGCTGACCAAGGTTGGCGGTTGACGTAGTACCATATTTAATTTTACGATAGAGCAAAAACAATAAAGCTTAAAAAACATATATCTCGTATGGCGACCCCTTAATTTTTTACTTTTTATATATATTTTTTATTGGTTTTTAGGATATCCGCCATGATGACACCGGTTTGTATATGGTTAGTATGGCGTATTGAGAGTATGTGATCTGTTGAGTCACACACGCATGTCGTATGAACTTAATGACCTGTACCAAAAGCATGTGTCGAAGTCCGTCTCGCGTTGATTAACATAGAAATGAGAGAATTTTCGGCCAAATGGTAACGTCCCACGACAAATAGTATATTTATGATCACCACAAGTGAAAAACCCATTGACTGAACCCAGGTCGAACTCCAGAACATCGCCCTAAAGGAGTTTACTTACCCACAAAAAGGTAATGTGTTTGTTTGGTCGTCCATACCATACAATCAGCCCATTAATGCCCCACTGCAGGAGCTTAGGCTTCCTTTTGGGATGAGAGAGCTTGGAGCTTAATCCACCACGCTGGTCCAGTGCGGGTTGATGGAAACAACTTTTAACGATCACAACCAGTACCGACGGCTTGACGTGCTCTCCGAAGCATAGTCAGTGATAGTTACGTACATAAGTTACAAAAAACTCCTTGGTACATACCCTGGGATTCAAATCATGGCCTTTTAAACAAGAAACGGGCTCGCTACTACTCGGCTGGCACGACTATTGGTCGTCTAGTCATAGTAAAATCCTCGATAAGTTAGAGCGCTTAGACCCAGTTCGTCATTAACAGGACAAACACTTTGGACAAAAATCGTAAAATTGGCAGAAAAATAGCCCCATGTAACAGTTTCAAAATGAAATCGTTATTTCGGAGTCGCAAGTACACATTGGAATAACTTGCGACACGCCGATGCCTTTGTAATGGACAGATAGACTAGAAATAGGTTCCTATGATCAATATTTTCAAGGGCTGTGGATTTTGTATTAAATAAAAAAAAATTAATGATATATCTTGACGCAAAGTAACTATGAGTGCATTTCAATTATTGAATTTTTTATAGCACTGAAATTGCGCCCCACCGCCAGCATCACCAGAGCTAAAAATTTAAATAAAACATGTGTCGTTCGATATGGTTGATTTACTATAATTGCTCTACAACTTTGACCTCAAATATTTATTAACAAGAATTTGGTAAGTAGTGGAAACATAAACATCGATATTTTATTTAGGATAGATAAAAATAATTTATTTATTACGTCGATATCCCCGACATCTTACTCCTCAACTCCTCAACAGGATGAGGAAGATATGCGTATTCTTAAACTCCTACCTGTAGAACATGTTGGTCAAATAGAAATTAATAAATATGTAATTTTAAATTGTTTTATTTTATTACAAATTAAATATTCGCTTTAGTAACTATAGTACATAAATAGGCAGATAAATAAAACAATTACACATGTAACGGTGAAACAGAAGAATCAATCTTCTTATTAATCAAATACTTAGCGAAATCGTCTTCCTGAGGATCGAATTTACCTATAAGGTCACCTTGAGCACAAGTCGCTACCTGTTTTATAGTGTCTCCGTAAGCCTTCACATCTTCACGTTTCAGCTCCACCAAATACTTCCGTGACTCCAATAGTACTAGTGCTTTGTCTCTTGCCATAGCCCATACGCTTGGGTGTACCCTCCTTCCCATATTATAACCTACTAACACGCCATGAAAAAAATTCTGAAACTGAGCTTTGTGCGGATAGTGTTCCAAAGCGGAAAGGGACAAGAAATGAATCTTCCCAAAATCCACACCTACATAAGTGTCTCGATCTTCCCGCAACAACAACGGCGCTTCGTACCCGGATTCCGAAATTTTCGCGTCCAATTTACTCATTATTACCATACCTAAATTGTGCTGAGTGTCAGAGTCATAACTGGTAACGTCGAATTTTTGGCGGTGCTCGAGTTCATACAGCATTCTCATGACATTGCGCTCAGCGACGTCGGTGGCACGCTTCAAGTTCATCCCGTTGTTGGATTTCATCATCTCCTCGTCTTCACATGTCAGCCCGTAGCCGATATACGGGGAAGATACGAGATCTCCCAAATAACCTCTGTGCAAGTACCTTTCTCCGCACTTGTAAACACCAGCAGCCAACGTCACATTCGGGCGGCACACTTCCGTCTCCAGCCAAGTGTAGGCCACGCCGTGTTCTCTGAAATGCTTGTATTCCGGAGCACAGATCTGGTTTGCTATCTCACGTATACGCATGTAATAGTCCCAGTCGAAAACGCCAGCCCTATTGTCATAGCGCACTCCGAGACTGTGACGTAACCTCTGTTCCCAAAGCTCGCACGCGTTGAACTGGTTTGTGTTACCCGTTGTCCAGAAACCCATCAGGTGTTCTATATAATCCCGGTCCTTGTACTTCATCTGTTCTACAGAAACACAGGGTAGTAGACTGTTCATGTATTCACAGTTGGTGACCATGCTTATGAGTTGGCGAGCTTTCGCTATGAGGTACCTCGATGTTGAAGGTCGGAGAAGGATATTTCCGTAAATTTCAAGTAGACGACGAGTCTTCTCGAGTAAACCATAATGAGAGGTGCGTTCCAGAGCCAATGAAGTGATAATGAGCTGCCGCGCGATCAGCTCGGGGCAGCCGTCGACAACGAAAAGATTCAAGTATCGTCGTCTGTGTCGGTAAGCTTGGGCGAGGGTTTTAAGAAGATGCCTTGCATCGCATCCTCCTATGACCAAAAAGTTCAGCTCATCTGCACTGTCATCGCCATATTTTAAATATTCCTCTTGTAAGTCTAAAGCAGGACTCAGACCCCAGAACATTTTCCACTTCACTTAAGCCTTAGCTGCACAGCTTAGCTGCACTAGGTGCACTCCAACAATTGTAGTCTTTAATGCACTTCTCAGCTCCACTGACAATGTCAAGCTCCGCAAACAAAATAAAACTGACGAAGAGAGGTGGTATATAGGGGGTTGCCATGGTTATACTATGTTTGATCAGTTTTCCTGGGTTTTCCGCTTTCGAGGAGTTATTAGTTGCCACAAGCCTAGTATATTAGTTATCTATGGTTGCCACTCAGTTGCACTTATGATTTAATTAAAGCTTCGCGGATTTGCGACGCTATAATAAAGTAGATCGTAAACTAAATGAATGATTAAGTAATAAGTTTTGCCATATGATTAAAAAGTATATTTAATTAATAAATATTTGATTTATGTCGATACTTTTCTATTTTATAGATGATTATAGTCTGGATTCGTCTGCCTTTTTCGGTGTGGATTATAAATAAAACAATTACAAAATATAACAACACAAATTATTGTAATACCTCAATTTTAATGCAATTTAATAATAAATGCCTCTGCGATTTCAGTATACATAGCATTGAAATTCATAGCTCTAAAGAAATCTGTACATATTGATTACTTCACTAATTATTTACATTATTTGGCTTTAATATTACTAAAAAAATACATGCGTAACGCATATTATTTCTATGTATCCTACAGAGACGATACATAAAATAAATTCCATTCAGTTGGAAATTATAGAACTTCCACTATATAGGACCCTAGCTAACAAGGTATTTGGTAACTTCATTGGTTGATAGGTAATCATTCTTGGAAATTATAGGCAAACAATGATAATACTAAATGGGACATTTCACATGTGAACCACTGATATACATTCTTTAATATTTTTATAATATAATATGTATATATTACAACCATGACTTGCCCGTGATACTTACTATACCAGGGTTGTACTACCAGTTGGTCCACGAAAGATTTTTTGACCCGTGGACCTACTAGTGCAACTGGTTGTACAACTGGACATATTTCACTTGCCCGTGGTACTACCAAGCTTTGAGTTAGTTAAAAATTATACCATCATCATCTATTAGATTGGGTACATCATGATAATACAAAATTACACGTGTAATATGTCCCGCGGTAATAGAATTAGTTTCGTGTAAAAATTTTCAACTAACTCAAGACTTGGTAGTACCACGGGAAAGTAAAAAATGTCCCGTTGTACAACCAGTTATACATAGTTGGTCCACGGGCAAAAAACTTAACCCTGTTAGTATCACGGGCAAGCCATAATTACAACCAGACACAAAACAAATAGACATATTCATGCACACATGCACGCATGGCGGGAATTGAACCCGTGACCTTTGGATCTACAGACGGCACCTCTGAAGATTCAACCAGCTGATCAGTCAAAACAATTCTAATACATTTCGTCTTTCTTCTTATTAAATTCTGCTACTTGAAATGCAGTCTATGTACGCGTATATACGGGACGTTCGGCTGAACGTAGTCCAAACTTATAGAGCGTGTAGAGTATACCATACTAAACAAACAGTTTAAAAAAAGAAATGGATAAATAATTTAACTTTATACATGTTTTTCTCAGTAATCGTTAGTTTGCACCATATGCTCACTGGAAATTTTTGCTTAGCCCGGTAAACTCTACATTCTTTATAAGTTTCGACTACGTTCAGCCGAACACGCGGCATAATTTTCTCCATTTCCAAATAGTAATTAAAACCTACTCGCCGCTACACTTTCAGAAAATTAAATTTTAATAAATTACTTACATTTAACGAAGAACCACACTTAGTTCTTAAACAATTTTAATTGCCTATTGTTTTTTGGAAATCGATGAATTTATTATTAAGGTGATTAAACAGATGAAGCAATATGACTGTGTGTATATTTCTTATTAACTTGACTATACGCATAGCATTTCATTGCAATAAATATAGGTAGTTTCTACTTTATTCTGTACCAGAATTTAATATTCGTAAGAGAGGTATACCTCTCTCACATCATCTTACCTATTATTACAAGATTTTATTGGGTAAGATGCGCAAACGACCTACAGTGAAAATACATTTATTTGGATTACTCTCTCTCTCTCTCTCCTGCCCTTATCCCACTCTAGGTGGGGTCGGCCCAACATGTTTTTTTCTTCCACTCCTCTCTGTCACTCGTCAGTTCATCACTCATTCCTTTCGCTATCATATCCTCCTTCACACAATCTATCCATCTTTTCCTCGGTCTTCCCCTCTTTTTACGTCCTTCCACATTCATACTTAACATTCTTCTGCCTACATACTCGTCATCCCTACGCATAACATGACCATTTATTTGGATTACAAAAACCATAATATTACATTATAAAAATAACAGATTTTCAGTCATTAACTGCTTGTAGATATTTAATTTTAATCTATTTATTGTATGAAACTTTACATAGTCTCGATTTTCTTAAATAGCCAGTAGTAGTAGTAAATAATAGTAAGTATTCGAATTCAACTGACTCTTTAAAACAATGTGTTTTCAACTTGAATCCAAAAATGTAATACATGTTTTTAATTTAAATTTTCCCTAGTAAATATCAGGAAAATATACTAATATGGAACAGACTGAAAATGTAGGTACTCATGGTTTTATACTGTTATTCCATTTTAGACACCGCGTTGCGTGTTAAACCACGTCAAGAAAATCCAGAGTCATCCGTCACGACGAGTGCGCGCGGCTTCAGGTACTGACTTCTTGAGGCTCCGGTGCTAGAACTGCCAGCCGGCCGACCGCTACTCTTGTACGTCGATGACGTAACGGGCACCTTACGCTGCTGTTTTATTCTCAGTTTATTTAGCCACATGTCCCTCGTCTTTTTATTACCCACTACGAAAAATAAAAAGAGAACGAAACCCTGGAAGGTCGCTGTCAACGTGAATAAGTACGCGAATACGATATTCGTCGCAAAAAGACCGAATATCCACGGAAGACCAAACAGAAAAACTAATAAACAGCTGACGGTGGCACAACGCAACGCTTCGTTGGTGCCGCCATGCCTCTGGACCCGTCGTGACGCAAAAACAGAGTACACTATCAGCGAGAATAGCGTCCAGTTCGCGAGTAACATGAGGGCGACCGGTGTGTATAGAGCTAACCACAGACCTAAGCCGGTCGGATAACAGAAACTGGCGGTAAGAGTTTTATCGTGAAAACGACCCGCATAGCTGTGTGGGTCCACCGACAACAGCACCCCTACTACTGCACACGGCGCACCCCACGCGAAAGCCGACGAGCGTAGCAACTTGTGAGACATATCCTGACCAAATACGATCACTAGGCGACGATACGACAACACGGCCGCGACCAGCATCCAACAAAACGAAGCCAGTACGGCGTAGTGCAGCGCCACCCCGACAAGCATGCACGGAATGTTGTAAGTGTCGAATTTAGCGTACACCACGATCAGAAAACACACGATTAACAAAAGTATCGCAATACAAAGCTGTAGCCAAACTTTGTTGCTAAAGTCTCGACGCCAAACACGGAAGAGCGCGGCCGTTATGGCTATACATATCAAACCGAAAATGGAAGTGTAGCAACCGATGAGAGATATGATCTCTAAAGCGTTCTCGTTGCGTTCAGAAAACACCGATCTGGGCGCGACAATTTCAGCGAAGTGCGTCAGATGTGTACAGCGGCAAGTATCAAGCCGATCAGCACGCGTGCTACGAATGAAAGTACACCCCTCTTGTGACCAGTGGCCGCTCCCATTCCCTACGAATTTCCAGTAAGCACACGTCCTCGTCTCGTTCCGTTCCAGCTCACCGACGAAGGGACGCATATTGATATCGACCACCTGAAAGTAAAGAAGATAATGTGACAGCCAACTCACATATCACCAAAAGTTAATTTCGCTGTTGAACGATCACCAATAGTAAAAACGATAAATTGGAATCATATTTATAAGTAACCAAGTAAGGTAACAAAATAAACTTATCCAAGCAAGAAATAATAACAACATACCCAGGTATAATCAAAGCATTAAGTTAGACTAACCTCGCTATTGTCAAAATTAGTCACGTTCTCCACATTAATGCTCAGAACTCGACTGTTGACAGTTAATTGATGACTGCCAACGACGTGTTTGAAAGCTCTATCGTTACGGAAAACCACGAAACTGATGCGCCTCTCGGACGTCATAAGTGACTCGGGTAATTGTACCACCAGTTCACTCGTGTTCGAGTCCATTTGAGACATATTTGCTTCATCTGTAATAAATATTCTATAAGAAGTATGTGCTGGTGTTTTATGGATGAACGTAGTAAGTAGCGAAAAAGAAATCTTACCACGATCTGTTGATCGATTGTAAGGAAGAAATTTAAAAGAAAATAATTGACAGCAGCAACGATACCATAATTTTTGCTGTCAATTTTGTTACTGTACGCAATCAGTTAAGTTCCGTACAGTCCCTTAAACATCCTAGACTATATAATAATCACTTTACAACATGTAACATTTTCCTACAACCATTTAGTTGGAATGCAATAATGATACTTGGAATATCCTACACAGCGCCATCTAGTCCCAAAGTAAGCAATTATTATGCTCATATTATGGTACTAGATAACTGATTTACATACTTAAATATTATTTATAATATATTATACCATATCAGCCCATTATACCCCACTGCAGAGCTTAGGCCTCTCTCGGGATGAAGATTCTTGGAACTTAATCCACCACGCTGCTCCAATGCGGGTTGGTAGGTTTATAATCTATACATATTTAGATATTTCACACCCGGACATGGAACAAATAGACATGTTCATGAACACAAATATTTGTCTCGTACGGGAATCGAACCGGTAATTAAACACGTTTAATTGGTAGAATTGTGTAAATAAAAAAGAAACCAAATGGAACGCCTATAGAATACTTAATTGACTGTCTCTGTACGGAACCCATTCTCTCGGAAACGGCTTGAGGTACTTGAAATTAATACCAAAAACTAGATTTAAGACCTTACAGCCTTGCAAAACATGTCTTTAACTTAATTTATTAAAATGGTACGGCGTTTCAAAGCGTATATTGATTTTGACTGATTATCACAACTGATGATGAACTTATGAGACACTTCCATTTCACTTAGAATCTTGAAATTTGGGACGAAGAAAAGTCTCAACATAAGTTGATACCAATTAGAAAAACTTAATTTCTAATTTTATACTGAAATGTTACATGACATACTTAATGCGGATATTTTTCATGGACCTAGTAGGTAATAAATTTCATAGTAAAAAACATAACCCTTATAGGATCACTTTGGTGTCCGTCCTTCCGTCCGTCAGTAAAACCCTTTTTCATGGGAACGAGTAAAGGTATGAAGTTGAAATTTATATGAAATACGTAAGATGGGACGACGCCTGTCTAGTACGGCTATTTAATAATATTTGGAGCCACCATATAAAGAAATGATTTTTATTTTTTCATAATCACATTTCTAGGTTTCAGTTAATATAGTATAACATGCTAGTATAAAAAATATTTCTTTTATACTACGAATTTTAGGTTTTTGTACAAATACTTTGAAACAGTTAAAACAATGAATAATGTCAATTAAAAACTTTAAAGAGGCATAATTTTTATAGTCGCATGTAACGTTTTATCAACAGAAACCTAGAAATATGAAAATTTAAAAATTTAAATAATTTCTTTATATGGTGGCTCCATCTATTATTGAATAGCCGTACTAGACAGGCGTCCCACCTTAAAATCTACGGTCCTTTAAAGACGTAAAATTTTCAAGTTTCTAGATCAACCCAATCTAAAAAAATTGCTATTTATGTCCATTTATATCACATATTTCGATACTTGCAAGTTCACTCATCGAAACCTATTGGGTACTTCTCGTTGTGCTAGAATCATGAAAGGCAAGAAGCAAAGTTGCACAGCACGAATAAACGCAAAAATCTAAACAATTGTAATTTGTAGTTACATCACATTAAATATTTTTTTTGTGATTTTTAAATTGACATGCGTTTTGTTGTATATGGCGTTGCCAGAAATAAATAGATTAGAACCTATCATTTAACAAAATGGAACCCTCAAGCCGTGGGTACGACTGCACGGTCTTTTCCAATGGGTTCATTCGATTGAACTAATTTAACTTATTGAGAAAGAGAAGTGAAACATATAGAAATATACCAGATAGTATCTCAAAGGCGTCTTCTGTGAATGCGTCTTCGGTTCTACTTGCAATCCGGAGACCCCGCACAGGACTTTTCGGTCCCGAATCCGCCATCAAAAGCGCCACATTTCTCCTCACAGAAGAGCTCATGAACGAGCCATTAAGATATGCTCTTGATCCCAATTCATCCAAAAGATGCAGCAGCTGACCAGGAATGTCGACTTGGTCAGAGAAATCTAA
Source organism: Luffia ferchaultella (assembly GCA_949709985.1). Taxonomy (NCBI): domain Eukaryota; kingdom Metazoa; phylum Arthropoda; class Insecta; order Lepidoptera; family Psychidae; genus Luffia; species Luffia ferchaultella. The sequence goes on from OX453244.1 coordinate 2,143,954, forward strand.
TATGTCATCCACCTGTAACATGAGATAATAATAGTGTTACAAAATTAAATTGTACTTGAATCAACCCGCATTACATAAATTACGTCCTCTTAACTAAATGTTATCCGACCCTACAAAAGTATTACTCTTCTACTTCACTTCTTGAGAGGTAACTCCCACTAACCTTTGATCAGGACAAACAGTTGCCTATAATAATCTCCGTTCCTTCAACTATCTCAGTGCGAAAAATCAAAATCATTTATCTCATGGGTCACGCATTGCGCCATGGCCTAGTCGAAGGATAATCGTCCGAAATAAACTGTCGATTGCCTAGCCATATTAACTTAGGAAAGGATTGCAGTATTAGGCGCCTACACAATTTAGTCGGTTATATGAAGTTTTAATGACCAGCCAAATTTTAATATAAATGAACTTTGATAAAAATCCGTTGGCCGTCTTGTTCCTTTTTAGTATCGTTCAATAGGAAAATATTCAGTTAAGACAACAAAAACCTTTCCAAAAACTACCAATATTACTAGTCACCGTTCACGAGGGCGCCAGTGCATGTGCATACGCCCCGCCCCGAAATTTCTTAAAAATAAATTTTTAATAAATACATAAATCGGGCTATGTACGCCATTCCCTCTTTTTAACTGTTTCGTGAAGAACTAACAAATAAACACACTTTCTTATTCAAAATATTAGTACATCATACATTCAAAAAGTCACATTTAATTTTGACGTTTCACACTACATAATACATTAATGGTTATACCTACAGATATGAAAATAAATTGATTAAACTTTACCTGATTGAATGCATCATCGATGATATCCACGGTAACCGGTCTTGAGTCGTCATGCAGAATCTGTTCCAGGTGGTCCAGCACTCCCGATATTTGATCCTCAGGCTGTCGGTAACAAAATCCATAAATTAATAAACGTAGGTTTTTTTTTTTTAAACAGTTTTCTTGATGTGTATTGGACACACGTGTCTAAAACATTAAAAGCGAGCACGTAAATTCATCCACTTATATTTGTCCTAGCGACCCTGGCCTAGTTTCGCACTGGTAGCAATTATTTTGGTCGTAGTGTCACATCAGCCTGTTGCGTTGATCATGTAGATTACATTTAATTAGATTTAAATATACATATGATCACCCTATTTGGATTATTTTAAATATATTTTATTTCCAAATTTTCAAATTTTTGTAAAAATCAAGAATATATACACTAAATCATACTAAAATATTTCTTAATATACAAAATTGATAACTTCTGCCTAATTACATCACACGTGTTGCGTTGGTATAGGACCGCTTGAATTAATTTTGCGGCGCGATAGTGTTAATTTTGCGATAACTTCTAAGATATTAATTTAAATTGTATGCTGTACGGAGCAATTATAATATGCATGAAATTCGTAAGGTAACTTACGTATTTAATTTGATAAGGATCAATATCGTAATTGCCTTAATAGCTTTCCAATTACCACATTATGTGACCGTTTTTTAAACATTAAAATGTGTACAGTAAGCTATCCTTGAAAAATAGACATGCCGTTGCAGATTTTTTATAGACCTATAAAAAAGAAACAATTCCTTCATACATTGTTTTGTTATATCTCAAAGGAATTAGGCAGTATTTTCGATGAAAGCTCCCATTCGGCTTAATTTTTTCCGATAATTTCAACAATCATCCTCATATTTCAACCAATTTATTAAAAACATTAATAAATAATACACATAAACCTTTCTCGGTGATAACCGACACAGATTTTCATACAAGTTTCACTAATGGACTGAGTGATAACTCAGTCCATTAGTGAAACTTGTATGAAAATCTGTTAAGTAGTTTTTGAGTTTATCGCGCTCAGACAGACAGATAGACGCAGCACGAAGGCTGTTTTATAATATGTAGTGATTGCACTGTCAGTTTCATTACACAAAGGTATTGCATGCTATTCGAATATATTCGAGGGTTTCACAGTTTTGAGGCTGTCCAGGAAAATAACACAAGATTTTATTGGCCGACGCCTACTTTTGACTGAACTTTCTGAATGAAAACTAGTGGTGTGATGGGGCAGTGTCGATAATCGATCTCGAGGAATGTGAACATAACTACACTAAATTCTTATTTCTAAGATTAACGTTCTCTTTAAATAACTGTTACATAAACTGCGTAAATTACTAACTGGGAGAGGTGGCATTGTGGGAGGCGGTTGTTCGGTCGGGGGATGCGTTACTGTTGTAGGATACGGCATTGTAACAGTTGTCACGACTTCTGTTTTTGTTGTTTCAGGTGGATGTGTAGTACTGATTGAGATTGTTTCTGATTTTTGTTCTGTCGTTGTCTCTGTTGTGAAGAAGTCTTCTGATGATGAACTATTTTCATCGCTGAAATTTCTTCCCGACAAATGTCCGAGCCAATTCCGCACCGTGATCGGAAATATCTGAAATTTTTGTTCGATTAAAGTCTTATATTAAGGTCAGGTCCCTCCTAAATGTACGATTTGAATCAGATCATCAGTATTCCAATAAAAATAATCGATACAACAAATAAGAAAAAGCATGAAAAATATATATCTAAACTTTCAGTTCAATAACTAAAAGGTTTTGTCGCTTAAAACATAATTTAAACAACGAGAATATGATCAACAAGAATCATTTTTCAAACCGAGTAAGTGAGGATACCTGGGACATCCTACACAGCGCCATCTAGTCCCAAAGTTAGCAAGTATTGTGCTTGTAATTTGGGGTACTGAACAACTGGTATACATACTTAAATATTCTTTTCATAATATATACATATATACAACCTGACCGTAAAAGTATGGCCGATGGATAAATAAAATTCGTGGAGTTTTATAAAAGAAAATGTATTAAAATATTATATTTTCTTTTATTATTTCCAATATTACTCCGTTTACTTTGAAATAGTGTAATGAATTAATCTACAAAAGCTTGGCATTTTTGTATTTGGTGTTTTCCGCGGGTGTTTCATCGGCCATACTTTACGGTCAGGTTTTAGATGCTTTTTACACCCAGACATGGAACAAATAGACATGTTCATGCACACAAATATTTGTCCTAGACGGGAATCCAACCCGCGACCTTTGACTCCGTAGTTAGGAGTAGTAAATAACAATTAGTTAATAATTATCACCTAATGGAAAACACGTCTCTAATAATGTTATTAAATAAGCAAATCATTGGGTCTTTATACAAGATGTTTTATATACGTATATATCAATAAAAAAATATTTGAGGAGGTATACCAGTTGTCTGATACTCCATAATACAAGCATGATTTGCTTACTTTAAGACTAGATGGCGCTGTGTGGGATATCCTAGATATTATTATTGATAGAGAAATAAAGCAGCGTTGTATTTGTAGCCACCAAGTTTTTCCCAAATTTAAAAATGATAACTATGGTTCACAAAGCACTTTATAATATATTTTGTCAGTTGTTTACAACTTCACATCTTATGACCCTTTGTTATCGCTGTGTTTATATTGTACTTACCGGTACTCCTTTTGTAGGGAAATCTTCCTCGATAGGTATCAGTTCTGTAACAACATAAAACTCCGAAGTCGGTTTAATCTCCGTAATTGGTTGTGTTTGTCTATGCGTACAATCAATAGATTCAGTTTCCAACCACTGCACTCCTTCATTAAAATCACCAACACACGAATATGTTTTACATCCATCAATTGAAACTCGTTCACCTGTAATAATTTTTTTAGAACATGTAACGCAGATATTATGTTTGATTAATAATTGCCAATCGGCCGAGTGGTTAGAGATCCTAACTGCAGAACCAAAAGTCACGGGTTCGATTTCCGCCCGGGACAAATGTTTGTGTGCATGAACATACCTATTTGTTCCATGTCTGGGTGTAAAAATATTTATATATGTAAATAAAAAAATATTTAATTTTGTATATCAGTTGTCTAGTACCCATAATACAAGCTCTGCTTAGTTTGAGACTACATGGCGCTGCGTTTGATGTCCCAGGTATTATTTATTATATTATTTTATTGGTACCTTCCTAAATGTATCTTGATACTGACTACTCATCAAAACCGTGCTCTATTTGTTTTGATGCTAAGCCAGGTTCAATTACGGTTACCCAAAAATTTTGTTGGCACAAAAGAAGGTATATAGCAAAAGTGAAGGAAAAAATCTGAATATCATTTATTCCTAATTTTATGTAAAATTATTATATTTACCGTTCTTTTGCATAGTTTAAGTAAGACATAACTGATTACATAATTTAAAAACGGTATGGAACCCTCAAGGCACAAATCCTATTTGTATTTCCACTCCATTTTCACCCTTTTTCTCATGAACGTGTGGAGGTCACGTTCAAGTTGAAATTAATATTAAATGCTTAGGTCTACAGTAATTTGAAGCGGTAAAAAAATCTGCAGCCTTTAGAAGCTAGATTTTTTGGCCGTATATTTTGACACTCGTAAGCAAATCAAAATCTATAGGGCTCTTTCGATTGACCTAAAATAGGGTATTTGATGAATATAAAATAAATATATTTATCAAAAAAGTACTTAAACAAAAACACTTTATAAAATAACAAAATTTATAAACAAAATTTTATTCGGTTGAAGAATATGGAAATTATAAGCTATTAAAATTTCGGAACAAATATAATGACCACCAAAAAATACTTTAATACCCTAAACTCTTTTACCAAAAAAAATATAATAAACACCAAAAAATAAAGTCTAAAATTACAATAGTCTTAGCTATTTTAGTCACGACTGCACTTCAAAATTATATTCAAAGACCAAATTTAGTAAATGATCACCAAATCTTAGCGAGCAAATTAATGCGCTATTTCTGCCAATATAAACCACCATGATTGCCATAAAATGTTGGTACATTACCAAATAAAGTATTATGATGCCAAATTAAGTTATGTCTCCAGCTTAAAAGTCCCTCCCGCGACACCGCCCCTCCCGCGATTTAGATTCGGGTATGGTTTCCGGTGTAGTATTCAAGACTTTCTTACTTTTTGTAATTTTTAACTCCTTATTGTGTTACACGTGTCATTTATCCATGGTCTATTTAGGAGTCTATTAATCAATTTCCAATCATGTCAATTTAGGTTAATGGTCTATTTTTTGAAATCATTAGGTTAGGTTAGGTTGGTTTATGTCAATGCGAGGAGCGACGAGTCATTCAGAAGCCTATTAATCAATTTCGAATTAGTTTTGTTTAGGTTAATGGTCTATAAATTTATAAGTTTGTTGATCAATTTCGAAAACAAAACTAATTCGAAATTGATGAATAAGCTTCTGAACGACATGAAAATATTTGCATGTTATTTTAAATTAAAATGTGGTTAATATTATGGCGGTCATAAACAATTTTTGGGTTAACAATGATTTGTTTGGAGTCATTTGCTTTAATAGGATAGCAAGATGTAAAAACTTTGGTTATGATTTCACATTAAAATGCGGTTATAATTTTGGTGATCATTTACTATTTTTGACGTAATATTTTACTATATCTGGTGATAAGTTAAACATAAGCCTTAAAATTTTGTCTCTGTCTCTTTCTTGCAAAAAGAAATTAAACGTTATTTTTTTAATTAATGGTTTGACGTCCCACATACGAGTAGGTACGGCGAGCGGTATTGCCGTCTTTGTACAACAAGACTTTTAAACATTCATAGCTTTGTTAATAATGATTTTTTTTATATATTTTGCGACTGTTATGATGTATTTAGAAAACTCTTTCATTTAAAATTATTTTTAAAAAATATAGTCAATTAACCTAATATGAAATTTGGCAAGAAGCAAGGTCTCACCGTAAAAATCTGAAAATCGTTAATTCATAGGTAGTGGTTTGACCTGCGAGGGTCTGGTTCGAATCGATCTAGAGTTAATTTTGAGCATACAATAAATAAGGAAAAGAATAGAACGCGCACGGTCGACCGACTTTCTTGCTTGCCTTCTGTTAAGCGTCTCGTCTTTTTGCGATATCGAAAAAATATTATTCGATTTTTGTGCGCTGGATGAAATTTGCGGGAAGGAAATATTCAGGCGCCAACAGGTAGTCATGTCACATAAACATTTGTTTTTTTAATTTTTAAATCGATATATTCGTTTACGTGCCATCTAGCGGTGAGTAGCAATAAATACGTTTTACAAGTTGTTACAAAACTACCCGTAAAGCCGAAAGGAGGTTAAATGGAGCCTTATAACGAGTCCATTCACAATATTTAAGAACCGTAGTAACGCTATGTAACATACCCCAAAAAAATAAAAAAATATTATTTCCACTGATGCGCAAACCCTATTTCAGTGAAATTATAGAGTAAACTACGCAGAATTTACCTATATTTCTACCTAATTCGCGGGACGACAAAAATTTTAAAAGACCTAACCTAACGAAACAACCTAAACGAACACTTACTTTTTCATAATAAACGTCAAATTTACAAAAACGGCTCAAAGTGTGCTCCACCTTGTTCAAATACACAACCTCGCTCGTCAGGATATGGCTTGTGTGGCATTTCGCAACATCGTCGGTGTTATTGATGCGAAAACCGATCTAACACGCTATTCCATCTCGGCAACCGTTGGGCAATCGGAGAAATACATACACTCTGTCCTTCACATAACCCCACAAAAAGAAGTCCAAGGGTGTGAGGTCCGTAGAACGAGCAGGCCATAGCCCTGATAGTTATAGGATAGTTGTAGGATATCGATTAGAAGATTTGAAATTGACAACTTTTTTTTCCAACTTGACATTTTTTGGAATCAGTACTTCAGTATAATGACATCCTTGTATTGAGGTAGCAAACATTTATGAATGAAAAATATGATAGAAAAATTATTAAAGTAGACAATTAATAGGTAAAATAGGTACGTAGGCCTTTCTGTTAACTAATCTGGTTCCCTGGCATGACAGCTTACTAGGGTTGACAAAATTTTTGGCTTTGATAATTAATTATATTTTTACTGGGTATTTTGTAACACGTCGTATAACAGCACGGAACCCTGGGCTGCATCTGGGCTGGGAGTCGAAATCGCATTTAGCTCGTTTTTTTTCTGTTCCCTTTTCACTCACTACCATAAATCAGAATTTAAGACCTTAGTATATAGTTCAAATTTCAAAAACGGCGACATAAAGATGTTTAAATAAAATACAAAAATTAAAACCGACTATATATATATATATAACCTATATATCTATGCCTATAATAATGCCTCGGACATCCTACACAGCGCCATCTAGTTCCAAACTAAGCAAAGCTTCTAATATGGATACCATACAATTGATATACATACTTATATATTCTTTATAATATATACATATATACCTAGATATTTTTTTATTTCTATTTATTATTATGTAATTTATACTATACCATACCTATACTTACATATTTTGTACATACGTTTACGAACATGCCCATTGTCCATGTGATATTTATTGTATGCTACTATTTGACCTATATAACGACAGCGAAACTAAATTATGCCCGCAGTGTTTTAATTTCCCTAATAGCTCGGATTTACGAAATGTTAAGCTGTAATTCGGCTATTTCAGGCTTACTCCATATTCTATGACAATGACCATGAACTTTAAAGTTGGCGTTTAGTGGAAAAGAAATTATTAATTTATTTGTTATGATGGTTTCTCTTTTGACATTTCCTTCTAGTTCTAAGTCCAAATATTTTAATTAAGACATTAAGCGTTTTGTCGCAAGTGACGAATCTCTGATTATATAATGTCTGGATACCGTATCAGCCCACCATGCCCCACTGCAGGAGCTTACGCCTCCCCTGGAAATGAGGCTTGAGCTTAATACTCCACGGTGCTCCAGTGCGGATTGGTAGATTTTAACCAATGCTTTGACGTGCTCTCTCAGGAATGGAGTCAGTCATTATTTTATTCAGAAAAACTCATTGGTACATGCCCGTTCCTGGGATTTGAACCACGACCTTCTAAACAAGAAACGGATTCACCACCACAGTACTATCACGACACGGTTATTAATATCTGAATGGACCGCTCCCACTTTCGTACCGTCGCAATACAATGTCAAGAAAAATGACAGGCCAACTTTTACATACTTGTATGTGTGATTCAACAGACCACATATTCTCGCTACGCCATACAACCATGTACAAACCGTCCCTGTTTGCGTGAATTATAACCGAAGAGTTAGGTAATATTTTTATTTACGTTTTTTTGACGCCAACTCTATATCCAGACATTATATAATCAAAGCGACGAATATAAGTGAAACGTTAAACAAAAATAAATGGCTACACGTATCACTGAGGTACAAAGCGATTGGGTTGAAATCGTCTCTAGAGCAAACATTAAAATCGAACGAAACAGCTCAGCTGGAACACTCAATCACCTCATCGACCTTTAACTTTAGACCTTGGAGCGAAAAAGACAATTAGGATTATATCAACGACTATTCTGTTTTTATGTTAGAGTGGTTGCGCACTTATTATAATGTCTACCTCTTTTTTGAAACTTTAAACTAACTTAATATCCTTAGATAACATAATCATCAAGATAAAGCTTTTCGCATTTCGAAGGACCGAAAACAATCGAAAAAAATGATAAGCTCAAGGATTATAAAGACCATACGTCACTATCTTTCTTATAAAAAATACCCCTTGAATACCTTTTGTTTCTTTGATAAATTTAACTATGGCTCTTTCTAAAGCTCGTGTACAGAACTTACGGCCAGATTGTTATTGCGAGCGTAGCTACGGGCAACATTTAGTACGATATCTAATCATTATTTACAACATTAAAACGATGATTATGCTGTACATAATAATACCTGGAACATCCCACGCAGCGCCATCTAGTCCCAAAGTAAGCAAGTAATATGCTAATGTTATGGTTACTAGACAACTGATATAAATATTTATTGTTCTTCGTAATATATACGTGTGTAGATTTTTACACCCAGATACGGAACCAACTCATTCATAACATACAGAAATACTCATTCATAAAAGTATTAGTACCGGACGAGAATCGAACCCGCGATTTTTGGTTCTGCAGTTTGGGTCTCTAACCATTAAGTCAATCGATCGGTCAACTACGTTACTTACCTAGAGGGGTCGTAGGTATATTGTAAAATCCTTTACAATGATAAATGGGCCTCATAAATATGATTTCCAAATCCTCCCAAAAACTTGGCGCCAAAGGTTCCATTTGAGCGTTAATGAATGCATGAAGCAGCACAGTTTTTCTATCCAAGTAAACTCTCTTTATTTTCTGATATAATATTACGTCTATTACTTCGTCACTCAAATCTTCTTCGCTTTTGAATCTTTTCAAAATATTTTGCATTTCTCTTTCGTCAGTAGTTTCAAAATCGCCATGTTTTTTTAAATAGCGCGTTCTAACGAAAATAAATTCGTTCAGTTTCTTTGTCCATACTTTCAATAGTTTTTCAAGGTTTTCGAAGCTGTACTTCCTTTTGATCCTGATTTTTATGGAATACAAATTGTTCACAGCTTTCCGGTCTCTTATAAATAGTTCCTTATTAGATTGACTTAGTGTGTAATTCACAGTATTCGAAAGTATACACCAATAATAACCATCACTGATTGGGGTTAAAACATAGTTATTAGGTATTTGTGTTCTAGATACTTTAACTCTAGATGGATAAAATATTACGGAATCCGAATAGCACCAAATATCTTCTGCTTTCACTGATGAATCGTTTACAGTTAACATTAAGTATCCGTCACTGCAAATAAATTTATTTGAATTACATTGGAATATTTATTTCAAGGAAAGTCCATACATACATTTTATGACAATATTTGTTAGTAAAAGATTTAATAGCTATGTTAGTAGAATTAAAATGCTCATTCGATCTGATATGCATGGACATCCAATGTGTGAGGATTTGGCTGTCCACCCAATCTCCAATCACCTTCAGAGTTTTGGCGCTGCCCCGCACCCGCTCCCACAGAAAGACCACACGCTTTCGCAGTACGGTATGAATTTCAGTGCTACACACTGCAAACGTCCCCGAGGCGCTACAGCGCGAGAACAGCCCCAATAGACCCCTGACGGAGTTGTTATTAAAGACGCGCAGGGCACTGAAGGTTTATTTGGTGTAATTGCTACACAGGCTGCACGTGTAAAACGTTTAACATACGCTTTGAAAAGAGTGATTTTTACCTCCCGTGAACATCGTGCGAACCAACGTGACAGCATATTACCGAAAGCGCCCTACGCTCCTCTTCAAATCTACATCATCTTTTAGGTTTAAGAATTATATTAAAGTACAAATTTTATTAATTAAATTCACTTTTAAAATTATCAAAATCAAATTCCTGTTAAGCACTACTATAAATATTATAATAACTTAGCAGTAGCCTTTTGCAAATCATGATTTTATCTATATTAACAATAAAGACCAATCACATATTGCACACTTTAGATATCTGAACTCGTGCAGACGAATTTTTGCATATGTGTGTCTGTATGTGTGTGTGTATATGTGTAACGTGAACAATAAGTAATAAACTGTTATTCTGACTTACTCGTTTCTGATGGTCATGTTCACACTTGGTAAATGTATTGGCTGCTCGCAAATGACGTCATAGAACACGTGTGCGGTATCGACCAACTGCCACGAATCGTTCACAAGTGCCACCAACGAACTGTTCGCAGGAAACTTTTCATCGCGAAAATTCCACTCCGAATTTGCCACCTAGAAACAATTTGCAACAATATAAATCTGAGCGTAAAAGGTTGTCGCAAAACATGCTGCTAAATCGGCTAACTCAATAAACCAACAACGAATGACAATATTTTATGAAATATGTATTAAAAACAGGAAAAATCATTGTGTGCATAGATGTTAATACTCTGTCGTAATAAATGAAATGTGATATGATTCTCTTCTGTTTAAATTTGATTTAAGATGGTTAATGTAGTTAATAGTTAATATGTTAAACTAAAACAAACTAAAACTGGATAATTTTAATGCATGAAATGTCCTATGATGATGTACTGTACACATTAACCTGCGTGCGAAGCGAGACCGAGACATAGATGTATGCATTATATAGTAGTAAGACTAGAACGAGCGTTATTCAACTGAACTATTACAAAATTGTAAGCCGCAAACGTGGGAGAAGGAATTATGGGAGGGCTCAACACTAATAGCGATAGTGATTTTTGGGAAGAGGAAATTTAGCGTCCGAGTTATAGACATAGTTTTCCGTACCATAGTACCAGACATCTAACAAGCGCTGTCGATAAACCTGCCGCGTCAACTATACTTAGTTCAATTGTAGTTGTGGTAATTTAGCGTAAGCATACCTAGTGTATGTTTTACTGTTTACCTTATACGATATCATTCCTACTTCTGTGTGAACAATTAATGCTGTCAAAATATGTGTTGTGAGCAATTTCGAATAAGACAGAAATAAACCCTTTTAACTAACCTTTCTATTACCGTCTTCTGGATCGAGCCACATTAGGTTATCACCAAGAGTCATGATCAGCCCTAAAGGCTCCGACCATATCTTCGACGAATTGTTTATATGCAGATCTGGATAGTTGGCATAACGCCACCCTCTCTGCACCAAAGAAGCACCTTCTCGCGAGCAAAGGTCCCGGGCTTGACGCCAAGTCGCTCTCACGGATCCTCCGATCCCTCGAGCTGCTTGCAAACAAGAAGCTCGAGGGCTGAAAAATCTGGTATAACCCGTTTCACATTCATCCAATTTCCAATACTCGTATGGCCGCACGAAACAATACCTATGGTACTTTTCATTACACCTGACGGCCGTTAGATTCTTATTTGGTTCTAAGATTGTGCAGAACTCTTCATCTATCCCTTGCGCGGCATCATAATGCACCTCGAAAGTGGATGTGAGTACGTTTCCCGTTGAATCAGCATACGACCAATCAATGAATGGTCCTCCAGGATACAATGTCTTAAAATCGGACCACAGTTTAACGTTCTGCGGCGTGAACGCGAGATCGGCGAGCAATTTAGGACTATATAAATTTCCCGTACAGTCGTCAAATTTCTCTGCGAATTTCTCGGGACCTTTTAGTCTATAGCATACCGGATCACCTCTGTCCTTCGTGAAAGCTACTGTGAATCCCAGGGGACATGTGACTGGTTGTTGTTTCGATGTTTTCGCTGACGTCACAGGTATATGAAACAATACCGATAGCAAAATCGCTGTTGCCGACCAGTCGAATAACGTCCGATACTTTAGGAGCATCTGAAACCAAGAATATTAAATTATATCGGTCGCCCGTTTCAATAGTCTCATAAAGACAAGCCAGTTACAGTGCGTCCGCTGAAATGGTTTGCACTACACCTGCAGGGTATTTTGGGAACTATTATAATTTAGTACCTCATTGGTTTCTTTTAAATATTAGTTATCCGAATCCTCCGAATCACTTTGTATATATATATGTATCATATACATAGGTATATTATTATGTTCATTAGACTGCGTAAACAATCGCGCCCGAAGCATCTATACAATTTTCATCTGACTTTATTAAATCTACACATATGAAAATAAAATATAGGTATCTTTTTCTTTTTTTCATAAAAACAAAGAATGCATTGAGGGTTCGTAAATAGCAACTAGTCTTGAATATTATACTTTGAATGAACGAATGAAATACTTTGGAATGAGTTAGGATAAAACCTTTTTTATCACGTATGTACTGGCCACTAACAATCATTGTCTAAATTTAAAAGAATTGCTTATTCTTTTTTTAAATACGGTTTTAAAATATAAAATAATAATATAATATCTATTATTATTATTATTTTTGTGTCTTATGTAATACATAATAAATTAATTTTAATTTAAAAGTCGCTATTGACCACATTATTGTTGCCGATGATACTAAAATAAAAATAATATAATATAATATCTGCGATATTCCACACAACGCCATCTTGTCCCAAAGTAAGCAAGTATTAAGCTTGTATTATGGTGTACTAGAGAACTGATAGATATACATACTTAAACGTTCTTTATAATATATACATATAAAGATACAATTACACCCAAACACGGAACAAATAGACATGTTCATGCACACAAATATTTGTCCCGGGCGGGAATCGAACCCGCGACCCTTGACTCCGCAGTTGGGGTCTCTAACCACTCGGCGAATTGGTCAGGTGAGATGGAAAGTTCAAAGTTGGCAAGTCTATAAACAAAATGGAGCTCACGCAGGAAAATTTTCGTACTATAGATTATCTGAACTTTCGCCGTGGTTTATCTCAAGATGAGTATTTCAATGAGCTTGTTTATATTTATATTGAAGCACCTAGTCAAACGAAAATATACTGTTGGTATACGGAGTTTCGACGTGGTCGTGCCTCTCTCTGCACCGTCCCTTTTACAGGTCAACCAAAAACAGCAGTTACGCCTGAAAACGTCTCGGATGTGCAAAAAAATTATAGAAGATGACCGGCATGTGCCATATGAGCAGATCCGGCCAATCATGAGCATTGGAATGACTGCAATCCAAACAATTTTGCATAAAGAGTTGGGCGTCAGAAGATTCGTTTCTCGATAGGTATCTCATAATCAGTCTGAAGAACAAAACGCTGCTCGTGTTGATTGGTGCCGGACTACTCTGAAGATATTCAACGAAGGAAAGTCAAAAGCCGTGTATAATATCGTCTTAAGTGATGAATCATGATTTATTCTTATGAGCCCAAAATTTCTTTCAGCATCAGTCGGCAGTTTGGGTCTTCGAAGATGAAGTCAAGCCAACGAAAGTCGTGCGTTCCCGCAGCGTCTCGAAAAAAAAATGGTCGCTTCGTTTGTTTCAAAAACAGGACATGTTACCATGATTTTTTTACAGGAATGCAGAACAGTTACAACTGATTGGTACACTTCAGTTTGTCTACCAAAAATGATAGCCGAACTCCGCAGGGCTGACCCAAAACGTCGCATCATCTTACATCACGACAATGCGAGTGCTCACACCGCCGGTAGTACAAAAGAATTTTTGAGCCAGGCAAACATTGAGTTGATGACCCATTCTCTGCACAGTCCTGACCTGAGCCCAAACGCCTTTTCTACATACCCCAGAATGAAAGATTTATTGCGTGGACCACGGTTTGAAGACCCGGGAAGCAGCCGTAGATGCTTACAAATCAGCCATTTTGGGACATCCACTTCAGACTGATTACTTTAATGACTGGTTCCAAAGGATGTAAAAGTGTATTAATTGTGCAGGAAAATATTTCGAAAAACAATGAAACATAAATTACGTAAGGTCCTTTAATAGGTTTTTTTTTATTCCCGATCATTTCGGGAGCCCTCGTATCCGTGAAATAAAACAATAGATTCGTAACAAAATAAGTTTTGTGATATAATAACACTTTCCATAACTTTGGGTTGCATTCGGCCGAGCTAATTATTAATCGAATTATCTTAGCTACTCTTTACTACTTTTTTGGTAGCTTATGTATTTACTTGGCGCTGGATCCATTATCTACCCTTCTAAGACGAACAATGAGTGATGAAAAATAATAAAATCTCTTACAAATAAAATGTCTGATGCAAAACAAAGCTCCAAAAACATCGGCTCTGCGTACTCATATCTAATCTAGTCATGATGGTAACATTTGCTAAAGATATGTTTCAAATTAAAGCAAATCCATGTTTGATACATTATCGGTGTCAAATACGTTCATAATCAGTCACAGATTTATTTTCCTGGAACGATTTATATGGTTTTATGCAAAACTAATGACCATCCACGATATTGCAAGATAAGAATGGGTTTGGACCAAAATTTTTATAATTTATATACTTTTTTCCGAAAATATAGATTCTACATCACCGATTCTACACCCACGTCTTAAAACGAAATAAAGAAAATAAGTGTGATTTTCTTAGTAATTTTTAAATTAAATTTAAGTTTGGATTAAATATCCAAAAAATCATAAGTACAATGAAGGTACATTAGTAGATGACTGAACCTAGATCTTCACAACACACGATCATGAGCCGCCAGCCTTGGGCCGCTTTTGATAAAAATATTATGGTATGTATTTTTAACTTTTAATTTGGTATAAGCTTTATTTTTAAATAGGTATTAATGTTGATTAAGGAATGCTTACTCCTTATATAAATAGTTGTTGTTTATGTAATGAAGTATAATAATAATACATGGGGCATCCCACCCAGCGCCATCTACTCCCAATGTAAAAAATTATATTAACTAAAGTTAATTTGCCAGCTTTGCAAACATAAATTTTAATTTACACAGGTGTAAATAAAATTCAGTGTTTTACAATTTTGGGAGACCTCGGTGGCATAATGATTAATGATAATGTATATAGGTACCTACCATTTATTTTGTTTAATGAATCACATTCAAAGTAGTAAAATGAACTCATATTTGAAAATCACCTCAAAAATACTTGTACCCGTCGAATTGTATCTAAACTAAACGTAGTTGTGATAGCCGAGTGGTAGCAAGACCACTTCTCGTTTAGAAGGCCGTCGTGGTTCGAATACCAAGGCATGTAGGTACTAATGAGTTTTTTCTAACTTATGTACATAACTATCACAGACTGTGTCTCGGACAGCACGTTAATCCGTCGGTCCCTATTGCTTTTAGTAGATGGGAGTCGTTAAAATCCACAAACCCGCATTGGAGCAGCATGGTAGACTAAGCTCCGAGCACCCTTATCCCTAGGTGAGGCTTAAGTCCCTGCAGTGGGGCATTAATGGGCTGATGGTATGGTATGGTAAACCAAACATGTAGATATGAAATGAAAGTAAAGTGTTAATAAAGTTGTAAAATTTATATTAACTAATTAATTAAAATTTATTTTTTATACTACCAATATATTATTAATAAAATTGTGCACAATTTTATCAAAGCCAGATAAAATTATTTTTAATAAACATGTTTAAACATGCTTACATGTGAATATTACTCACTCACAAGATTGTATCTTGAAGTAAACAATTGCATTGCGCCATGATCATACGTTACTCCGAGTTGATCTGACTGATATAATAAAGGCTAATTTAATAATACGATTAAGACTCATGATATTTATAGAGATACCGCGTTGTGACAATAAATATATGAACAAAAAATATACGCCGTAGACTAGACCAAATATACACTGTAAAGTAGAATTATGTGTGACCCATGCGGAAAATTCATAATGGAAAAGAAAATAGAAATTTTGATGTTAAATTTGTCATTGAAAATATTTCTTCTTGAGAATTGTAAGTATTTATACTATTTAAGTAAATATTAAAACTTACAACGTGTATAGTATGTGGCGCCATCTTTATATGATATACAGTTGCATTCGAACATTATTTTCAAGCAATACATATGTTTCCGAAATAATAAATGTGACACGTTTGGAAGCTTGTAATTTTTGTTAAAATTTTAATAATTAAGTTTACCCAAGACAGTTCTAGTGATAATCTTATCTTAGTAAAGGATAACTAGTTAGATAACGCCATCTGTGGTAAAATATAGCAACTAATCCAATTTCAGTTTATTTCGCTGCTTATATTGGATGGTTGATCTACTATATCGCAATTTCACAATTTTTTCAGAATCCACCAAACCCCGCTGCATAGAAAAACACAAAATCGAAATGAAAGGTATTTTCGCGTAATTTTATTTTTGATATTAATTTTTTTAAGAGATGGTCTTTTAAAAATTAAAACTATAGGATGTTCCAGTTGCAGTGTACTAATTGTAAAACAATGTAACAAATAAATAATAATAATAACACACACAATCACAACAACGTCTAGGTCCCAAACCAAGCACTAGCTTGTATTTTGGGAACCAAGCGAAGACACCACATACATATAACAACCAAGACCCGGTGCCAGTATTAATATTCATCATATTAATACTGACCCGACCTGGGATTCGAAACCGGGACCTCCAGCTTCGCAGGCAGGGTCGCTGCCCACTAGGCTAAGCGGTCGTCTAATAGTTTTTGTTTTTATTATTTTTTTATTTTTATGCAAATAATAGTGTGGGTCAGTATTGAAATTTGTTTTTCATCACGTAAAAATAAATAAGACTTTCGCCGAATTTTTCGAGCATCGTGTTTTATGTGAACAAAACTTTCATCCCTGTATGCAACTTTGTTTCTCTTTAATTAACAAAAAAGATTAATGAGATTTCATACGAAAATTTTTTTGTTAGCCTAGAGGTAGCTACGGCCCCTTGTGCCTTAACAGTGGAAGGTCGAGGTGAGTCCGTGAGGTCGACACGCTGACGCTAATTAGACGAAATTGACACAACTGAGCTGTCCTATGTGATAACTTTTGTACTCTTACATATGCCACGTAAACGACTCACGTCTCACGTCTCAAATACCAATACTGTTCCTGATATATTTAAATATTTAAGTGGAATAAGAAATTTTAAAAAAAGTACGAAAACTAAATCGCCTAGTACGAGTCCGTTCCTGGGTTGGTTCAAAGTTTTTACAATTTATAAATTAGTCTATTTCTGCTAGTAATTTTTTATCTGGACTTATCTTACTAATTTTAAAACATGATTTTATAGGATAATAAAAATACTTGGGACATCCCACACAGCGCCATCTAGTCCCAAAGTAAGCAAGTATTATGTTGATATTATGGGGTACTAGACAACTGATGAACATAAGGTACTTAAATATACATTATTTTATACCCAGACACGAAACAACTAGACATGTTTATGCACACAAATATTTGTTCCGGGCGAGAATCGAACCCGCGACCCTTGCCCTTACAGTAAGGGTGTTTAACCGCTCGCCTAATCGGTAAGTCAAATCAGGATATAACACATGGCTGTATTTGTTGGCCAAAAAATTCCAAGTATGACATGCTGAATATCAATATATTTAAATAGAGTAGTCCATGTAGTCCTACAAAATACATTTAGGCCGAGTTAAAGAGACGTTACAAAGCGCGATAAATACTGTCAAATGGCCTCGCCGCGACGGACTACCATTTGTCACCTATTATATGAACAGTCAGTGGGAATGCATATATTTGTATTAAATACTTTGTATTAAACGTGAACAATAACTGCGCCACATCACGCGATCATCTGAACCCAGCTTTACATCGAAAAGTATTCAGTGTAAAATAAAGATTTCCAATGTAATTGTTAAGCGCGTAAGTTCAATGGCCACTGTTGAAAATACTTAAAATAAATTTATGAATAAATTTATGAATAAATTTTACAGAATTGGACAAAAAATCTAGTAGTTCTACTGCTCCACCCGGACTGTTGGGTCGATGCCGATATCGAACTGATTGTTTTATTTTACCAAAAAAAGGGTTTTTTTTCGAAATTTCATGTATAGGATGCCTAGAACAGCGGGCGATTCTATTTCATTTTTATTTAAAGACAATAACAAAAATATTTAATAACTAAAATCACTTACCTTCAGACAACTTCAAGTGGCCAAAATCAATATTTTATTCCAAAGTAAGTCTCTTCCGTCGCCAAACATGATACTGAAGAATCAGAAAATCGTATCCATCAGTCGTTCAAATAACTTTTTAGCTTCTGCATAAAATTCTTTTTTTTTTTATGTGTTTGAAAAACGGTCACGACTTTCTTGTTGCGAAATGTGATGACTGATCAACCTGAAAATATTAAAAAAAAACAATTATTGGTCATTACGTCATTTTGGATAAATAATTTAGGTAAAAGTATCTAAATAGATATAATATAGATGAATTATTTAATCCTTAGTGTATCATTTGCAAGGTAAGTTAGTTTTTAATTAAGTCGTATATCAATTTTAAATGTCGTATTCAAAATTAAAATCTAATCAAAAAGAAAACTAAAAATACCTATAAATTAAAAATACTATCTAAATAATGATAAATGAGAAAATTTTAAAGAGACAACAGGCTCAGGATGCTAAGGATACTTGCCGCGTTGCCACGCTGTATTGCGACACTAATCCTCTGAACAAGGTATTCCTTGCTCAAAGGATCATCTGTCAACAGACGCAGCGCGACACCCAAATTGTGAGCAAATAATTTAGCATCCTTGAACCAGGGAACAATTAGTTTTTTAATATTACAAATTAATATCTTTAATTAGTAACTTTGTTAAAACTTCCAGTAAACAAAAAAAAAACAAATATATTATAATATTGTTTGTTATCTACAACAAATTTTACAAAATAAAAAATAACAATCAAAGAACTAAAAACTAATATGGGTAATGAGAGTAAGCTCAGCATTATGACGTAACATATATGAAGATGAGAGATATTTCTAAGAATATTTAAAACGGAAAATTTTAGCTTAAGACCCAACAATCCGTGTGTTTTTACCACTTTAAAGAATCGAGTATTGATATTTATAAAGCTAATTTTTTTATTATTAGTCATTTACTAGAATTTTTAACTGGTCAAAGTACGATATATTCTCTTCTTTTTTTAAAGATATTTCATATTTTCAAAATATACACAGTTTCAACACTTTACACAAGCGAACAAGAACCCTACGAGGATTGCCTATATATCCGTCGCTGTCATCGCTTAGTATTAAATATACGTATAATAATTGTAATAGAAATCAGAATAAAACGCAAAGTCGATATTTTTTAATTTGCATTACAACCAAGCAATGATAGGTTTTAAAAAATAATATCGAATAAAAGATTTGTACAATTAGTTTCGAGTGTTATATATGTTAAAAAAAAGCTTGTAATGAATTATGTTATTTTTTTCAAGCAATGAAACAACGAATTTTCGATTGGCCGATCAACCTGGCCTGTAACAAATTAAAGTAACGTTTGAAAATAAAAACCAAAACATATTCAGCTAAAGACTGTGCCTAATGTTATTGTGCTGCTTCAAATACGTATAATCATAAAAGTACGAATTGACTAGACGCCCTCCTCTGCAGTCACCATCTAACCACTCATACTCTAGCTAGCTCGTGTAAGATGGTGAGTTTAAGTGAGCGAAGTTCCCGCGTGCCGGTCTTCACCCCGCAAAATTTTTGTTGACATTTTCGATACTGTGAAGTGATATATGAGTGACATATATGACTTTATTAAAACCAAACACTGCTGTCAAATTGATTTATTCTATGCATATGATACTATCGATAAGAATTAATTACAGTTTAAATAACGAGATCAATTGATTAAGTGTGAAATCAGTTTGGGATTTCAACAGGATATGACTGTGACGTTTGACTGCCAAGTTAAAGTTTTTGTTACAGTTTTACTACGGATGTTGAGTTACTTCGGGTAAAGACGATGACTGGGCTTTTTTTTAATAAACCACAGCCTCCATCTTGAGTTGGTTCAGTCCTTGAATGAAAATATAAATTCATAAAATACAATCATTAATGCTGCGACATCACCCGCTTATATTACGAATAAACAAATATTTTTCCATACTTGATTGAAGAGTATGAAACTTATTAAGCTATTAAATGTTTATCTCTGTCACTTCCTTTAAAAAAGACGTTTAACATTTTTCTAAATGGTCTGACGTCACACATAGGTACGCTGTGCGATATTGCCCTCTCTATCTAACAGGACCTTTTAAACATTCATTAATTAGTTAATAATCATTTATTTTTTTAAATTCTTTCACTGGTGTGTTACATTCAGAAAATTCTTTCATAGAAAATAATTTAAAAAATATAGTCAACTACACTATACTTTTTTCGCTTCTAGATTAAATATTTTTACTTTCCGTTCTGCATCTTGTTTAAGTGACCTCTCAAATAACTAAAAAACTGTAAAATCTTCATCAACCGTTCAGTGGTTTTTAAATTAATAAGATTATTTATGTTTAGTTAAATCATAATTTTCGTAATGTCACTGTACACCGACCTTCGACCATTATAAAAACCGGCCAAGTGCGAGTCGGTAGTACACGAAGGCCACCGTACAATATAAAAAAAAAACATATTTCTTGCACGTATGGGGACCCCCTTTAATTTTTAACTCTATTTTATTTTTATTATTTGTTGTTATACCTACTATTTAGTACTACACAACCTGTGATTTCAAGTGTCTATTGCGCTTCAGACGAAACAACCCTAGTGACAGACTGACGGACGGACAGCGAAGCCTTAGTAATAGAGTTGCCGTTAGTACCCTATATGTACGGAACCGTAAAAACTACGACATATTTCTAGTGTACATTTTTCATGTGAGATCAAATTGATACAGGTGATAAAATATCAACAAATAAATGCACTCAAATAAATAAATAAATATATATATATATTAAAATTTACATAATCTTTTGTCGAAATAAACACTACTTCTAGTTAACATCGTCTCTGTTCGGCGGGTGGACTCCGGACCGGTGTCTAGCAGAATAAAAGTTAATGCAGGCGTTGACTTCTTTGACTTAGGTTATTGTGCTAATTAGCGTCGCGTTGGTGTCGACCCAGCGTCACGTGCCAAGACAATATTAACAATAAATATTCGTTATTTCAAGGAAAATTCACATTACTGTTAGTTCAACTTTAAATATCTTTAACAATTTTTTGTCGTGATAGCCCGAGGGCAACGAACGAGTTTCGAGTTTAGAAGGCTGTGCGGCTGTAGTTCAAATCCGGGTTAAGTCAGTAACATAACTATCATTGACTCCGTACCTCGGAGAGCACGTCAAGCCGTCGGTCCCCATGAACAGATGACAGTCGTTAAAGTCCATCAACCCGCACTGAAGCAGCTTGGTGGATTAAGCTTCAAGCCCCCTCGCCCTGGGGGAGGCCTAAGCCCCTGCAGTGGAGCATAATGGGCTAATGGAATGGAACACTTTTTTTAGAGTTTCGAACCTCAAAAGAAAAAAAACTGGCCAAGTTGTGCGTGTCGAGCCACGCTCAATGTAGGATTCCGTAGTTGCCCGTCACAATATGCGTACTTAGCTAAGCCCCTTTGGGTTTTTTGATTCTATGATAATTTCCTATGGAATTCTTACAAACTTTTTATTTATCCAAGTACATTTTTTAAGTTGGTCGACTATCAGGCGTTAAGTGGTAGTTATCTGTGATATTTTTAATTTTAATTTTGTCATATACTATACTAACTGTCATGAATATTTTTCACGTATAAACACAACGATTTAGCTGATAAGCGAAGGGACAGGTGGGACGACGCCTGTCTAATACGGCTATTTAATAATAGATGGAGCCACCATTCAAAGAATTGATTTTGATTTTTTCCTGTACACATTTCTGTGTTTCGATTCATGGAATGTAATATGCGACTATAAAAATTACTCCTCTATAATGTTTTTAACTGACGATATTGATCGTTTCAACAGTTTCGAAACGTTTGTACAAAAACCTAAAATTTGTGGAAAATAAGATTTTTCGACAAACGCTTCGAAACTATTGAAAGAATCATTTTATGAATCAGTCGAGAAAACCTTATTTTCCACAAATTTTAGGTTTTTGTACAAACGTTTCGAAACTGTTGAAACTATCTATAACGTCAGTTAAAAACATTAAAGACGAATATTTTTTATAGTCGCATGTTATGTTTCATCAACTGAAACCTAGAAATGTGATTATGAGAACATAATACACATTTCTTCGTATGGTGGCTCCATCTATTATTAAATAACCGTATTAGACAGGCGTCGTCCCACCTTGAAACTTAATATTTCGCAATCGGATCCCTGAATCGAAAAATGTTCATTACATACCCGTAATATTTTTGAATCACCTATCAAATGACACCCTGCACAATAGGTAAGTATAAAGAAATCATCCCCGCTTTACGTATAAGGGCGGTACACAAAAAAAAAACTTTTTTTTAATTGTTTTATTTCACGACTCTATAGGCATGATTAATATATCGAATCGGTGATAACTGAAAACTCACAAGTAACGTATTCCCGAAAACTGGTTTATTGTATTTTTGTATAATATACGCTTATTTTTGGGTGAGCACTAATGCGTTATGTTTTCTGACCAAAAAATATATGTGAAATGTTGTTTAGTGTTAAAACACTACAAGGCACCACAAGTAAATTACAAAAACATATAACGCCGGAAGAGTATAAATCCATGAACTGATAGTATCCAGAAAACAAACTTTATTGCCAAGACTATTAACTATTGGCCTTTGATCATATATCTTTTAGATATATTACGGGCTTCGCCCATGTGGAACTCGTTTTTGTTTAGAATATATAGTTCACACGATTGTTTTATACCAATCTCATCACGCATGCGTTTACATGCTGTGTTTTTCATGTGGGACTAATTTGAAACGGATATTAAAGTATCGGAGTACTGATTAATATAAAGGCGAAAAAACCTTATTCACGACAAATTTTAGGTTTTTGCACAAACGCTTCGAAACTGCTAAAACAACCAATAAAATCAGTTAAAAACATTAAAGAGAAATATTTTTTATAGTCGCATGTTCTGTTTTATCAACTGAAACCTAGAAATGTGATTATGAGAAAATAAAAATCATTTCTTTATAAGGTGGCTCCATCTATTATTAAATAGCCTTACTAGACAGGCGCCGTTCCACCTGAAATGGGACTTGGGATCTCGCTAATAATTATGAACTGAATTAAAAAAAACACACAATTTTCTTGGTAAATATGTACTAACCAATACCAGGTGTGAATTTAAACCTCCTGCCAGCTTCGGGTTAATAAATATCAGCCTCTAAGCCCAAATAAACATTTTTTTTTTCAATTTATGCTCCTAAATAAAATAAATGTATTTTTTTCTGTTAAATTAACGTATTTTCACCGGTATTAGGGTGTTTAAGTCGTTATCGGATACATTTCGCGGTATATGACGCCGTTGCAGGTAATGAAATAGAAAAATTGGACATTGAGTAAAACCAATTTTTTGTGATCGTAATAGAGACAATAGGTCCATGGTCCGAGGATGCCGTAGCGTTCTCTCGTGAGATTGACGCATGGCTTCGATTGGTATTGGGTGACCCTCTGAGCAAAGAATATTTTGTTCAAAGGACCAGCCTAGCCACTCAGCGCGAGAACGCTGCTAGCCGTTCTCGGCTCTTGCGCCTTTAATGTGTTTAAGTTTGTAAAACCAAAATCTTGAAAATGTGAGTCTTTAATAATAAATGTTTTCCTATTGAAATCATGAACAACCTATTGAACACTTGCCCGGATTTTGTAATCTACATAAACATTGAAGGATATTTCTTTACACATATTTGATCTAAACTATGATCTCTATGATTTGTGTAAATTTGATCTACACAACTTTTCTTTTCACAGCACTGATCTGAATTTAAGTCGTATATATGTAATAATAATAACGTATACATTACAACAACGTCTATTCCCCAAACTGAACATTAGCTTGTGTTTTGGGTACCAAACGAAGACACATATAAAAACCAAGATCCGGTACCAGTATCGACATTCATCATATAAATACTGACCCGACCTGATATTCGAACCCGGGATCTCCAGCTTCGTAGGCTGGGTCGCTACCTACTAGGCTAAGCGGTCCATACATGTTACGGCTGAAGATGGGTGTGAAAATAGACTTAAGTTTAGCTGGCTAATCTTAAGGTTGTTTTCGAGGAGAGGCTAATGTCAATTTCGTTCATCTCTAGCCGGCTAAACTTTGTAATTGCAATCCCTTTGTTAAAAATGAAGAAGGAAATTTTCCGTAATAAAAAGTTTTTTTATTAAACAAGTATTTTTGATAGTTATCATCCTTTTGGCAGTAATCAGCTGCATAACTTAAAATAATTTTAGAACTAAATGATTAAAGAAACCAAAATCAATACGCGGTAGGTACACTATGAGTAAACTAAGTTACTCGGGTTGAGGGTGCTTGGAACTTAATAATAATAATAATAACACACACAATCACAGCAACGACTAGGTCCCAAACTAAGCATTAGCTTGTATTTTGGGTACCAAGCGAAGACACCACATACATATAACAACCAAGACCCGGTGCCAGTATTAATATTCATCATATAAATACTGACCCGACCTGGGATTCGAACCCGGGACCTCCAGCTTCGCAGGCAGGGTTGCTGCCCACTAGGCTAAGCGGTCGTCAAACTTTTTTAAAATGTGATGATTATGAAACTTAATCAAACACACTGCTCCGATGCGGGTTGGCGGATTTTAAGGACTGCCATCTGACGATGGCAACCGGGACCGACGTCTTAACGTGCTCTCCGAGGTAAGGAATCAGTGATAGTTATGTACTTAAGTCAGAAAAAACTCATAGAACATACCGGTTTCTGGGATTCGAACCACAACCTCTTTAACGACACACGACACGACACAAATAATTATAATTTGTACGCAATATTTGTAAGTGAAATGTAACTATCAACTACGTAAACGTAAGAACCCTTTTAAGGGAATACAACTTCGACGCGGTTTGGAGGGAGCTTTGAACATGATTGCAAGTTGAAGAGAGAGTGTACTCGACAACTTGTAAGTTGCGTCACGAAATGCAATTGCAATTTTACATCAATTTCATAAGAAGTCACACTTTTACTTCGGCGCCGCTTTGGCTCGATCGGGGATTTTGTGACTTTCAAATTTAAGGTATTCTCCTAATGATATTTATTGTAATTCATTTAAAACCTCCTTTTTGTGTCTAATATAAATTAAAATAATGCTTTGGTGAATATTTTTAACGTCCGAATTTTTTACATATTTACATAATGTACCGGATTATTTAAAATGTGTAAAATAGTATAAAATTTAATCACATTTTAAAAAAGTTAACATAAAATGTTGACACATTACAACTCACACATGTCATGTCGTCTAGAGATGCGCACTATAGTTTCCACTTTATATTTGGAAACCGCAATGAAAAAATTACACCCCTCTTTTACACGAGACGAGAACAGAACCAACAATGTAATGTTTTCTTAAAAAATCACCTACCTAAATTACCTGTTATTATTAACAATAATAATAATGACAATAACGTATACATCACAACATCGTCTAGGCTCCAAACTAAGCATTAGCTTGTGTTTTGGGTACCAAGCGAAGACACCACATACATATAACAACCAAGACCCGGTACCAATGTCAATATTCATTATATACTAACCCGACCTGGGATTCGAACACGAGACCCCCAGCTTCATAGGCAGGGTCGGTACCCACTAGGCCAAACGTTCGTCAATAGTATTTTCAGTCTCTCATAACAATCTGATTTTTAAAATCAGTTTCATTTTGAGGGACCCATAAAAGTACGAATTGACTAGAAGCCGTCTTCTGCGTTTGCCGTCTCACCACTCATACTCTAGCTAGCTGGTGCAAGACGGTGAGTATCAGTCTGCGAGGTCACTGCGCACCGGTCTCCATCCTCGCGAAATCGTGTTTGACATTTTCGTTACTGTGAAGTGACATTTTCGACTCTATTAAAACAAAACGCTGCTGGCAAATTTATTTACTGTATGGAGGGACCCCTTTTCTTTATTAGAAAGACCCATTCTTAAACATCGATGTTCGACACGTGTCTCGCCTCAGAAAAAAGCTATTTTTTGAACCAAGAAATTATTATTTCATATTCACCGAAGAGGATATTCCCTTAACATAAGTAATTACAATGTTGTTGCAAGTTATTTATTGTTGATCTTAAAACATATTTACTTGTTTTCAGATAATATTTCCTTCAGTACATATGAAACAATATTTTCTTGGTTCAAGTAATACATTTTCCTGTGTGCTCGACATTCCTAACAAATTCAAATTTTCACTCATTATTGCGATTTGGTACACATGTTTCATCAGCTGCCTTTCTCCCATTAACATCCGCATCTCCAACATCTTCTTAACGCATATAGCTTATAAAACCCTCGAAAACTAAGAAACAAATCAGTGAATTTTCCCTTTAAGTCGGACAAGTGATTTCCGTAATCACATCTTAAAACCATACGAAATCGCAAACCAACTTTCTCTCGTTATTACATTAGTAATGAACAGTAAGTGGATGAAAACAATATCAATGGCAACACATATTTTACATTTAAAAAACCGGCCAAGTGCGAGTTCAACTCGCCCAAGTAGTACCACCGTACAATATAAAAAACCCCATTCCTTGTAAGGGGAAAAAAGATTTAAATCATATCGATTTTTTCAAAGTAAAGTTTCGTCAAAAACAACTTTTGGTTTGAAAAGCGTTAGAATTCTCTCAGATTATTGCTATTTCTAGGCGGCTGAGATAGCGATAATAGAGGGGAAAAAAATTGCTCGTTTGTCGCCTTTGTCTTGCCAATATCTTTGTATCTGCTTGGTTCATTAGCGCTGTTTCTGATCTTCTTCTCCTTCTTGTTGATATTCACAAATCAACAATTGTTTTATTTAAATTATTATTTATAAGTTTACTTACCGGTGTTTGCTCTGAATATAGAAACATAAACAATATTTAATGCAATCGAGTTGAATTGAATTGACTGTTTAGATACCTCAGAGCAAAAAAATAATAATAGACTTACCGCACGCGTTATGATTTTGACGTCATGACATGAACTATCAAAAGTCAAACGACGACAAAGGATCACTTACTCCGATACACGTTTTCACTCTTCCGATAGCGACTCACATCGCTTGACGATAAAACAAAAATCGTGTCCAATATAATAGTAACGGGCCGCTCTAAACCGATACTTCCCTCCCTGCCAAAAGAATCTAATTTAACAAAAATATACAGCTTTAATATAGAATTACGATGCTTCGCCCACCTCCCACCGAGGTTAAGAGTCTCAGGAATGCAGGCAGATCAGACCTTCAGTCTGACATAGGTAAGCAGTACCTAGCGCCCGATATCACCTAGTTAACGTAGCAAATCTGCTCGAATGGCATCTGAGCCTTGTTTGTTCACAGTCGGGCCGTCCAGCTCGAACTGCCCTCCATTGCCGAGGGACCGACACGCGTCGGCCCTCATCCTTTTTTTTTAATCATACGCCTACGGGACGGCGCCCTTAAGGCGCCGCCCACCAATAGGCACTAACACACCGAAGCATCCTCAATGCGTCCGGTCGTTGGTCATGCCAAACCCTATACGCTCTCCGGAGTATAGGTTGAGGAGTCGTTTAGCCGGTCGGGCTGCACCTTCTGTGTAGAAATCCCAACCCGGCACTACCTGCGCGGTAGGTCGGGCGCGCAGGTGTCTGTATGCAGATTCGGCCCTCACTAAACAAAAAAAAAAAAAATATTCGCCCACCTCCATATAGGAACCTCTTTTTTTAATAATAATACCTTGGACATCCCACACAGCGCCATCTAGTTATAAACTAAGCAAAGCTTGTATTATGGGTACTGGCCAGCTGATATACATACTTAAGTATTCTTTATAATATATATAGATATTGATTATAATGTCTGGATGGATCCTCGCAATACAATGTCAATAAAGATCAGAGCCCAACTATTACTTACTTGTGTGTGGGACTCAACTGACAACATACTCTTGCTACACCATACTAAGCATGTACAAACCGTCCCTGTGTGCGTGAATTATAACCAAACAGTTAGGTGATACACGTATTTTTATCTACGTCTTTTAACGCCCATTCTCTATCCAGACATTATTCCTATAATCAAAACATTTTTTAAATAGAACTAACATACAAAGAATATTGAAATTCGATTCTATGAAGAATCAAAAATTCGGCTTTTCTAAAATTTTATATTTCACCAAAAACACTGAAAAATAATTGCAATTTCCCAGTTTCACACTGCACTTTCTAGTGACATATCAAAAAAAAGATTAAAGGTGGAAACAAAGTGTCCTTCTGCTTACCTGCATCTGTTTGTACTTTTCTTTAACACAAGTAACACTTTTGCCGATTACCCAAACAGATTTTGAAGAAATTTTCATTTTTGAGATATTATGATTCAACAGGGTATGTTAAAATACGTATATAGAGCGGGGTTCTTTATAACATAGGTTCGGTCCGGTTGCATAACCTTTATATGTAGCAAATGTTAATATTTATACTTTGTAAATAAAAACATAATGAAAATTGAGAAAAATGGTATTCGAGATCTCAAGAGGATTGTGTACTTGCTTTCCATATTGTGAACTGTGGTGAAAATGCTTTAATTTTCATGTTAAACAAGTTGAGAAAAGTAAAACGATTTCGACAAAAAACACGTGCATCCGAGTTTTTTTTAATGTGCCGAAACAATTAAATAAGTAAAAACGGTTGAACCTTGTTTTTGCTGATCTGAATGCCATATTTTTTTTGCGGTAATCGGTTAAGGTTTAATATGGAAAGCAAGTGCATAATCCTTTAAAAAAAATCTCTTTTAATTTTTAACTATATTTATATTCATTCAACCTCTAAAACATCAAAGACTATAATTCGGTTACAGAAACAGTGCGCAGATTACAGTTCACAATCTTTTTCTGACAGTTACAACCATTTTTACTCTATGGTCACAACTCAACATCGTCCGGCAATAAGTATCTGTGTCAAATGGCGCCGACCACATTGCTGTATTTTAAAAATGTTAATAAATATCAATACACCATTTATTGACTATCGATCAATACATAAATTCTTACGTCCAGATTGGACGTGAACTGACTTGTAAATTACCAATAATCAAGGAAACGCATGCACCTTACAAAGGTACGTGCCATATCTGTTGAAGCCAATGTCTGCAGTTGTAACATTGCTAGACTTAAACGGCAAGAAGTACAAAGAAACCATAACTTTACAACTTCATTTATTTATTTGTTATCTATAAATGAAATAGATATTTATTTACCTTTATTTTTCTGAGATAAATCCGGTACAAGGACAACCCTATTACAATCCTCTGCTATCCGACTGTCTGGCACAGGGCTGTATCGTCTGAACCTTAATAGGTAGATAATTGAAATTTCCACAAAGAGTGTGCTATGGATTGTGAGATCATAGCTTAGGAATATTTGAAATTTATATGAAGTGTGTACAACTATGGCCTCTACAGCAATAAATAACCAAAATAAAATAAAGTTAAAAATTAAAGGGGCCCCCCGTAAAAGAAACGTGTTTTTTTAAAATATTGTACTGTGGTACGGAATCCTTCGTGTGCGAGTCCAACTTGCACTTAACGGGTTTTGCATTACAGCAAATAAATGAGTTTTGTTGGGTAAGCATAGATAAATTCTTATTTTGTCATATAAACATTGACTCCTGCGCAGCTAAAATTCCTGAGGGTTGAATTTTGAAAAAGAGTAAAATACTTACCTAACCACTGGTCGAATAGATTATTTGTACAATATCATACCTTGATACGCACGTCATGTAGGTATATTTTTCTGTACAAACTTTAACACCTCTTTCAGTCCTAAAGGGTTTGAAATTTGAAAATTATTTCTTGGTGAATTCCAACGTTATTAAAAGAACTTTGCGCAAAATGTAAAAGGACGTTCATATGTTAGTCAGTCAGTAGGTCAGTCAGTTTTGTTTTTTATTTATATTTATTTATAAATATAAAAGGCATAGATAAGGTTAACAATAGTTACTCTGTTAAATTATCTGCTAAAATTTCGTAAGTGAACTAAAGAAATATGGGAATTCCATCAGATTCGGTCAATAACAGATGAGATTATAAATATCTTATCTATGAACAAAAATGTCGCTACGATAAGCTTTTATGCCAATCATTATGTTCTGTTCGTTATTGTATGTCAAGTTCTCTAAACTATTTCACACTACATATACACAGTAGGTATCTATATTTACGCTATTAATTAAATCTGCTCGTATATGTATGTTCGGACTACGTTCGAACGAAAGTGACTGACTTTATTTATTTATTGGATTTATTGGATACGTTCGTTGTAATTTTTTAATTTTTTTTTAAATAAATTATATAGTTGTGCAATCAATTTAAATAAGTTATTAATATATACAAGTAATGCAACCAATGACAAAAAAAATAGTAGTTGTAATTTGATTTTTATTTTAAATTGTGTTTTGGTCAATTTGTCAAAGTGTTAAAGTTTGCTATTAGCATAAAAGTAGGAATTGACTAGAAGCCCTCTTCTGCCCTTACCGTCTAACCCTGCCTACTCTAGTTAGCCAGTGTACCCGCTTGGCGAGATGGTGAGTTTCGGTCCGGTTTCAGTCCGCGAGGTCCCCGCGTGCCGGCCTTCACCCCCGCGAAATTGTGTTTGACAGTTTCGATAATATGAAGTGACATTTTTGACTCTATTAAAACCAAACGTTGCTGTCAAGTTTATTTACTCTATGGCTATTTATGTATTCTTTGAATTTTGAAAGAGTAATGAGTTTCTTGTCGGCTTTTCTCAGTAGAAGCTACATTAATATAAGATGAAACATCGACTGTAACTTAATCTTGACAATTCAAAACTACTTGCGCAGCTCTTCTTATATAAGGATGTTTCGGGTTTAGGAGCTACAGACGGACACACATACGGACATAGACTTTAAACTATAGCATCCCTCGTTTTGGACGTCGAGGGTTAATAAAACAAATGTCCTCATATCGCTCCATACGTTTGATTGACATATTCGACTCGTTCTTGGTCAGTGTTGTCTCTCTGTTTGCACGTATATTGCTTACACTGGGTGCAGCTAAGTGCTGGGTGCAGCCCTTCGATACATTTAGATAACAATAGTTTTTTTTTACGTTGCAGTGCGATAACAGTTTGTAAGGTCATCTCAAGTTAAAGCAAGCAATGTCTTCTATAAAAAAACTGGCTAAGTGCGAGTCGGATTCACGGTCTGAGAATTCCGTACAACTATAAACTTATATTGAGGTTTTTATTGCTAATCTCCGCTAGAATGATACGTGAACGCATACATCAATTTTTTTAACATTAAAAAAAATATATGTGATTTAACTACAAATTGACAATTTTCAGAGTTACTTCATTACTTGTGATAAAAGATTTTACATCTTGCCAAATTTTACGATCATTGGGGGAAATAGCCCATGGGCTTTGATTATATAATAGTTTACTTAATAATTTACAACAAGTTTTCATTTATTTGTGAGTGTCAAAATATGCTGCATAAATGGCCCTATTTTAGAGCTGACACTGAACACTGACCAATTGGCCAAAAATTTAAAAATTTACAATAATTTGAAAACTGTTTGTTGCTAGATAAAAAAATGTTTTCATGAAAATGTTATTATAGCTAAACTACTAAGATATCATGAAGAAAAAAAATATTTGTAGATCAGCAGAAAGCCCTTGGCGATATAAAATTGTGAGCAAAGTACGCGTCATCATGCAAGCAATCAGGCGCACAAGCGAGATGGGAGATATTTAGCTGCGACCACATCGAGTATGGATTTCTGTTGTTATCCAAATCCACGCCCCTTCGTAAAAACGATTAATACATATTGAAATGTTTGTAAGTTATTTCATTTTGGCATGTCTACCACACTTTTTTGAAGTTTTTGGGAGCGAAATGAAGGAAGAGACAACTCGCCGTGTGTTGTACTTAGATCCCACGCAAAACCCGGTGTCTTATCTTTATTTTATCTGCAACCAGCTCGGAATCACAGCATCGTGTAATTAAACCTAGGCACCTGTTTGGCTGACCGATTGGCCGAGTGGTTACAGACCCTAAGACTGCGGAGCCAAGGGAGTCCCTGACAAATATTTGTGTGCATGAACATGTCTATTTTTTTCTTGTCTAGTTATATAAAAGTATCTATATATGTATATATTATCAAAGAAACGAATATTTAAATATGTTTACGAGTTGTCTAGTACCCCATAATACGAGCATAATACTTGCTTGCTTTCGGACTAGATGGCGCTGTGTTAGATTCCCAGGTCCCATGTGTCATATTACAGCCAATGTAGCTAAAGCTTTACCATCGAGACACGCCACAATGTGGGCGGTAAATGGAAAACGTCGAAGACAACAATGCGTTATTGCAATCATCGTTTACGATCAATTGCACCACATTACCTATTACTTGTGTATATTTCCCGCTGGGACCATAATAATTAAGTAATTCTATAAAAACTACCCTTTATTTGCCACTCTGAAAAGTCTATTAGATTCAGATAAAGAGCGAACCCCTTTTTCCATCAGGCTCTTAAACTTCTACTGCTGAAATACAGCACATTTTCAATATAAACTGAAGGAGTTGGGACTATAAGGTCACCACGCTGGTCCAGTACAAGTTGGCGGCTGTTCACTTCCATCATCACAGAACTGACGGCGTCCGCGATCTTGTGATATAACTTTTTGTAATTCGAACTCTTGGCTTTTGTATTAATGGCAGGGTTTTCTTATCCTAATTTAATTAAAAAATACTCTCTCATACAATAGGTCTAATCTGAGTTTAGAACAGTTATTGTTTGTAACTTATATTCTATAATAACAACGTTTGTTTGTCTCTTATTCGCATCGTGACGAAGATAATCCGATCGAAAGTTTAAGTGGTACCAAGTACATCTTTTCTTAATGTCGTGACAGAGCATCAAAACTACATAATTTTTTTACAAGGGAGCATTTGAAGGCACATATGTAGTACACAGAGTACCAT